>OU026157.1:108774914-109374914 GCA_907269105.1 Volucella inanis | reverse complement strand
TCACTCTTCTTCTATGTCCGTTGTTTTTCTGAGGTACGTTATAATTTTGAAACGTTTTGACATTTTTAGAGTAAATATCTACAACAGAATATAACACTATGTAAGGGATAAAACATTTACATCCAAGTTTTGATACTTTACTTTATACCCTTCAAAT
The DNA here is from genome assembly GCA_907269105.1 of Volucella inanis. Taxonomy (NCBI): domain Eukaryota; kingdom Metazoa; phylum Arthropoda; class Insecta; order Diptera; family Syrphidae; genus Volucella; species Volucella inanis. Next base: position 109,374,757 of record OU026157.1, on the reverse strand, counting down.
AAGCAATTGTAACAAAATTGCAAAAGAAACACTTTAGAACTTCTCTACTTGAGACTGTACTCAATACTGTTGTTGTCTACTGTATATATAGGGTATATAATTATTTTCGTGCGGTTTTTTTTTTTCAAAATTTGAACGTTTATTTAAGAAAAATATGTATAATAGTATTATTCAAAGTATTGCCCATCTGAAGCTATGACTTTTTCCCATCTTTCTGGCAATTTGTGGATCCCATCCCAAAAGAATGAATCAAGCCAATTTTTGATATTCTGGTCTGATGTGAACCGTATTTCAGTGAGGGCGTTCTGCATAGACCGGAACAAATGGTAGTCAGAAGGGGCAAGGTCTGGGCTATAAGGCGGGTGGGGTAAGACTTCCCATCCACTGTTTTCCAAATAGTTCTTAACCGGAATAGCAACGTGAGGCCGAGCGTTGTCATGATGGAAAATTATTGCCTTGTGTCTGGTCGCATATTTCGCGCGTTTTTTGGCTACTGCTCTCTTCAAACGGATTAATTGTGTTCGGTAGCGTTGTCCATTGATGGTTTTACCCGGTTTTAGCAGCTCATAATACAGCACACCCATCTGATCCCACCAAATACAGAGCATTACCTTCGCGCCATGGATATTCGGCTTTGCCGTTGATTTGGCTGGTTGGCCGGGTTTTACATATGATTTTTTGCGCTTGGGTTGTCGTAATGGATCCACTTTTCACCACCAGTAACAATCCGATGCAAAACTGACTTCCTTTTGTGGCGTTCCAAGCATTTCGGACATGCAAAACCGACTTTCGACGTCTCTCGGCTTGAGTTCATGTGGAACCCAATTTCCTTGCTTTTGAATATATCCAGCTCCTTTTAAACGTTTTGAAATGGCTGCTTGAGTGACACCCAAGGATTCTGCGAGCTCTTCTTGTGTTTGGCAACAATCTTCATAGAGTAATGCTTCCAGTTCTTCATCTTCAAACTTTTTTGGCTGCCCAGGACGTTCATCGTCTTCCAAGCCAAAATCACCACTTTTAAATCGTGCAAACCACTTTTGGCACGTTCACCATAAACTTCCACCAAAATACGATGACTTTCGGCAGCAGTTTTCGGTAATGAAGAAGAACTCCCCGCAAAAACACTTTTTCAGGCACAAAGTTCGACATATTTTAGTGAAAAAAAGATTATTGTTGTTTACGCTTCAAATGAATGACATACTGAAATGACGTACAATGACAGTAACTCTCCAACGCATGTTCTAATGGAATAATAACAATGGAATAATACAAGTTAGGCCATCTCATAGCACACCGCACGAAGTTATAAACCCAATACATAAAACATTTTCTTCATCTGTCAAATTGACCGATGGCGGTCGGTAGGACACATAATAAATTTTTCTTGGAAAAGGGGGGAAAAAAAAAACTAAAAGTGAAGTCAATATTATATGTATATTTTAAGAAAATGCATATAGTTTGATAACGGTATTATAGCGTTTAAATATGTGTAAAAAGTTTGAAAACGGTCAATTCGATTGGTACTGGTAGGTATAGTGTTAACGAATGTGTGGCAAAACCCTGTAAAAGAAAGTTTCAGAGAAATCAATATTCTAATGCAGACAGTGAAAAGAATATAAGTGCTCAAAAATTTAAACTTAGACTACTGAAGACATTTTAATAAATCCTCAAACCTACTTACTGAGAAATTTCTAGAATCTGGACATCGGGGCTTAGGGTTTAAAACCTGTGTTATCCTTACGCAAAGAATTCAATAATGCTACAAACTAGCTACGAGATAAATCGAAGTATTATTTTTGTGATGGGATTATTAGGTGTCAGTTTTGAAGGAATACAATTGTTTTGTGGTCTATGTACTTTGGACGAGGAATATTAAATCAGGCATTTTGTGGTATTATAACGCACATATGTACAGTATTTGAATTTCTTTCAAAAAAGTCTAGATAAAGAAAAGGAGTAAAATATTAAAAGAATTAGACCTTCTAATCATTTCAAAATTAAAAAAAAACTTCTCTTTTCGATATAACAACTTTTTTTCGTTTAAAGAAGAAATATGGTTGTAAATATATATGTACATTACATTGGATTGAGATTCTAAGACCTTCGTGGCCGTTGCTGATTGAAATCCCTATGGTCCAAATGTGATCAATAAAGTAGATGGTATAGAGCAAAACATTGACAATTTAGTAGCCAGATTATTAATTGATGAAATGAGGGTGAAAGGCAAGAATGAGGAGTCCCAGCAAAATTCATTCTCATCTGTAAAAATAAAAGATCTGTAAAATTATTTAAGTGTGGCAAAAGCGGACAATATCAAGTGATTGCAATAGTAATAAAACTAGGGAGGAAAACGGGGATAATAACCAATGTTTTTATTGTGGAGAGTCTGGACAGTATAAGGCACAGTTTCGGTTTAGAAAACAAAAAGTTAGTAAGACCGAAAATAAAACGAAAAGCAATGCATTCATAGTATCGAACACTGAATTGCATACTTCAAAGTGTTCAGTGGACTTCAGTGACAGTGAACACATGTGTCGAGATCGAGAATTGTTTACAACACTCTCAAACAATTTGCAAAAATTAGTGATCGTCGGCAATGGCGCAGTTATTAGTACCCTGGGTTGCGGACAGATATAGGTTCAAGTATTAAACGGGATGGAATGGATTGGAGGGAACCTACCAAAGAAGCTGTGGGCAGAAGCAATTAATACGGTGGTATTTGTCTTGAATAGAACTGGGAAGAGTCATGAAAATGGAAGGTCACCATTTGAAGTATGGATATATAAAAATTTTGACATTCAGCAGTTAAGAACATTTGGTACGAAAGTGTTTGTTCACATTCCAAAGGAAAAAGAAAGAAATGGGAAATGAGGATTTTCTTAAACCCTCGGTAAATGATGTCATCATTGGAGATAAACCCTTACTGTAGAACAATTTTTTTTCTTAGAATATACCCAAAAATCATTTCCCAAATTATTCTTGATGAATAAGGGGACACCTTGTTCGGGAGAGGCCTTTGCTAGTCAATTGTTTGTTAGCCCAAAGAAGCAGTGATTGGCTACAGTTATTCTTCGTTTGATCTCAGCGCTGCTGTCGTTGTCTGAATTAATAGCGGATCCTAGTACTCAGTACTGGCGAATCTGACAGTACTGACATCACGCTGTTTTCTTCCAATTATGATAATATCTTGTTGGCGCGTGAGTTTTGCGTAATTCCTTGAAGAATGGTGTTAAAGAAGTTGCATGAAATCGTGTCGCCTTGTCTAAATCCTTTTTTGACATTAAAGGTTTTGGTGAGTTCTTTACCGACCTTAATGGGGCAGGGTGCCTCCGTCGTCATTCCGTACAAATTGACGAGTTTGGCAAGGATGCCAAAACTGGACATTGCTCTGTATAGCTCGTATCTATAGATGCTGTTATACGCGGCTTTAAAATTAATGAATAGGTGGTACGAGGACTGTTTGGTGACTACCCGGACTGCAAGATAGGTGGCGCTACTGAGCCAAAATGAGTAAACCATCATTTAATATACCCTCTTTTAGCCCGCCTCTCAAAATTCGGCGACAATACGACGCTTAGTTTTGTTTTGACGCCCATTTCAAAACATTGTGTTAGTCTTTTTGGCGACCATAAAAAAAGAGCAGTATTACTCCGTGATCCGATTCTTGTTTTTGAGTGGCAATACTTGCGAGGAAATCGAAATCGAAAGCCCATTTTCGATGGTGTGTACCGGACCTATTCACCTTCCCGTACAACCGTTTACCATTGTTTCCCAGAGTTTCGCCGTGGCCGCACTTCGGTCCATAATTTCGTATTGGCGGATCGCCGACAGGCATCTCAACTGAACGCGTTAGCCATACCACCTTGATCAAAAAATTCCCGGTGGCGTCACCGTGTGGCGCTCCCATGGTTCCAATTTGAGTTCTGTTTTTTTTTTTGTTAAGTTGGTACGTCTGTAGTTGATATTAACTCTAAATCCTAATGTCATAGTTTGACATTTGCAAAAGTTACGTAGTTAAGAGTACATCTATATCTGTGTGTGTTGGCGATTTTTTACAATTTTAGAAATGGATTTAAATTTGCAACAACGAACTTATATTAAATTTTGCATAAAAAACGGATTTAATGGTGCGCGAACGTTGGAAATGTTGGAAAAGTGTTTCGGCAACGATTCTCTAAAGAAAACGGTCGTTTACCAGTGGCACGAGCAGTTCAAAAGTGTTCGTGAGTCAATCGAAGATGATGAACGCAGTGGCAGACCATCGACATCGAAAACCGGCGAAAATATTGAAGAAGTCAATTAACCATCAAGAGATAGCGCAGGACTTGATATTGCCTATGGATCCGTCCAAGACATTTTGGTTAATGATTTGGGTTTTCGCTAATGATAATTTAGGTACATCGAGATTGCTGAAATTATTATTAATATTTACTTTGAAACTTGTGTTTTTTTAATGCAAGAATGAATACTTGTGTGTCAATTTTTTCCAGTTGCTGCAGTGTATTTTGGTGCAAGACGGTGTCGAATGCTTTTTAAAATCAATATTGTGGTTCCTATTCAAACTCACTTTTATGTAATAGCGAAGTAGATTTTATATAAATAAAACGTAATTCAAGGCGAAAAATGTTGGAACTGCTGTCCAGACAGTAATATTTTCGCTCACTTATTTTATCAAAAATAGAAAATAAACCCCGCTAATTAAAGAGTTACCTGAAAAATTGTAAGTGATTACAAAAATCTTCTAAAAGAATCGCTTTGTAAGAATTCAACGTCGAAAAATTGTAAGTGCTTACAAGTAGCTTCCTTGCGATTATGAAGAGTAATCTATTTCCCGCTGGGTAGCCATATAATTTTTTTGTTGTTTGTTGTCAATTAATGTAGGGTTTACACACGCAAGTTAAACCAGCAAAGTTGTATCATTGTGTTAGTTTTTTTTTTTTTACTAGGCCAAATAGCAGCCTACTCGCAGGTAAAATTCGTCTGCTATTAAAGTTCGTCCTCTCGTGTACAAATATATTAACAAATGTTAATGTTATCTCGTGTCTAGGTCTTGTGTAAAGATACTCTAAGGCATGTAAACTCTACTACTAGTTTAACTCGCGTGTGTAAACCCTAGGTGATTGCTGATATAGACACTTTGCTTAACATACACCGGATTTTGTTCACTTTTTATTGTCGTGCAGGCGTTTTCAAATTTAATTGCACCTTTCGCTTCGGATTTTTGCAAAAACATATATATTGAGGTGGTTGTGGTTTGGATGTCATCTTTTGAACTTAGTACCGCTTGGGGATGTAAAGACTCTGCTGGTCTTGATCTTTTTGCCATTTTGGTATCTTCATCTCTTCTGACTTTGCTCGGCATGATGTACATTTCCATGGATTTTTTGTTTGGGTGAGCATTTTCCGGTACATCGCAAACGATACAGTTGAGCACTCTTAATAAAATTAACCTTTGCATGTAGAGCAAATTATATAATCTGCATCTAAAGGGGATCGTTACACCTCGTACATTATGGAAAATTGCATTCGCTTTGCCAAAGATAAAGAGTAAATATTTTGTATAAATTCTTATTTATTCGTTTATTTAGTTGTTTTGATTGATTGTGAATTAAATGAAAACATAGCAGAAAAGTAAAATATTAAAGTCATTTTATTTATTAAATTTGATTTTAATTAGAGACAATTAAATTGTACTGCATTATCAGACTGTTAATCCTTGTAAAATAGTACTTCTCTTGTTCTTAATTTCCTCGCGTTTCTGAGTTCCCTGCTGATCCACTGCCAAACTCACGCCTCGTTTCTAACATCCTCTATTATTCTTTGTGTCAACCTTATCTTTTAATGTTTACAGATTTCAAGATATTGAGTAAATTCATAAATGTAAAAAATGCTGTAAATTTACTGGAGCCAAACTTGAAAACATTAATGAACTCAACTACTGCAGCATTGCTGTCGCAGCTTTGCAGCTGTCAAAATCGTGTCCATAAATGTATTAAAAACATTTTAGTTAATTATGCCGAAAACGCGAAAATTAGTTTCCAAAAAGTACAATGATAAAAAAGCCTATTTTGACAATTTTGTTTAACTATCTAAGCTAGTTTAGATAAATTACTCTTTTCTCCTGCCGCCAATATAATCTGCTTCCATCGGTTAACATATGAAAATTAATATATTAGTTAGTTTAATAGTTTAATAGTTTAATTTCTGATGAAGTCAAACCCTTGAAATCGCAATCTTCCCTAAAACAATACAAATTATGTTAGTTTTCATTTTCTTTTTCTAAGTTTCAAAACTGCTACTTACGTTTTTACTGTCCTCTCAGATCACAACTTCACAGCAAAATAAAAACCGCTACAAAATTGACGTTTATGATCACAAGTGATACCAAAATATTTGCACTATAACCTAATTTTATAATTATGAACACAGATTCCGCACAGCTTGAGTATTTTTAAAGTACCTCCTGCAAGAGACCTATATGAGTTTTATGTATGTTGATGGTATTAGGATTAAGATTCGATTTTAAAATTGCAATTAATTATTCTTTTTTTTAATTTTTTAAAAACGGTTTTTTGATTAAGGTACAATAGTTCTCCCCGAAGTTTAAACATCATTGCAATTTTCTGAATTGAATGGATATCTTTGAAATAGTTTCTGACCCCCATGTTATGATCTAACCGACTATACACAGCACGATGTAGCGATCCCGATGCTTCACTTAGGAATTTCTTTCTCGTCTCCTCGTCGACTTTTTCTATTAGTCGGTTTAACTCATTTTTCCAATTCCTTCCTTACAAGTCCAAATCAAGGCCATATCCACAGGCTAGATCCATCCATTCTTGATACCATGCCGTTTGGTTTTGTATTGTATGTAGAGCCACTATTTTTGGTAGTCGATCGTTGACATGCTTCTCACCCGTAGTACGTTATATAATTTATTGCAGCTTAAGTGTCTTTATATATGAAGGTGATAAATCTGTCTCGAGCATTAGCACGTAATTTGACGCGGGAAGAGGGAAAGTTTTTTTGATAAAGAAACGTAAAAGCTTTTCGACCTCTTTATAAGATTTATACCCCCAAACTTGCGCTGCTTAAAGCATCATTGATTCAGCTGCTGCTTCAAACACTTTATATTTACTGCTGTGGGCTATATTTGGGTTATTGAAACAGTTTTTCCAGGCTACGCTGATTGCCGTCTTAGACTTCTTTAATTTTTCGTTTGGATGTCTTTTCAAGTAGAGACTACTTGTAAATAGGATGCCGTGATACTTGTATTCTTTTACTACTTCTATTCGTTCGCCGCTATAGTACCACTTTTCATTGCGAGAACTTCTACCTCCTCCATTTTTGAATACTAATACTAATATCACTCTATGTTGACTATAAGGTTATACAATCTACAGTACTCATGTAACCGATTTATCATCAGTTGCAGCAATTCGGGTGAGTATGCCAGCAACTCAATATCGTCCTTAAAAAGGAGGGCCTTAAAATAAACTCTGGCAAATTCAACTCCACCAGGTAGAAAGTCGACTATATCATCTATAAAAAGTGCAAATAAAGTTAGACTTAAAGAACACCACTGTTTTACACCTGTCTTCGTCTTGAACCATTCCAAACTGCCGTTATGGTGGCTTTATATAGGTTTTGTAACACATTTCCGAATTATGAAGAGATTCCCATTTGGTATAATTTATAGAATAAAGCATTTCTAAGCTACCTTAAAGTCTACAAAAAAAGCGTATAACTTTTTCTTTTGTTTCATGAATGACGTTATGCTTTTCAAGACAAATATGTGATCTACGGTTAAGTAACCAGGCCTAAAGCCCGTCTGAAATTCTTTCAATAATTTATTGCTCCTTATCTATGTGTCCAATATCTGCAGTATTGCTCCAAATATTTTGTATGTGGCATTTAAGAAAGATATGCCTCTATAATTGGTTGTGTCTGTCTTGTCGCCTTTTTTGTATATAGGAAAAATTAGAGCTTCTTTAAATCGTTGAGGTATTACCCATGATTTAATATGCTGTTATATACATCGATTAGGTTGCCCTTTAGCCCATCTGTACTATACTTAAAAAATTCGGTAGGTATACCATTAGACCCTGCAGCCTTTCCATCTTTCAGTACAAGTAACGCATCTTTTAATTAATGGCGGGTTACCGGACTATCCAAGATTTCATTTCGAATGTTTGGTGTTGCATATTGGAAGCTGTGGCTGTGGGATCAATAACCTTCTAAAATGTTCCAGGAGCGTATTTGGGCTAAGACCTCTGTGAATTATGTATTTTGTGATTTCGGTTTTTAGGTCCAACAATCTTCTCCTTCTTGCTCTTGATGCCTCTGTATAATCGTTGTACATAGAAACACCATTGCCACATTACTTAGTTGCTGATTTCAATATACATCCCACATCTTCTCTTCTTCGCATTCTTACAATGACATTTGTGATGTTGTTTTTTGACCGCACCGATCACGTATCAGTCCATTGTTTATAAGAGTTCCAGGCACATTTCGTTAGCCATCGCCTCGGGGTCAATCCCGGCTGCGCTGGCATATGCACTATAATATTTTTTCCTTTTTTCCAATTGTCCGAGTTTGCGCTTAAGATGTGCGATGTTCTGTTCCATGGTCAACATTTTACCTCTTAGCGCAGCGTTTTCTGTGCGCAAGTCTTGCATTTTGGCGGATATGTCAGCTAAATCTGACTTAGTTGCTACATTCCTTAATTTCTCGTCTAGGAGCAACGCCATAGTTACTTCGACCATCAGTTTAAGCTCTAGGATCGGCATATTTACCATCGATTTTTGTTGTTGGTCGTTGGTCTTTGTTTGCAGAGACTCCGGTGTCATATCAGCAATACGCCGTTTAGGAGTCGCTGCCGATAACGGCGACACAATGCTATTGTTGTTGTTATTTGGCGGTGTTCTTTGAATTTTCGTTTCGTTTTCATTGTGTGTTGTAGTATATCGTTATATTTAAATGAAAGTAGTGATAACTCACCCAGATTCTTGAGAAATGCAGTGACTTAGAGGCATTTTTTTGCTATAGATCTACTTTTACAGCAATTTAGATTGCTAATCTCACTTATTCCCTCTTTATTTAAATATTTTATAGAGCTTCACTAACTATGTTGTATACATCTCAAATTGACAGATGTCACTTTGATGCAATTGGTCTTTGGAAAAAACTGTACCTATTGCATTTTTCGAGGCATCAGTCGTTAGATTAAATGGTTTTTCAAAATCAAGGAAGACTAGAATTTCTGCAAATGTTAAGAGGAATTTGAAAATTATTAAATACTCTAAGTGCCTCATTATTCAAATTAATTGGAACATGAATGGATTCATTCGCCTTAACTCGAACACGTTCACCCTTTGTAGGGTTAGTCAGAGGCTCCGCTATCTTCGCATAGTCGCAAATAAATTTCCTGTAATAGGATGTTAAACTTAGGAATGATTTGAGTTATTTAAGATAATCAGGGGGGTTAATTTTTTGGATCTTATCAACCTTTTTAGTATCTTTTTTTTTTTTTTTTTTTGGTTGCGTCCAAGGATGTGATAATCTTCGAAAGATACTAATAGCAAGGGCTATCAGCATGCACGATTTGCAAACCCCAAGTACTCGATTTCGGGGATGCGCCTACGTACTAACCCACACCCTGCACTCTTCTACCACTCTCCCCGCGGAACTGCCGTTAAGTACTACTTCGCGGGTCTGGTTACCACTTTATGCTTTTCTTTCTCCGTTTGCTGGTTCGATATTGTGTACAGTATTTACTGTTCTTTGTTGTATTAGAGATGCCGTCTGGGTTTGATTTTCATTAATGCTTTCTCTGACTCTTTCCAACAGTCGAAGTTCCTTCATTATTTTTGCCGCAGCCTGTTTCACGCATCTCATATTATACTTGATATTTACGATGTTTTCAGGAGTTGGTACCTCTCCAATTTTCTCCTCTAGTTCTCTGCTCTCTGTTCTGAAGTGTGGGCACTGGAAAAATACATGCTGTGCATCTTCCCTAGCCGCTCCGCAGTTTAAGCAGAAGAAAGATTCCTTCAGACCAAACCTGTATAGATATGATTGAAAGCAGCCATGTCCATTTAGGAGCTGACTTAAGTAAAAATCTAATTCTATATAGTTACGTTCTACCCATTTACGAATATCGGGTATAAATCGGTAGGTTCATCTCCCCTTTGTAGACTGGTTCCATCTCTCTTGCCACGCACTTGTGTTGCGCTGCTTTTCTTCCAGCTTGATATCTTTCGCTGAAACTCCGGGTTCCCGAATTTTGGCATCGTAGGTCTTTTGTAGCTCAGTAGCCAATATATCTGCTGGTAGCATTCCCGCAATGACATAAATAGCATCATCTGACACTGTCCGATATGCACAGAAAACTCTTGACAGAACTCCTCCTTTGTTGTCTGAGCCCTCCCATGTTTGTCATTATTCTGGAAAAGGCAACGCTCACCTTTGCAGCTTTTTTGCACGTTCTTTCAAGGTGTTCCTTGAGGTATCTGATAGCCGGTTTTGATGTTATATCGTGATCGCCCACCCTGACGGTGATTGTTTCTCTTTCCTTGCGACTGGTTACTAGAACTGCTTCCGTTTTATGTTCTGCCAGCTCTAACCCAACTGTTGGCATCCACCGTCTAACTTTTCTAATACATTCATTGCCAATGTCTTCTATCTCCTCCAGGTGTTTCGCCGCCAAAACGATTGCAATATCATGTGATTTTAGCCTCAATCGGGATTCCAAGTCTTAGAACCCTGTCGTACATAATGTTCCATAAAGGAGGTCCTAGTACCGATCCTTGTGGAACTCCGCCGGTTATGTGGTACTGTCTTACTCCATCGTCGATATTGTACAAAAGGAACCGATTGTCTAAGTAACTTAGCATAATTTTTATTAAAAACCATGGCACCATCATTGACCTTGGAGAGTGTACTATAAGCTACCAGTTTGCAGAGTTGAACGCATTTTTGACTTCCAACGTTAATACGGGTCGTAGTTACCTTCCGAATAACATCTTCTGTAGAGCGAGCCTTTTTAAATCTATACTGCTGCTTTCAGAGTCCTCCGGCTTCATCAATTGACACTTCCATTCGGTTGCATATAATTCGCTCTAGTATTTTACCCATCGTGTATAGTTAGCATATTGGGACGGTATGACGAGGGTTCATCTGGTGGTTTATTCCCTTTGGGCAACATAACAAAACTTTGCTTTTTCCATTGGTTTGGAAAAAAACCTTCTGTTAAACACTTGCTATACATTTCCACGAATGCTTCTGTATTTATATTTGGTATGCCGTCCAATACAGGCGATTTATTATTGCTTAATCGTTTGCATACATCCAGAAGTTCCACTTGCGTAACTGGTGGTGGTGACCTCTGGATCGCTAGCATAGTCTTCTAGCTCTATGGTTGCATCAAGTGATGATACTGCTTCAAGGATCCTCAAGTGATCCTTTCATCGATGTAGAAATAACAAATTTTGACAATGTAACATCGTTTATCATATGTTGGAATATGGCAGGGGTATTTTTTAGTCCGAAGGGTAGTCTGAGAAATTGAAAAGGCAATCTTTGGAATGTCTGAAGGTCAAGTTAAGGGTTATAAAAAATTTAGCTTTACCAAGACTGGCAAGAGTGGAATTCATATCCATGATAGGATACGTGTCGGCATTTGTTACCTTGTTCAATCCTTTGTATAGATGACCATTCGATATTGGCGAATTATAGAGAATTATACCCTCTTCAAGTAACTTAGCTATTTTTTCCAACCTCCTCCTTCATAGTCAGGCAGGGTAGAGGTAGCTTTTAGTATATGGTATATTGGTTCATTGATACACGTTCTTATTCCCGCGAGAACACAAGTGGTCGTCTGCTTCTCTCGCATCAAGGGACCAAAGAGTGAATCGTACTTCCTCATTATTTCGTTTAGTTTGGCTTCTGCTTCGTCTGCTTCTCTCGCATCAAGGGACCAAAGAGTGAATCGTACTTCCTCATTATTTCGTATAGTTTGGCTTTTGCTTGGGATCTTTCATTAAATTTCTTAATATTGTGTTTTAGGGTAAAGATATTTTTCTTACGTTCTATGAGTGCCTCCATTTCCTTCATCATCTCCTATGATACCGTTAAAGGAAATAAGACCATTTATAGTAGGACATAAAATTTGACTAATGTTTCACTTTTGGCATATATACAAAAACACGTACTTTGATTGAGGTGTCTTTAAAAAGTAAGTAAGTAATATAATGTTGTCCCCTTCAAAGTAATCTCCTTTAGATATTCAGATATAATACATTTGTGCTAACGCTTTCGGGACATGTGTACCAATACAGCAAAAAAAAAAAGTTACCCGCGAAATTTCAAGTCATTTTATTTGTTGAACACGGCTCGTACGTATTCTACCACCTGCTGGCTGGACGGTTTTTCAGGACTGGTTGTTGGCTGTTTATTTGATCGCTAATGAAATAAATTTTTGTTTGCTTCTATATCCATCAGGAATCTTAATTCTGCTCCATCCCGCTTAACACAATCTACAAAGTCCGTTCCAAAGTAAACATAATTTTTTAAAACAATGTATTTCTATTGAGGCCATTTATTGCAGCGGTGTTATTGCGTCTGAATGACAGAACGTTTGTGTCACCAGTACAAAAATTAATAAGCGCAATAGTGCCGAGTGGAAGGCGCCAGAAGAGCTAAAACGCAAAAAATCTCATTTGGAGATATCAAAAGCGAAGACAATGTTGATTTACTTTTACGATTTCAAGGGCATTTTTCATAGAGAGTTAATTAAAAAAATTTATTTTGCTGTTTTAAGGGGTTATGCCACCCTAGGATTTTTAAAAAGATCTATTTTTTTTTATTGCTTTCAATGGTCTCTTAAGACTTCAAAAATAATATCCCAAAAGATTATGGCCCACTAAATCGTTTGGTGCATCATATTCGTCATTTCGGTCAGAATATCGCGCAAAACGAAGTTGGTGTTTATTGCACAATGCGCCATCTCATCGATCGACAGTTGTGACCGATTTTTATTGTCAACCACTTCCCGTATTCGCCTGATACCGTGGGATTTATCCCTTTTCGGAAAAATGCATTTGCCGATAAAAGGAAAGCGTTTTGTGGAAGAAGAAGCCATCTAAAAAGCTTGTACTAACATTCTGAAGGAAATCGCGGCCGACGATCTAAAACACTCATTCGATATGCTTATAGACCACGAAAATCGTTGCATAGAATTATTTTGAATAAAATAAACTTTTTACTGTTCTTATTTTTAAAAATTCCTGTTTAATTTGGAATGTACCTTGTATATATGGTACGGTGCATGGGCGTCCGATACAAAATTTATCACATCACTTGCGTTCATCACATTTACCAGCAGTTTCCAAATAATTTTCTACTGCTTCGTCTTTAACAGCAACGGTGTTAAATAGTCTTTGATGTTTTTGAGGCTGGTTATTGGATCCTGCTCCTTTTTTCAGGAAATTCTTGTTTTTGGGGCGATTGGTAAAATCGCCTGTGATGTACCCGCAAAGCTCCTTACCTTTCTACGTATGTCCTCTAAAATTGCAGCGGTTTAATTTTGATAATCTCGAAGCCCTTCAAAATTCACTCTACAGCATAAACCCAGGAGACGTGTTCGGTTGGGTTTCAAGTGAAAACCTGCAATACTATCCAGGAGTCTGCTAATTTCTTTAAGATCTACTTCCATTTGAGGAGGACAGAGTGACACTGCTAGCGCTCCGTAAATTTTCTAATAGGGTTAGACTATTTCCTAATCTCCTTAATGACTCTTCGGTGGAAGATGTTGCCTTTTTATCTTCCCGACATTTCAACTGAACTCTTAGCTGTATCAGCACGCTATTAATTCCACCGGCAAACTCAGTCATCGCACCGCGTTTGTAAGGAATTCATTTGGCGATGGATACAAAAAATGAACTCTTACCTGTAGTTGAGAGGTCGAGAAATAAACTAGTGGCACATATGGCACAAGCATTGATTTTCAAATTTGAAATATATTTTAATTCAAGAAAATAATTTTTCTTGTTTTATTTTTATTACGCACAGCGCAATTATATGTATATATTTTAAAAGTTTAGTCTGGCTTTTCGCAAAACTAGAGATATTCGCACAGCACAATTTCCATGTAATATACAATACTTTATATTATTTTTTTTTATTTTAATTTAATTTTTTTTTATATATTTTATTTCCACAGCCTCTTGCGCTTTTTAGCATATCATTTAAGCTTTCTTATAACAATGCAGCATATTTTAAATCCTACGAGCACTATTTTAGGTTTTACTTGTTTATTTTTTTTTTTTTAGAATCTCCCGCATTGTTATGATTCTCATGACTATAGTTCAATTTATGTGGATTTTTTCTACCCCGCGATCTGTAAGATAGGCGGAATAAACCTGCTTAGATAACGTTATTTATACATAGGGAAAAGATAAGGATACGTCTTTGAGACGTATGATGAACTATATCATCTAATGGAGATAGGTTGACGTACATATTTTATATTTAAATTAAGCATTTGTAATTTTTTTTCAGTATTGTTTTTCCATTTAATTTAGCTTTGTTATTTGAATCTCTTATAAAAATAACAAAAAACACTGTCTTCTCTATAATGAGCAATAATTTTCAATAAAACTAAAATAGATATTGTTTTTGGGATGTTCAAGGTTTAATATGGAGTCTCTTTAGTTTTTCGGGATATTATCTTACTACTTAATTCTGATGAATCAGACTCATCCGAAATGTTTTACAAAAGTTCGGCAATTCTTGTGTCATTTAACCGTTGTACTGGCTATTGCCTTTTGTTTGTAAAATAAATAAAACAAAACACTATTGTACACAGAGTAAAACATACACAAAATATATTGATACCTGGATAATGATGACATTGTCATAATACAAAAAAAAAAAAAACATTACTATCAAGTTAGATACTGTTGACAACTCAAAATAATAAGAATTACATCTTGGTTTGTCAATAACCGTAAGAAGGAAAGCAAAAAAAAAAAAATAATAGAGCATACCTCTCGCAGATGTACGTTATCTAAGCTTAGTTAAAAAAAGAAAGTGCATTGTACGGAATTCAACCAGTGCCTCGCATAGGAGCCGGTCCTGAAGCGATCGTATTTTTCCAGTTTGGTAATTTGCTGCCTTGCAGAGTCAAGCGGCAACTCATCTCACCTTTTGCGGCTCCTGTGAATAGCACAGAGTATTGTGCAGATTAGTGAGATTGGTCACTTGCACCCAATACAGGATTCTACACATGTTCTTGGGTAAGGATCACCGCCAGGAGTATCAAAAGATGTAGGTTGGATCGGTCACTGCTCGAGCGCAAGATAAAGATGTTTGCACTGTAACAATACAATAGACCGAAGTCCGTGGTGAACCAACCAACCGTTAATTTAATGAAACGCGTACTTCAATTTGGATACAATGCAAATTAAATCCAAATTAATGTTATATCTAGCTTATCCTACTGACTGCTTACATCAAAAGGGTTATCTTATCCCGACTTGGATTGTAAGCGTTTTTGAAGTCATTTTATACGTTCTTTTTTCTTTGTGCTTCTGGCCCACATTACGTCGTCCTCCGGGTGTCTCATTCGTATTATTTTGATTTATTTTCCTTTGCTGTTTGTTTTGTTCGTTAATTGCTAATTTTTTAGTTGGTTGTTTGTTTGTTATTTTCCGTGCATTTCGACTCACTTCCAGAGCTATCCAATCACACCAGTTGATGTTTGTCATCTTTGTTTCGTTCGTTTTGTCTGTCGTCCTGATTGGGTCCATATTACACTTTATTACGGGCCATTTTTGGGGATAATTTTGGGAGCTCAAATAGTAACCGACAAATAGAGAGGAAACTTATCCGACGAATTATTTTAAAACGCCCTTAAGTGTCCTTGCAGACAAGGGGTGAAGATCGTGGAAAATTATGGGCTTCCTTTCACAATTATTCTAATGATTTTAGGGGTTTTTTAGTTTTATAAATCTTTATCAATTGAATCAGACAATATAGAGTTTAGGGTGAGCTCTCGGCCATTGCTGGGGTGTCGACATCTCGAGACATCATCATGGCATCAAGGGTCAGAGAATCCGTCCGCTGGAGTCTCCAGTCTCTCCGACTGGCTCTATCCTAGGTACCTATATGGTTAATGAATAAAGTAAATTTCACCTGTACCGTGGCAATTAGAGCATGATGAGAAGAAAAATACGTTGACAACACGAGAATACGCGTCCCATATTTTATTGGTTTATAAAAGGAGAAGGTACTGATGTTCGAAAAGTCTGCCTTATCATATTATATTCTATTATAATATATATCATATATATGTATAAAACAAAACGTTGATTGCAGCAAAGTGGTTCTCTGAACCTAAGTCGTAATCAAGTTATGTGGAGTGCATGAACATATGTCTGTTCGATTTTGCTATCGCAATACGGTCTATAATCGACGTTATTCGTTGCTATGGGACAAAACAATCCAAAACCCCAGCAAAAAAATTAAGTATGTGCAATTTTGGTGGCCGTGGCTCAAGTGGTAGTACATTTCCTTCCAAATCAGACGTTTCGGCTTTCAATCCCAACCGCACCCGAAAAACTTTTTTTTTTTTTTCAGCCAACTTAAATCACGTAAGATGAGTGTTTATCTAGAATACAGCACCATGTGCCCAAACATCTTTCTTTCTTTTTCTGTCCCATTTTCCAAAAAACTTAACACGTGCTTAGGTATTTTAAGCGTCGTCATCTCCTTTTGAGTGTTAAATTATTTAAAAAAAAATCGGACCATGTATAGCTAGATCTTATAGATCTCACTTACTGCGTTGTACTTCCTGTTAGTTTTGCACTTACATATACTAATGTATTGATTCGAAAATTATTCTCAATAAAACATAAACATAAACCGATTTACTAAAATATTAGTACCATAAACTCGTACAACTTACTGCAGTGTTTTCAAGATGGTAGTTTGTAATCGGAATTATAGATTGCATTACATTAATGTTTAAATGATTAATTAGTTTTCTTTTCTTTTGGTTAAAAACATGCTTACTTTTTTATGTACTTATATATGTATAATATCAAAAAATTGTTCATGTTATTAAGGACGTACTTTTTTTATACAGACAGACGGCCTAGTTATCGCTCTTATATAATACGAAGAAATTTACTGGAAACGACATATTACAAACATGTTGCTAATAATTCTTGTTCAATATCTGAGCTTAACTTCGGAGAAAACACGAGCACAAAACATATAAATAGATACAAATATGATCCAATGTTGTTTCAAAAACGAGCAATTGGTTTATCCAATCGTGTGTTTGAACAATCATCATCAAAAGTTGAAGAAACCGTGAAGTCAATCAAAAATAAGCAAAAGGAACAAGAAGATGAGTTAAAAAAAGAAAATAATCAGGTAAAAACCTCAACTCCTGAAATTCCTAAATCGGTCGTATTGAAAAAATCAATTAAGCAGCGAGTATGGGAAGAAATTTTACATTTTTATCATGGCTTTCGGTTGTTGTTTATTGACATAAATATCTGTAGAAAACTATTGGGAAGAGTACTGAATGGTAAAACACTAACACGTCGTGAAAATAAACTTTTGGTTAGAACAACATCTGATCTGTTTCGTCTTATACCATTCTCCATTTTTATTATTGTACCGTTTATGGAACTTTTGTTACCCGTTTTTATAAAGTTGTTTCCTGGAATGTTGCCATCAACCTTTCAAACGGCTAAGGAGCGTGAGGATCGTCTTAAGCAGAACCTCCAGGTGAGATTAGAAATGGCAAAATTTCTTCAAAAAACGCTAGATGAAATGGCTGTACAACATAAAGAACATAAAAGTGATGACGCAAAAGCGTTTGCGGAATTTTTTAGAAAAATCAAGGATCCAAAAGAGTTTGTTGATAATGAAGAAATTATTAAGTTCTCTAAGCAATTTGAAGACGAAATAACGCTAGATTCTTTAAGCCGTGATCAGTTGGTAGCTCTTTGTCGTGTACTGGAGCTAAATACCGTAGGAACGACAAACTTTTTACGTTTTCAATTGCGCTTGAAACTCAGAAGCCTAGCGGCTGATGATAGAGTTATTTCTCGTGAAGGAGTCAATGCTTTAGATCTATTTGAATTACAACAAGCTTGCAAGACCCGCGGTATGCGCGCATATGGTTTGTCCGGGGAAAAACTTCGTTCACAGTTGCAGGAATGGATTGATTTGAGTATGAATGAAAAAGTTCCTAACACCCTTTTGCTTCTATCTAGAGCTTTAATGATTGCTGATGAAGTTCCAACAACCCATAAGCTTAAGGAGACTATCCGCGTTTTGCCTGATGTGCTTGGTGCCCAGACTAAAGCAGCTATCGGAGAGCGTGAAGGCAAAATCGATAATAAAACAAAAATTGAGATTATTAAAGAGGAAGAACGTAAAATTAAAGAAGAGCATGATGAGGAACGAGAAGATGAAAAACAAAAATCTGAGCTTTTATTTGATAAGGCACCAGTTATTGATGCAATAGTGTCAGATACCTCAAGCAGTTCTTCAGTATCAGAACTGAAGTCTGCAATCGCCGTAGATGCGCATATTTCGCCTAAGGATGTCGAGTTGCTGGGTGAAGCTTTAAAATCAGTAATTGGTGCTAATGAACAGCTGTTAGTCGAAAAAGAAACTATCAGAGATCTCAAAGAAGAAATAGCAGACTATAAAGAAGATGTTGAAGAGCTACGTGAAGTAAACACTTGTATATCTATATGTCCATGTAATGAAAATTTGTTTTTTTATTTTATTTTTTAGATAACAACAACTAAGGTCCAAGAAGCAGTAAAAGAGAGCAGAGGTGCCAAAATTCTCTTTAAGAAGGTTAATGCTATGGTTGGTCAATTAGATCAGGTGCTTAATGATCTTGAAGAAAAAAGTAAACAGCTACAAAAAAAAACAGATCTCGCTACAGCGGTAGACGAATCAATTGGTGGAACTGCTGATAAACCAGAAGCACAAGTACGAGTTGATGAGCTTGTTAATGCTATAAAACTTGTACGTAATATATAAATAAATATATATATATATATATATATATATATATATATAAACTTAAATACTTAATTGTCATTTGTTATCTTAGATGCAAAAAACATCCGATGAAGCAAAAATTAAGACAATAGAAAAGGTTTTAAGTAAGATCGACTCCGATCGGGATGGATCAATAAGCGCTAACGAGGTTCTTAAGGTAAGGATCTATGTATGATATAATACATTTCTACTTTATTTGTCGTTATTGCGTTCTTATAACATAGTGTATTTGTTATAAATAAGTTAAATATCATGTTAATTTTTTTTTCTAATGAAATGGTATACATCCAGAATGTTGGGTTTCGTTTTCTTTCGAAAATAAGGACATAAAGGGACCTGAATTCTGACATTAAACGAAATTTCTATGACGTGCTGGCAGCATTACATGACATGAATTCATTCATGCTAAATATAACGTTAAATGTATTCAATAAATTTGAATACAAAACTATCCAATGTTGCGAATGCCAAGGAACGTGAGCAGAACTCAGTTTGAATATTCTTATAGCAGTACAATACATGATACGTCGGTCACAAAGTTTAAAAAATCAATGTGAAAACCGCAGTGTCGTGCTGAGAGTAAAACGTACAAACTGCCTTATGTATACAGGGTGAGTTTTTAACTTGAGACATCCAAATTACTCGAAAAATACGCGATATCGCGAAAAATGTTTTAGACAAAAGTCACAAGGTTCTGAAGAGCACATAAGATGGTGACCACGAGTTTGACCTTGAGCCCCATTTTCAAGGTCAAACGAAGGTCACTTTTCATTTTTTATTGGGAACCCTCTTTTTTTGACTGATTCGTAATCTGCGTAGAAAATTGCAATTCTTTTACATGAAACACTTTTTTTTAAAAAATGCGTTCCTTTATCGTCAGAGGGCGCCATAAAATTTAAGACATCAAAATTCTGAAGAGGGGTTCTTAATCGTTGGCAAGACCACTAAGCTCTTTCATAAATCAATCTTCTGATTTTTTAATGTTGGAACAGAGCACTCAGACAAAGATTCCATTGTAACACATGGGCTGAAAAGTCAGTGCCGTTTTATTTATTTCATGTGTATACCAAAATACGGATGCCATAACCTTGCCAGCCGACTGTTGAGTTTTTTGTCGTTTTGGACGAGATTCGTTGCCTGCTCGCCACTCAGCTGACTCAGCTGTGAAGTGATGGAGCCAAGTTTTATCTATTGTCACATACCGACGCAAAAATTCGGCTTTATTGTTGAACAGCTTTAAACACTCTTCTGAATCATCAACACGTTGTTGTTTTTGGTCGACTGTGAGCAAACGCTTCACCCACTTTGAACGGAGCTTTCGCATGTCCAAATATTCGTGTATGATATATCCAACACGCGATATCATATGATATCTTCAGAGCTTCAGCTATTTCGATCAACTTCACTTTACGGTCATTCGTAATCATTTTGTGGACTTTTTTGATGTTTTCATCTGAAACAGCCTCTTTTGGACGCCCACTGCGTGCATCATCTTCGGTGGTCGTATGATCACTTTTAAATTTTTCAATCCACTTGCGAATGGCTGCTTTTTTCCCATCAAAAAGCTATGATAAATCAACACACGAAATTGCTTTGAATCCATTTTTTTCACAATAACAAAAGTTGCTTCACTCATAATGCTATATCTCGAGAACTAATCGTCCGACAGCTGTCAAATTTATACACGTATCTTTTGATGGTTGGTACTAACTGAAAATGGTATGGATTTAATTCAAGTGGTGTCCTCTCTTACAAACGGACTTTTCAGCCCTTGTATTACACCTTGTAAAGTTCCTTTTAATGAAATCGTTTAGTCTTACGAAGAAAGATGAGTAAGCTCTTCAGTGATAAGGTGCCTATTAGTACCAGCACCCACCAGAGCCAAGTACCTTCAGCCTGATGCGAGCGTAAGCCGGGCATTCACAGAGATAGTGCTCCGCGGTGTCGCCATCATTTTCGCAGCAAGCATCGCAAGATGTTGCGTCACTTATACCCAGCACATTTAAGTGCTTTGCAAATGTGTAATGTCCTGTCACGACGCCAGTAAGCAACCTGAGGTTTTTCCTGCTGAGAGACATCAGTAAGGCCGTTGACTTCCTAGCGACATCGTAAGTATTCGTATGGTCTGCCTACATCCCGCGGAGCTGTGCCATATATTGTTGTACTCGTATGAGACCCAAAGGTCAATGGAAGCCTTAACCGAGGACGCAGGCAGACCCAACGTAGGTTCGGATTCTGAAAAAATCCTGTCAACCATGACTAATGTCCCTTTTCTTCGACCGTAGAACGGGAATGGCAGCGTATTTTAAGCTTATTAAATTCCGATGTTAACAGTATAACCAATTGGGGAACTATCAACAGAGTGGAATTTAAATACACAGCCATTATTTACGATAGTCACTTACACTTATAAAAGCTTTCCACTCTCGGGATGTCTGTCAGTGACAACTTACGTTGGAATGACCACATTCGATGTCGTTAAAAATGCTTCGAAATGTCTAGATTTTCTGTAAGTGATGTAAGAAATATTTCACACCTTCTGATCTGGCCTCAATATACGATATAAAGTGTCCACTCCGCTCAAAATTGGAGTGAAATGGCAAGTTTGGTCCGGATTCTTTAATTCAAAGCCGTGCTATAAGACTCATAGGTGATACTAATATCAGTCGGTTATTTGAAACCCTTGAAAACCGATGTAATGTCTCCTGTCTCACTTTAAATCGCCAATAGTATTCCGCCCCTTCAAACCTTCAATCGGAACATTCGTCTCACTATAAATGCTCATCAGTATATCCTCAAGCCCACTTTCGGACGTACTCTTAAATATTGTGATTTGTTTCTAAGCCTTACGGAATGCCCTGCGGAACTCTCTATTTCCTGGTCGTTATAACTTGCAAACATTTAATATGTACATCGGTACCTCTCTTTTCTTTCTCAATAAATTTTCTTCGCCCGCGCTGTGTACAAACCTTTTAAGGGTATATAAATTCCTTGAGCGTGCGCCAGTTATAATATATGTGTAACGGACAGACTTACGGTACGGTACATACGAATACACACACACTGCAAACGAAACGAGGACAGAGAACAACCAAGCGAGTCATCCTTCAACCGTCAACAGCACAAGACGTGTTTCTTGTTTTTTTTTTATGCAGTGCGCAATTGTTACTTAAAAATAAATTAATAAATTGTATTTTTATTCGGAGTGAACGACTTTTATTTGAGAAGAACAAGAACCCACAAGTGGGGGCTCGTCCGGGATATTTATTAAAATATAATCCTCATTAGGATGAACTCAAATATTTGATTCTCGTAAATGTGCACAAAACGGCGACATCAATCACGTGTGTGTGAAAAAAAAAAGAGATAACAAAAGAAAACCAACCCCGTGTGTGTGAAGGAAAAAAAGAGTCAAGAAAAAAAAGTGTCTGGCTGCAAATGAGTTTAACCATATCGCTGCTGCATGCTCCAACGGAAAAAGAAAACAGAAATCAGCATACCTACACATAGTGGAGAAGAAGAAAATAACTGATCGAGGTGCAGCTGCAGAAGTGTAGTTGATAAGATCGGTTTGTAATACATAGTTGTAAGCGTTGCCACTTCTTTAGAATAGTAGTTTAAGTAATTTTAATTCTCTTTTTGATACTTTAATATTTTTTTGCTAACTTAGTTTATGCAACTTAGAATTTAATAACTACCGACGAACGGACTAAAAACGATACTACAGGACAGACTCCTCAAACACTACGGCTTAGCTCGCGGCGAAGAGACAGAAGATGACGTTGAATCCTACGTATCGGCTGGGGCCGCAAATACACACAGTCTCTTTACGCTCCGTGACATTGAGGAACGAATTGCAGAAGTTCGTTAGCAATTGTTAAAGGGTACTGCGAAGTTGTTCATCCGAGGGCAGTCAAATATACGAAATTGGAAACCGTTGAAGTCAGCTCTCATTGGAGAGTTCGGAGTTCAGTCGTCGTCAGCAGATGTACATCGAAGGTTAGGTAATCGAAGAAAACAGGGAATACTTATACGCGCTGATGGAGATTGCGAAGTCCATCGACTTGGATGAAGAGAGCTTAGTCGAATACTTTGTGAGGGGAGTGCCAGACGGCATTCAAAATAAGGCGGTGCTTTACCAAGCAAAGAATGTACGCGAACTCAAGGAGCAGCTGCACATATACGAGAAGATCCGCAGTCATCAAGCTCGAGAGAGAGCCACAGGAATCCATCGAGGCAACGACTAGCAGCAGTCACGAAGCCGGAAGCCAAGGCGAGAAAGTGCTTTAAGTGTGGAAAGCCAAACCACATCGCTCGGGAATGCACGTGTAACACCTTCAAGTGCTTCAAGTGTGGACAACCAGGTGCACGAGAATGTAAAGAAGAACGAAAACAGTAACCATCACGCCGCATCATTGGATGACGAAGCTGGTTCTTGGCCCGAAGCTTGAGTAAGCCTAGCAATTGGAACGAACCGCATATTCAAAGACATAACGGTGGGTGGTGTCACGTTGTCAGCACTGTTGGATACCGGAAGCGACTTGTGTCTTGACATTTTAGCCTTGATGCAGTTTGTAGAGCTAGACAAAATGAAAAGGAATCTGCGAGGTATAGGGTCGGGAAAAGTAACGACACAAGGTAGTTTTTGTGTAGATCTACAAGTAGATGTGGTCGAACTAAAACTAAGATTCCACGTAGTAAAAGAGAATGACATGCAGTATGCGGCGGTGATAGGGAACGACATCCTAGCTGAGGTAGATTTGTCGATTACTGACGGAGGCGTAGAGTTTAGGAACAAGCGTGAAGTAGTCGAAGCAGTCGCAGAGCACACAGTTGGTGCTAAGTTGGGCAAAAGCCATGAGTACACTGCTGGTTGCGGAAGAGTTGACCGTGAACCAGAAGTACTGGACCATAGCGTCGTCGCAGAGCACACAGTTGGTGCTAAGTTTGTCAAAAGCCGTGAGTACACTGCTGGTTGCGGAAGAGTTGACCGTGAACTAGAAGTACTGGACCAGTTGGCGCTAAGTTGGCCAAAAGCCAGGAGTACACTGCTGATTGCGGCCGAGGGGGCCGTGAACCAGAAGTACAGAGTTGTGAAGAGGATCGTGAATCGGAAGTAGCCGAGTTGGTTGAAGAGTTTCGGTCCATCTGTCTGACGGTGGAAGAAGGAGTGTTCGAGAGTGGAGAAATGACAGACTTAAACTTGAACACAGAGAAAGAAAAAGTCTTGGAAAAGCTGATAACCGACTACACCCCGGCTAAGAACAAAAATTCACCGGTCGAGATGAAATTGGTTCTGACTGATGAGATTCCTGTTTTCCAGAGACCCAGACGTATGCCATATGCAGGCCAACAGTGGGTACGAGACCAAGTCAAGCGGTGGTTAGAGGAAAGGATCATACAAGCAAATACATTCGAGTGTGCGTCACCGATTGTGCTTGTGTTGAAGAAGGATGGAACTAAGAGACTATGCTGCGATTACCGGAGACTGAACGAGAAGATCGTGAGGGATAATTTCCTAATGGTGCAAATCGTCGATGTCTTGGAGAGGTTGCAGGGAGCGAAGTTGTTTACCACCTTAGACGTGGCCAACGGTTTCTTCCATGTTCCTGTAGCACAGAGCTCTCGGAAGTATACGTCGCTCGTGACGTTTAGCATCTCAAATTCACCCGCAGTATTCAGCAGGTATATTTTCTCAGTGTTTCGGGAGTTGGTACAATCTGGTGTAATTGTGCAGTATATGAACGACATTGTGATTCCGTCTAGAGACGAAAAGGAAGGTGTCGAGAAATTACAAATGGTCCTGAAAGTAGCCGCCGAGCACGGGCTGAAGTGGAAGAAATGCCAATTCCTGAAGAGAAAAGTAGAGTTTCTCGGATACGTCGTTGAGGATGGAGGCATCCTCCCATCAGTAGGGAAGTCGAGGGCGATAAGGGATTTCCAGATACTCCAAGATAAGAAGGCGCTTCAACGTTTCTTAGGCTTGACCTCGTATTCTAGGAAGTTCGTCGAAGGGTTCGCTGCCGTTGCTAAGCCCTTATCAGATTTACTACGTAAGAATGCTGAGTTCGAGTGGGCCGCTTTCCAACAACTTTAAGCCGCGCTGACCAAGGCACCAGTTCTAAAGCTGTTAAACCCCAAGGCGACAACAGAGATCCACGCAGACGCCAGTAAATATGGATATGGAGCAGTTTTGCTCCAGAAGGATATGGAAGATCAACAACTACATCCAGTGCAATACATGAGTCGGAAGACCTCAGCAGTCGAGCAGAAATATCATCCGTATGAGCTTGAAGTATTAGCGATCATCGAGGCTCTTAAGAAGTGGAGGGTATTCGTTTTAGGAACCAGATTTAAGATCGTCACCGGCTGTAACGCTTTCGCGATGACAATGAAGAAACAAGATTTACCAGTAAGAGTGGCAAGATGGGCCATGTTCCTCCAAGATTTCCATTATGAAATCGAACATCGCTCCGGAAGTAGGATGAAGCATGTAGATGCTTTGAGTAAAGTGTCTTGCCTTATGATAGATGACTCTCTCAATCACCGGTTGAGGGAAGCGCAGCTCAAAGACTCCTGGATAAGAGCAGTGCGGACGATACTGGAGAAGGAGAACTATGAAGATTTCTTCTTGAAAGCATTGATTCTGTATAACTGTAAATAGTTCCGACGGCGATGGAGAAGGAGTTATTATCTCCTATCGCGCACCAGCAAGGGCATTTTTCCGTTAAGAAAACTCAAGATTTGGTGGAGAAAACGTTCTTTATCCCAGAACTTACCGTAAAAGTTAGCGAGGTCGTCAAAGGATGCGTCAAGTGCATCATCACGGAGTCTAAGGCAGGTAAAAGAGAAGGGTACCTGAAACCCATTGACAAGGAAGACAAACCGTTGGACGTACCATATCGATCATGTGGGACCAATGGAGCAGACTCACAAGCAGTACAACCATATCCTTGTGATAGTGGACGCGTTCTCCAAATTCGTATGGCTTATCCAAAGAAAAGTACGGGAACGACAGAGGTATTGGAACATTCAGCATTTATTGATCGCAACGGGAGCTCCGCGAAGTAACGGGCAAGTGGAGAGTCATCCTTCAACCGTCAACAGCACAAGACGTGTTGCTTGTTTTTTTATGCAGTGCACAATCTTTACTTAAAGATAAATTAATAAATTGTATTTTTATTCGGAGTGCTGCTATCCATCTTTGCAGTTCAGCTAATTTTCTGACCCCTTCCTTAATCGTTCCCCATACGTAGAACTTATATTAAATAATCTAGATAATGGGAAGATTTGTATCGCCATATGGCTCGTAATATATTACAATATTGAAATATTGTAGTTCTTCTAAACGTCCTTCGGTATAAAAAATTGGACCGATGGCGAGCCAAAAGAATCCAATAAATATAGACACTATCATCTCCCCGCAGGTGTTATTCGGGTCAAATTATTTGAAAATATAACTTTTGTTATTTTTTTTTTTTTTGTTATTTTTTTTTTTTAAATCATTCTATTATAACCATCACTTATTTTCATTCAGTATTACATTTATCAGTTATAAATTCGATTTTGTTTGTTTGATTTAATTTTAATGCATATATATATACATTACTTATAATATTTGCACATTTATTTGTTATTTTTAGTTTCTTTACTACATCCTAAAGAATTTTTAAAGAAAATCATATTCTATGGAAACTAAATGGCTATAAAACTTCAATTACCTTAAGAAAGAAAATATAGAATCTTTTTACAAAAGGAGATGGGAATTTGAAGATGTTTGACTACTATACAAGAAATGTTTTATTTCCTTAATGAAGGAATACAAGTTAGATTTTATAAAATGCTTGAAACAAGGCGGAAAGATAATTTGGAAGCACTTAATGTAGTGTCCTATATTTTTATTAAACAATTAAAGGTTTGATTTCCCATCAGGATTAACGTTGTTCCGTTGCTGCATATTCTTGTCTTTCATATCCCTATGATAAAGATCTTTTTTGTTTATAATACTTCGCGCACACCAAGGGGATATGAATACCCTTTTACTGGCTTTTTTCTTCAGGGCGCTGGCGGGTGATGAAGTAGTTTGAAACTCAGGTGTATTAGGTCTCGATACTTTTCCTAGAGGTGGTTGTCAAACTGTGGGTCAACCAGTGGGTCTTGGTTTGTGCTAGTTGTTAGTTCGTTATATTTAGCCCAGCCAGCAATCACTCCAACTTCAGTGTTATGCCTTCATGTCAGAGTTGACGCCGACGGGATTTTCATATAACCACTTATAAATTCTATGAAAAGTCTTTTTCAGAGGATTGCTTCGCACGGGATTCAACCCGCGACGCTCTGCTTGAGGAGTCTATGCATATACCGCTACACTGGCAGCTCTTTTCCGGAATCTTACCTCCCCAAAACGAAATTAATCGCATTAAGTTTGAACAACAACATTGGGATGTATTGTAAATTTATTTCAAATGACAGTGCTGTGTTGTTCAAGCAGCTCATTTACTGAAAATAACTTTGGCCGAAATTAAGCACTCCCGCGCCTGCTGTACGCAGGTTTGTGCAAAAAGTTCACGGGACTGGCTTACTTGCAGACAACACTAATGGGTTCCGTCGTCGCACGGTATCTACTGAAAAAGAATGCTGAGAGTGTTGGATTACATCCAGGAACGTCGACTCAACAAATTAACATTTCACGCACCAGTTTGATGGGAATTTTGCGCAAAGATCACGGATAACTTCCTTATAAAGTCCAATTGACTCAGCAATTAAAGGCAATTGCATATGGTTCATTGATAACATTCCTTAAATTCAGATGTCCGAGGTTAAATTTTGAAGGTTTTATAGAATTTTTCTTTTTTTGTGGAAAATGAAATAAAATCTTCTTATGATTATGTTTATTTAGCTATTTAATAATACAAAAAAAAAGTTACCTCACATCATTTTGGTGAGGTAAAGTAGGTCTTTAAAAAAAAAGGAGGTGGCTGGCGGCCCCCCTTATTGCTCCTTTTGTAATTATCTGAAATCAAAATTCTAAAAAGATTATTATTCAATAGGGTTGTCATTCCGTTCCGTAGCAGATTTAAAAGATTTGAGTAAAAAATTACAAAATGGCGGCCTTGCAAAAAAAATTCAAAAATCGACTGTTTATTTTCTAATTCTGGTACCGCACAGAACTATTCATGTGTAGAATATTGTATTAGAATTGCAGCCGAATCGGTTCAATAGTTTTTTTTTAATCATCCGGGCCGACAGATAAAAAGAAGTTTCGACAAAAACGCGTTTAAAGTTTGGAATTGCGCCGCAGCTGCACTTATTTGCTTTAAGTGACTTTAAAATGACTTGTCACAATATATTCCCAACTTATTAAACTTTGAAAATATGAAAAAAATTGATTTTTTGAAGCTCAATCTAAATCAATAACTAAATCTTTTAGTTCTCTACGGTCATCCCTCGATTTTTATCTTCAAGTTACATCCAAAAGCACCGTTCCCTCTCCACCAAATAATAATCAGTTGCTTATAAACATCATGTGCGAAATGAGTGCGAGAATTTATATGGCCATGGTGTACTTCTAGCTATACACTCTCGTCTCGAGTCTAGACCCTATAAAAAATCGTCCACTGCCTTCTTTGAATTCGTTTGCGCTAGAATTTTATTTGCAAACGCAACCCCTAAATTTGTTGCTTCTTTATTCTTCCTTCTCAACCAATTCAAGGGTAACAGCTAGCTGTTAATGCAATTAAGCTAAGCATATTTATTTAGCCAAGCATTTGCCATCCATTCCCAGAAGCCAGACCACTCTTACTTAAATAGCTGTCCACAACTTGGAATCTATGTCTATAACTTTAGAGCAAGTTAAAGATAAAATAATAATCCTTAAAGATAATTATTGTCCTGGTCCTGATGATCTTGTTCCTATATTTTTAAAAAAATGTAAAATGTACCTAGCCCAACCTACTACAGCTTTCTATCACCCAGGGATTATTTCTTTCAACCTCCTGAAAGACGATATTTCCAACTATCGACCAATTGCTAAGCTGTCCTGCATACCTAAGCTTTTTGAAAGCATTATTTATTACATAATGCATTTGCATTGTAAATTTATTGTTTCCAAAAACCAGCACGGATTTCACAACCTAGCGGAATTTGTATTAAGCAGACTATGTGCACTAGAATCTGGAAATGAAGTGGACGTGATTACCACCGATTTCAGCAAAGACTGGTAGAATTTCTCATTATATAATCCTTCTAAAATGTAAGGCTCTTGGTTTCCCAATAAGCTTTCTAACATGGGTTTAATCTTATTTAGATGAACGGTATTACTATATTCTATTTACGCAAATGATATGAAAACTTTTAGATATATAACAGAAAGATTTAGACAGATTTTGTACTTGGTGTCAAAAGAATTTGACAATAAGTGTCAGGCTATAACTTATACCCGTAAGCGCCCTCCCACTTCACCTCGCTGCTATTAACGCCCTTAATCTGTCTGTTCCCTTAGTAAATGAGTTGCGTTATTTAATTGTTATCTGTGATAAGAAACTCAGTTTCCGTTCTCACATTGATAATATAATAAAATAAATTCAATTCTGCCCTTGGCTCTATCAAGCGCTCTATCAAGGAGTTTTCCAATTCTTATGTTACCAAATTCCTTTAAATAACCTTTGCTAGGCCTCTTCTTGAATATGCAAGTCAAGTTTGGTCACTCTACTAAAGAACTCACATCCTCTGGATAGAAGCGGTTCAACGCAGGTTTTTACGATTCTCTTTACGTTGTCTTCCCTGGGTTGATAGAAAAAAAACATTCGATTTCATACACTGATCGGCTGAAACTTATAAATTTACAACCCCTTTCTATACGTCGAAAAGTTGCCAATATTCTCGTTATTCATCAAATTTTATTTGGTAATGTTGACCGTCCTTCTTTATGTCAACTTATTTTGTTTTAACACAAACTATGTCACTTTTCTGGCTCAATCTTCACAGAACGAATTACGGACATCTGGAGCCAATGTCTAGAATGCTTTGTGAAGTTAACGATATTCTGCCTCTCTTCAGATACCACCTCAGCAAACTCTCCTGCAAGAATATTCTTATTCCACTTATGCCTCACGTGCTATCTTTCCTTAACCGCTCCTACTCTTTAGTTTTCAGTGAACCGTTAAGTTCGGTAATCGAATTATCAGCCATTTTAGACTTTTTAGACTTTTTTTTAAAGATCGATAATATGCGGACCCAAGCCTTTACCGAATATTTATAATTAATTATATACTTAAATAGCTTTTTAAAAATATTTTACAACAAAATTTTTTGTTTTCGCAACGTTGGGAGTTATTACATTTTGTAGATTTGTTGAAAACAATTCCTGTGAAAATGCGTCTGACACTTGGCACATATAGTAGTGTTTTTACATTGTCTACATTTTACATTTACATTGTCTATTTTACTTTACTCCTCTACTATCAAGTGACCTATGTTATCAAATCGGATTCTCATGGGTAATGCACTATTAGATTGTCGTCAATAGTTAAGTCTTGAAGTAAGGTGTACACTTGGTCCCGCTATGTGTTTACCTTGATTCTCTTTTCCGATGCCTGATTCATCTATGGTATGTACATATTTTCATAAGAGTGACTGCTATGTTGGACTTCAATTCGAATTGTGTCATTTTTGTTATTTCTGCCAAATTGTATATTTTCCACGAATTTACAATAACGCTGTCAACCAAATTTACGAAGAGGGATCACCACCACTTTTTCCATCTTACGTTGATTTTGTAATTGCATATTCCGTTGTCATGCAAATTAACACCTCCCATATGCTGATTATACTCGTCTCTAGCTTTTGGCTGTGGAATGGAAACGTTCCTTTTTTCTTTTCTGTTGTACGTTTTTGTGCTTATTAGAGGCTATTATTATTATTGGTTGCCACTGCCACCACAGAATTGTCGTTTCCATCTTACTAACAAGATAATAATAATAATAAATCATAAGCACCATGATGTCTATTTTTCATATTTTTCACACTTTCCATTGCGCTATTACACGATTTGTTCCAGTACCGTAAAAGAAAAAAGTAAAAAGTTGTCAAAAAATAAGTTGCTGAACAACTGACAATAGTTCCAGGAAAATATTCTCTCCCAGTCCCAATTTATTTTTGTAAGTGCAAGTTTTTTCTCCATAAGATATGAATTTGTACAAATAACCATTGCAACTACATAGACACGATAGTTTGAAAACAAACATAACTGGTTTTGCCTGATGTACATCTTACAATACGAAAAAAAAACGGAAATTTTAGTTTTTTGAAAAAAAAAAAAAATTATTTATTCGTCTACATAAGTGTTGTCGCTTTCAAAATAGTCCCTATTAGATATTATGCACTTGTGCAAGCGCCTCGAAACACTTGTCAAACTCAACCTTTGGGATAGGCCTAAGCTCTACCAGCATTGCCGTTTTTATTTGCTCTATCGTTGCAAATCTCTGTTCTTTGATAGGTCTTTTCAGTTTTAGAAACAGAATCAGTAATTCGTCACCAGTAATGACCCTTTTGAGCAAGTCAGAATCATCATTGACGTCATTCAAGAGCTCTTGAATGCCCTAAACATCCGAAAAAATTGCATGACACGAGCCGACCGTTACGCCAACATTGTCGGTAACTTCTCTTATGGTAATTTGGCGGTTTTCCAAAACAAATTTCTTCACAACTTCGAATTTATCATCTTTTGTTGATGTTGAGAGCGAGGTTCGTCATTGGCATTTTCTCGGCCATCGGGAAAGAGTTTGTACCACTTGTGAACATATAGACATCACTATAAAACAAAATTATTTTAGAAAAAGAGTAAAAAAATAAATAAAATAATATAAAACTTTATAAATAAATTGCACAATTTACTCACTTGAGTTCAAAATTTTCAAAAACTTCTTTCGTAACTGATTCGTATCTACACAAAAGTCATCTACTATTGCTTCTCGCCTTATGATTAATGACAGCGCTACCCATTAACAACTTCTCTGGGAATCTCAACATTGCGTGTAGGTAACAATATTACAAGAAGTTAGGTATGAAAAAATGTAAACGCTTAGTAAAATGTCATATGTATCACTTATAAAAGGTCAGATTGGCCTAAATTGATAATTTAGAAAACCCCATTGTAGTTTGTGTCAGATAATTAGAAATTCGAAAATAGTGGAGGAAATCCTAAAATTAGTCATAGTTCATAACTTACAAAAATTCAACTTTTTTATTAAATCGACGCATTTCATAAAAAACGTAATTTTCATTTTATTGAGAATAAATTGTAGCAGCAAAATAAAATATTTTATTCAAAGACATTTAAAAAAAAGAAAAAGAAGTTAAAAACGTTTCGTTTACGCAACGTTGGGGACTATTGGGTTAAATGTTCCTTACTAGGGAAGATCTATTTAAAAAAATGCCAGAATTATCTAAATTCTAGATTTCTAATAGTTCCATAACTTTAAAAGCTAAAAAAAAAACAGTCGACAACTGTAGGGAGGGCGCCTATGTCTGACAGGTACCTGCGTGGTACTATCACTTTTTGGATAGTTTAATAATGTAATGAGAAAACGTACTTGTTTTTTCATGCACAAAATGGCACGTACGTACGTATCTAGATACAATCAAATTATACTAAAAATTGCTTTATCCAAATCACTTCAAAACTTATTTATTATTAAAGGTTTTGGAAACGATTGGCAGAGAAAATGTTAAACTTAGCGAGAAACAAGTCGAAGAACTGCTTGACCTTCTTGATAAGGAGCAAATTATTGAAGCTGAAGTTAAAGTCGAAAAAGCTATTGCTAAAAGCATAAAAGAAGCAGATAATGCAATGAAAGTTGCTGAAGAAATTCAGGATATGGCCCCAGTCTTGAAAGACAATGCGAAGGACCTTAGCTTTCAGGATGATAAAAACAATCTCGTTGATAACGTAAGTGCAACATGAAAATATATACTCGTATCTATCATGTGTTAATATTTTTCTTATTTAGTTGATTAAAGACGAAAAAGCAGAGAAATCTACTGACAAAGAGAATGAAACTATATTACCAAAGAATACAGCTGGTATTTCAACAAAAATTCCACCAACAATTCCGCCCCAATCAAATCCTACTCAAGTTAATCCAAAGGATAAAATGCTTTGATATAGAGAAGGTAGAATTGAGTGTACCAAACTGAAGTCAACAAATAAAAAAACTAAATCATAAATATCGGTGGAAGTAATTTGTGTATATTGTACCATAAAAAAAAGTTGTAATAATAATATATTAAAAAAAAAAAAAAAAAAAAAAAAAAAATACAAATCCAATTGACCTAAGTGATAATCACCTTATAAATTTTTTATGTTGTAAAGGCAGGCACAATTTTCATATATAGAGCTTGCAAAAGTGTTTTATTATAATGTTCTTTTTCTCAGCTTATTAAATGAGTGTAAATTAAATTTTTCTAATACAGCGATATTGAAAATATTAATATAAAAACATAATATTCCTCAATTTTTATTTTAAGTTGCTAATTTATATGAAACGAAATATATAGGCAAATGTATGTTTTTAGTTAACTTTTTTCTAAGTTGTGAAAAAAAACAAGTATGTGGTTTGAATTATTGTAGGTATTATATTAACAATAACGCACAAATGTAAAACTTCGATATTCTCTCTGATATACACTCCGAAAAAAAAGATAGCACATTCGTCATTCATATTATTTTCAAAAAAATACAGTTAGGAATGAGTTTGAGCACTTCTCTATTCGTTTAGATTTGACTAATAGCTGAATAAATTTCTTTGAGTTCATAGGGGTAAAAACATTGATATAAATTTGCGTTATCCTGAAAAAATTAATATGTGCGACAAAATTATAGCACAATGTAAGTATTGTGCAAAACAGTTGGGCAGTCTATTCGCCAGGTCTCTTTAATCTGTTCTCATAAAAATTCAAATTTTAAAAAAAGTTGAACTTTAAAACAACAAATATACGAAAATGATCGCTGAAAGAGAAGAAAAAATGGAAGCTAAGTGGCACACCTATGAGTTTTCATTCTATTACTCTCTACGCATGTGACCGTTGGCCAATTATTTTGGATAGCATTATACAATAAATTAACATTCAGTATAGGTACTTTGAACCTTCGTAAAAGCGAATTTCTTATTTTTTTTGTAAGAAAATCATCTGTTCGTATTTCAGAGCTCAATCTTCAGAAAGAAAATATGAAAATCGAAAAACATTTATGGAGAAGCCGAAAAGTAATTACAAATATGCTTAAAGATCCCTAAAGATTATCCGCAACGTACAGAGGATTCTAAAAAATATTGTTAAGTATTAGCGTTGGGACAACTTGGCAGCACTGGCAATTTAGTTCTTCAAAAATTGACACACGTTTTTTCGTTCCCATACAAGTTATGGAAGCATTATTGCTATCCGCAAAAGTGTTTTTGGTGGGTACAAAAGATGCGTCTCGTAATTCACATTTCAAATTCTACTTTAGAACTGACTTGCACCTCTTGTGGGATACTGACATTTCTTTCAAGAACTTTAAATTTTACAATAATATTCACTAAAAGTTTCCACTCTCAATTTTCTAATGGTTGAGTCGTCTGTAATTTGAGTACGACACTGGTTTTGTGTTTTTTTATGAGATTATAACATTGCTATCTTCCTAAAGTTGCTCAAACCGAACAACTTCGTGTAGTAAGTTAAAAGAAAAAATGCATGTATATACATAAATTGGTAGCACTGAATAACGAATAAAAATTGTAAAGTGGTAACACTATATGAGAGGGGGGAGTTGTAATTTACCTTTAGAGTAAAACGGATCGTAAGTCGAATAAAGTGAACTCTCATATTACAAATTTCAGAAGTGGAACCCAACACAAAAAAAAATATATATATATATAAATAACTAAATAAAATAACAAACAATAAGAACAACAAAAAGTAAAGCAAAAAGTGCATGCATACATTACCGTAGCGGAACCGGCACGGGAAGGCGAAGGAGAGGTCGTGAAATCGATTGAGCAGACAAATGACTTGATGAATGCTCCTAATGAGCGTAAATCAAAAGAGTGCCAAAAATCGCCGATAAAAGAGAGAGTACCGAGAAGGAAGAGGAACAGGAAGATGCGGGAGTAACCTGAGGAACATGATGAGAGAGTTCAGATTGCTTAAGGGACAGGTGGTACGTCAACAAGGGAAAATAGAAAAACTGAGGAGTGAAAACGAGAGTTTGCGGTTGAAAGAGCCTCTGGGGCTTATAATGGCGGTAAGCCAGAGTTCGGACAATACTACGCGTTGGCTAAAGAGCTGATGAATGAATTCTCCGGAGACGGGGGAGGCTACCAACAATGGGAGGCCCAAATTTAAAAATAAGTCGTTTTTATTGTAAAAGTAATTATGTATCTTATTTATTATGCTTAATTGACACAGGAAGCCCCATCAGTTTCGTGCGGCGCCAACAATACCAAGTAATCTGCAGATTTGTCATAAAGAAACAATACTGTGGCCGTGTAAATAATTTTTATGGAATAAATAAATGTAAATTGAAAGTAATTGGATTATTTAGTTGTTTAATAAATTCTGAAAACGAAGAAATTAAATTGGACATGTACGATGTTCCGCATGAAACGATGGCGGTCCCAGTGATCTTAGGCAGAGATTTTATCAGCAAGGCCAATATAAAATTAATGAAAGAAGTCGTAAGTACATAAGAAATAGCTAATGTACGAAAAGATAAAAAGACCGAATTGGAAGTTTGTAATATAAATCAAGTTTATTTAAATAGACATAGAGGAGAGTAAAGAACGTATTGTAAACGAAGAGTTAAAAATCGATGTACAGAAGAAAGTATTCACATATTTAACGAATGTTACCTTGATTGCAGTCACCCCGAAGTACCCTTGGTGAGTGCTGAGATGAATTAAATCTCACTAAAAGGAGGCCTTTCAATTGTAAACCGCGTCGTCTGTCTTACTATGAGAAGGAAGAATTGAATGTGATACTTGACGACCTTATAAAACATTTTGTGATTAGACCTAGTGACACGGAATATACTTCTCCTATAGTGTTGGTACGAAAGAAAACTGGAGAAATAGGGTTTTGTGTAGATTAGATGACATTAAACCCAGATAGGATAATTTTCCTATACCTCTGATAGATGGCTTATTAGATCGGTTGGTAAAGAAGAGAGTGTTCACGACATTAGACCTAAAGACGTCTTTTGTAACCCCAATTAGGCAATACGAGTTTTTACGTATGCTGTTTGGCCTTAGGAATGTGCCGTCGATGTTTCAGCGTTTTATCAACAGGGTATTCGAAGACATGATAAGAAATTCGGAGATAGTTGTCTGTCTGGACGATATTATTATCGCGACTGATAATAGAGAATTTAAAGAGGGTTTTAGGTAGACTAGTGCAGAATAGGTTTGACTTAAGAATAGACAAATGTAAGTTTTTATATTCGAGTATTAAGTATTTGGTGTATAACATTTCGGAAGCGGGTATCAGCCCCGATGAGAGAGGGATGAGCACGGTCACAAATTTTCCAGTACCACAAAACTCGAAGTCGGTTCATAGCTTCTTGGGATTGTGCTCGTATTTTAGGAGGATTTGTCGATACTACCAAAGCCGCTGTATGATTTAATAAAGAAGTCGGTTGATTTTAAGTTTGAGAAAGAGGAAATAGAGTGTTTTGAATTATATTAAGTGTTTGGCTTGCTGGCGTAAATTAAGGACTTGACGTCGTCCTAGAAAAAATAATCGAGTGGTGTCAAATCGCATGATCACGTCGGCCAATTTATGAACGCCCCCCGTGTGATGAACAAGTCGCCAAATTTATCATTCACAACTTCGAGCGTTGCGTCGCTTGTATGGCATGTAGAGCCGTCTTGTTGAAACCACAGATCCGATATATCGATGTTGTCGAGCTCTGCTCACAGAAAGTCAGTTAACATCGCTCTATACCTGAGTAGCGGTGTCTTTCCTCATTTCGAAAGAAATAAGGTCCGATGATGCCACCATGTAGTAACCGCATCAGTCAATTTTTGTGAATGTATTGATACTTGGCCGAACACTTCTAGATTGTGTTCGCTCAAATAATAGCAATTTTGCCATTTTTGCTGAGCCAAAATGGGCTTTTTCCGAGAAGATATCTAAAATTTAAATCTCCTGCCAATATTTCTAGCGCACAATTAGCGTTATGGTCTTCATCGTCTTTCTCCAATTCTAGCGTCAGCACAATATTTAACGAATGTAGGCTCAAATGTATTCGCAAAGCAAGTCTCTTTGACTCTCTGGGCAAAATCAATTCAGCTGATCGGCACTGAATCGACATTTTTAGGTCTTCTTCCTTTCGAATCAATCTCTATCTGACTTAAGATCCAAAAAAGGGTACTCACGCTCAAACTTTTCCACTTTGCTACGAATTGCCTGCACACTGAAGCACATCACGAAATTCATGTTGCGTACTTACAACCGAGCCGGAATTTTGATTATATTTTTTAATAATTTCCACACGCTCGGCAAGCGCAAAACGATGAATGATGAAATGGCAAACCTTACTGAATATTTTGTCAGCTGGAGGTCATTGGTAAAATTGGCAGCTGCCTAAACATACCAATAGCGATGGCCGTGGTGTAGTCGTTCATGCATAGACTCCTCAAGCAGAGGGTCGTGGGTTCGAATCCCGTGCGAGGCAATTCTGTGAAAAAGCCTTTTCATAGAATTTGTATGTCAACTCTGATATGAAGGCATAACACTGATATTGGAATGGTTGCTGGCTGGGCTAAATGTAACGAACTAACAACTAGCACGTACTTACCACCCACTGGTTGAGGATGTACTAGCTCGTCCCGTCCAGTTTGACAACCACCTCTGGGAAAAATATCGAAACATAATACACCTGAGTTGCAAACTACTACACCACCCGCCTGCGCCCTGGAGAAAAATCCAGTAAAAGGGTATTCATATCCCCTTGGTGCGCGCGCGGTATTATAAAAAAAAAAAAGGTTGGAAAAAAGTATCATTGCTATTCGGTCACGCATCATTACAGGTTTCACCCGCGGTAGAGTTATCTTTATTTGAATTAGGCTGAAAACATACCGAATCAGACAAAAAGCAACAAAACAAAAGAAACGGGGGGTTACTCTGTATTTCAATTCTAATATCAAATCACTCGAATTTGAATAACTGGCACTTAGTAATCCGAAAGTAATATTGAGAAATTCGATATCCGGATTTCAAATTCTTTTTTTTTCGAACATCGGAAAATTGCTACTTAGCAATTGGATTCATTGCGTCAAAGTCGTTCGATTTTCAGAGTTTTTATTCGATTGATGTTTTGTTTGCGAAAGGGTGCAAGTGTCGGAGAAAATGTAAGTTTTTACTTACATTAATACGAGTACTTATTTCTATTGTTCCGTTGAAGCAAACAAAACATCGCATACCAAAATAAGGGAGTTCGAGTTGCTAGTTGATTTTATGGGCCAGCATCCGCAATTATCCAAAGGATATTTAAAAACGACTAGCAATTGAATTAAATTCGGAAGGACCACTAATACGTGATGGAAATGGATGGAAAAAAGTAAGTGAAGTGCTTAATACCTCTGAGAACAATTAAAACAAAAACAAAAAAA
The DNA here is from genome assembly GCA_907269105.1 of Volucella inanis. Classification (NCBI taxonomy): domain Eukaryota; kingdom Metazoa; phylum Arthropoda; class Insecta; order Diptera; family Syrphidae; genus Volucella; species Volucella inanis. The sequence continues at coordinate 109,336,016 of OU026157.1, read as the reverse complement.
GAAATTAAAGGTCTGGTCGGATTACAAAAACTACATCAGGACAAAACTCCGGGAGAATAGGTAAAATATTTCTGGAACAAGTGGCGGTCCCAGCAAATGCTTTTCATTCACAACATACAAAGAAAATGTAATTCACTTGCTGGACTTGAATTCTTCTATAATTGGTATAAGCGGCTTTCAAACATTTGGAGTTATGGCTGAACCAAAATTTCAGACAACGAACCAGAAGTTTTAAAAGCTACAGATGAGGTTTACATGCCGTTTATCCAATTTTTTCTGATAGCCGAGAAAATAACGACCCGGCTCAACGCCAGTCTTCAAAAAAGAAAATTTTTCTTTCGGAGAAGCAGGTGTCATATCAAATAAGTTATAACTCTTTAAAATTATTGCAAGAAATTATACTAATTTAAGGAACATTTCTAGGTACCAAAGAAGAGAATATGACCTAAAAAAATATATAAACTTTCCAAAAGCAAATTTGATTTTGAAGCTAAAAATGAAAAAAAAGAATATTGGAACCAAAAGAGACTAGAGAACGAAAAATGGGATGTGGTATACCATAATAAGTATATATTAAGTCAAATGAAATATATTTATTTTCAAGAGTATTTATGCAATACTTTTTATTTATTTTCTTAATTATATAAGTATTAAAAGTGAAGTACAAATATCCACATGTAATATTCATTCATTCATTCATTCATTTCTTTTGTTTACTTATTATGAATTACATTTTTTTTGTTTTTATAAATTGATTAATAATATTTTTATGTTAAAAAACTGAATTAAAACTATTTTGTATTTGGTCTCTGACTGTTCTTGCTACGCTGGACAGATATGCGTTTTGGGAGTTGCTTTGGTGACCGGTTATATAAGGTGTTGTTTCTTCCTCTTCCGTTATTATTTGAGGTTCTTCAACGTTGTGCATGAAACAAATATTATGTAAAGCGCAACATACGTTGAAGATCTGGAAAACTTTCTTCGGAGCATAATGTAGCTCCCTTGCAGCAAGAATGCATCTAAATCTACCCTTTAATACGCCAAAAACTCGCTCAACAATTGACCTGCCTTTCGCGAAATGTTCATTAAACCGACATTCCAGAGTTCTCAGACGCAGACCGGTATGGAATGAGAAGCCACGGCTCGAGTTGATATCCAGAGTCACCTTTAAAGAAAAAAATCGATGTCACTCTAGACTGGAGATGACTTATCTCCACTCTCAAATTGCTGTATTAAATACTTCCGCTCATTTGAAAGAACCCATACATGTGAATCACGTATGCACCACCATATCGTCCATTAATAGCTCTTATAAACATCTTATGATCGCATATCTAAAAACGCAATCATAAATATTTGTTATTTATTGTCTCTGGTATTAAAATGTTATTTGATAGCTTACAACCATAATATTTATACTATGCTCTATTATAAAACAAATGTTCATTTGAGGTTGATCTAATCATATAAAAAAATATCACACATCGCGAGTACCCCACCTCTCCCGCTTCTGATAAAAGCACTGTAGCTTGCACTCGGTCACTGCCGTTACTATATTTATAATACGGCACGCACAGTGACTAGGTGTATGTAACAAGCGACGCATGGCAGGTTGTGAGTTTGAATTTTGTTGGTGCACTGTTTAATATTTCGGTAAACCAAGATCAATATTCTTAACCAGGTCTCGGCATTTACGTGCGTCGTGATGTAAATTACCAATTACCAAACGCCTGTTTGAAAAACTTAAGACCACGGGATGCTCACACATCAATGGAAGCAAGGATACGCCTTGTCATCGCTATTTGCAACGAAAATATAACAAAGTAGAACTCATGTTGGAGGCAGAAGTTCCGCCCTTTGTACGGGTCGAGGCCAACCTAAAATCTAGCTAATCTTAGGGTCACAGCACCCAGCTTTAGTAACTCCACTTTGAGTCAAATACCTTTCCTGCGACGTTGGGTTTAAACCACAGCAACCGTGACGCTCCTACAAGGGGGCCTACCTCTTAAAGTCAGGCCTGGACCGAAATCTGGTGGGCTCCTGAATCCCATGGTACCGTGTTTTAAGTCCTTGTTGGGACTACCAGTGGTCCTACCACCCAACAGGACTAGCCGCTTGTAACTGGTCAAATCGTAACAGCTTTTTATTAGACAATGTCATTGATGGGCGATGCCTTGATAATTAGGCGGGGATCCACACCCGAAGAACAGTGTGTTGAAATCTTCGCTGCGGAAAATAACTTCACATAGCTTGTAAATGAGCCCACGCGAATACCAGACGTTGACAGTCATACCGCCAACATCCTGGACTTGTTTGTAACCTTTCACCCTGATAAGTACACCGTTGATGTGCTCTCGCCTCGGACCATTGTGTCATATGGGCTAATTTCTGGTACACCCACCACTCAGAGAAAAGATTCCTAAAAGATTCATGTGGCAATATGAGAAAGCCAATTGGGGTGGGCTTACAGCTTCTTTAGGACTTTTAACTGGTCCTTTCCTCGATAACGAAGTGGATGCCACTGCTGATATGATCACAGACATTATTTTCTTTGGAATGAAATGCTTCATCCCCCATCGGATGAAAAGTATCAAATCAAAAGAAAGTATGGTACGAATCGAGCTGTAATGAGGTTGTTAGGGTTAAATAAACGTTTTTTCGGTCCTACCCGACAGAGGAAACCCGAAAAAAGTTCAAACGTGCCATTGATGACTGCAACGCCTTTCTTAAGCATGTGAAATTCCAATACAACCAAAATCTAAGGCAAAAAATACTGCAATGTCCCAAAAGTAGAAAAATTTTTTTGTCGTTCGTCAAAAACATTAGAAATTCTGGCTCATCCTCCATCCTAACACTCATTTATAATGACATTCCAGCTGTCAGCTCTTTAGACAAGAACAATCTACTTGCTGTACACCTAACCGCAAGGTGTGTCAACGCTTACATTTGAGTACGTCAAATTAGACGAATCCACTTTCGCACTTGTGTTGTAGCAGGATTATTTAAAGATCTCAATCCACACAAATCCCCTGGTCCAGATGGTATATCTTCCCTTCTTCTAAAGAGCTGTTTCCCTCGCTGGCGAAACCACTGCGTAAGCTTTTTGATCAATCTTACTCTTTAGGATTCTTTCTGAGCAGATGGAAAACAACATTTGTTCAGCCCGTACCTAATAAGGCGAATCTATTTCTCTCTCTTCCTACCGACTCATTGCACTTACGTCCCTTCTTTCCAAGGTCATGTAAACGCTGATTAGCCGCCATATCTTAAAATATAATATCTTAAAACACGAAAACTTCTCAATGACTGACAGTACGGTTTTCAAAGCAACAGGTCGACTGGTGATTTAATAACATGTCTCACAGAAAAATGGAACCAAAGCGTACATCAATCTGGCGAAAGCAAGATAGTTCTACCTGAAATTGCTAAGGAATTTGACAGAGTTTGGCATCATGCTCTTTTGTCCAAAATGCGTGCTTTGGGATCGATGACTCCTCTTAGAAATTCCCTTTCGGAATTTTCAATTTCAAGTTGCTTTGGATAGCTTCAAGTCTGATATTCACAAAATAAACGCTGGTCTGCCCCAGGGCTCCATTTTGTCTCCGACACTTTTATTAAATTTTCATTAATGATATCTTGTCTGCTACTTCTAATCCAATATATTCTTTTGCTGACGACAGTACTCTCTGCTTTTCATATTCGTTTCCGGTTTCTCGTCCCTGCTCTTTGGCTGTAAAACGGCAACGGCAGCGTATGTCTAAAATAGCGTCAAAAATAACACCGTTCATCAAATTCTTCAAAAATTTATTGGAAAAAAAACAATTATAATTGGAAATCGTTACAAAGTTTAAGAATAAGAAAATTTAAATACAATTACTCTTAAGTAAGAACTTACAGAAAGGGAAAATTAAATAAAAATTGAGAGAAAAAAAAACTATATATCATAGCATATATAAATAATATCTTTAAGGGCTGGCAATTCTATCCAGTTTAGTGATGATTTCAATTTCCACAGCTTCATCAATGGGTTGACATTAGCAAACACAAGTCCACGCATCGTAAAAACTGATGAGAGCTGGTTTGGTTTCTTAAATTGAAGAGTATAATGGAGTAAATAAAGTACGAAGTTCCTATTATAAGCAGACCGGAATTTAAAATTAATCCCAGAGGTGTCACTATTTGTTCGAGGGCGTTTGCGAAAAATGTTATTTAAAATTGGCACTTTTACATTAATAACGTGATATAAATGATTGAAATAGTTTTTAATGTTTTCAATTGGAGTGAAAGAGATCCCCAATAGAACAACGTACGTTAAACATTGTTGTTTTTAAATTCCTCCTGAGCGGATTTCAATTCAGTGATTTGTGATTGAAGGTCAGTAATTACAGTTTGTGTGCTAGTCTCCTATTGTCTGTTATTGATTTCTTTAATTCAGTTTGACAATCAATTTTGAACACTAGTTTATCATTCATTCAAATTCAAATCAATCAATTCAATTGAATTTTGTTTGTAAAAGGGGTTTACATATAAGATAAGGGCAGGTTAATTAAATTCTATTTAAGAAAAAGCAAGATTAGTCAGCTGAAAAAAAACGTCTTTTCACTAGCTTGAATCATTTTAAGTGTTTCCCAAACAAATATAAGGCAATTCAAATGTTTAGCAACAACTTTTTTCTGTTTTTACACCTTTACTTCTCAACTAAGTTTCTAACAATTAACGATGAGCAAGAACTATCGATCTTCAAATCTCGGCAACTCATATGGCAAAATCATAACGTCGCGTTCGTGTGGGCGTACTTTGGCGTGCTATATATACGTTTTATATCGTCAAAAGCACAGAACTTAAAATTTGTAATCCGGAACGTCGCTTCGGCGTTGAGCTTACAGATAAAGTATTCTTTCCTCAGATTTCTAACATATGAACTCGTTGCACGGGGTAGAGTGGAAAATGTACTTTTCTTAATTAATATTAAAATTTAATTAAGAGAAATAACTTCAGAAAAAATGTATTTTAATAAATAAATTTACGAAAAAATAACAAATACGTAGTTCAAATTATAATTTCGTGCAAGAAAAACATAAGAAAATAACATAATCGCAAAAGAATTTTAATTTCAACAACTAACACATAGGCTGAAAAGTCCGTTTGTAAGACAGGGCACCACTTGAATTAAACTCATACCATTTTCAGTTAGTACCAACCACCTGTCGGACGATTTGGTCTCGAGATATAGCGTTGTGAGTGAAGCAGTTTTTGTTATTGTGAAAAAAATGGATTCAAAGCAATTTCGTGTGTTGATTTATCATTGCTTTTTGATGGGAAAAAAAGCAGCTGATACAAAGAAATTGCTTGATAAATGTTACCCCGACTCTGCACCAGCCGAACGAACCAAGTGGATTGAAAAATTTGAAAGTGGTCATACAAGCACCGAAGATGATGCATGCAGTGGACGTCCAAAAGAAACTGTTTCAGATGAAAACATCAAAAAAGTCCACAAAATGATTACGAATGATCGTGAAGTGAAGCTTATTGAGATAGCTGAGGCTCTGAAGATATCAAAAGAGCGTGTTGTATATATCATAGACGAATATTTGGACATGCGAAAGCTCTGTTCAAAGTGGCTGCCGCGTTTGCGCACAGTCGACCAAAAACAACAACGTGTTGATGATTCAGAGGAGTGTTTAAAGCTGTTCAACCACAATAAAGCCGAATTTTTGCGTCGGTATGTGACAATGGATGAAACTTGGCTCCATCACTTCACACCAGAGTCAAGTCGGCAGTCAGCTGAGTGGCGAGCAGGCGACGAACCATGTCCAAACTCAACATTCGGCTGGCAAGGTTATGGCATCTGTATTTTGGGATACACATGGAATAATTTTTATAGACTATCTCCAAAAGGGGCAGATTATCAACAGCGATTATTACATTGCATTGTTGGAGCGTTTGAAGGACGAAACCGCAGAAAAACGGCCGCATTTAAAGAAAAAGAAAGTGCTGTTTCATCAAGACAATGCACCGTGTCACAAGTCGATGAAAACGATGGCAAAATTGAATGAATTCGGCTACGAATTGCTTCCCCACCCACCGTATTCTCCAGATTTGGCCCTCAGTGACCATTTCTCGTTCACAGACCTCAAAGGAATGCTCGCAGGAAATAGATTTAAGGCCGATGAAGAAGCAATCGAATTAACCGAAATCGTACTACAAAACTGGTATCGAAAGGTTGAAAAATCGTTTCAATCAGTGTATCGACCTCGAAGGCAACTATATTGATAAATAAAGTTGAATTTTGCAAACATTTTGTAATTTACTATAATACGGCACTGACATTTCGGCCAATGTGTTACTTTATTGAACTTTTCACACTTCGGTATAGCTTAACAACTCTTTATTTATCTTCTTATAAGTGGGCTGCTCGAGATCGAATATTTTTGCATTGGCAAAGTTTTTGTGTGAACTTGGTAAAAGAAGATTAGTTGGGTAAACCGATATCGAGCTCAACTTCACCGTTTGCAGATTTTTTTTAAATATATTCTATGAGTTGTAACACAACATGAAGTACATATAATAATATATTTCAAATTTGTTTAAATATAAACATAAAGTAAAACATATAATTTTATCATAATAAACTTCATCTGATCATTTGTAAACAGATTCTAAGTGACAAAGCTCATTTTTGACTCAATGGGTTCGTCAATAAGCAAAATATGCGTCATTGGTCGGGTGAAAGCCCACATGCGCTTCATGAATCACCACTTCATCCACAAAAAATAACTGTTTGGTGCGGTTTGCATGCCGGCGGCGTTATTGGGCCATATTTTTTCGTCGACGATAACGATCGTCACGTTACTGTGTATGGTCAGCGTTGTCGCGCCATGATTATTTTTGGCCCGAATTGGAAGATATGGACTTGGACGACATATGGTTTCAACAGGATGGCGCCTTAAGCCACACAGCACACGCTACAATCGATTTATTGAAGAGTAAGTATGGTGAGCGTGTTATCTCAAGTCATGGGCCAGTCGATTGGCGGCCTCGTTCGTGCGATTTAACGCCGCTTGACTATTTGTGCGGCTACGTTAAGTCATTGGTTTATGCCAACACGCCGAAGACGTTGGAAGAGCTCAGAGCCAACATTGAAAGCGAAATAGCGGCCGTTCCTGCCGAAATGTGTGGCCGAGTTGTTGAAAATTGGGTCCAACGAATCGACCGCTGCAAACGTGCCCGCGGTGGCCATATGAATGAAGTAGAGTTCCATTCATAAATACTTTGATTGTACTTCAAGCCAATAATAAAGTTTTTGAAATATCTCAAATGGTTTGCCTTTTATTTAAAAAAAAAGTCGTCAAGTCGTTATTAGAAAACCCTATATATCATGGAAGAGAAATTAATTTGTTATTAAGCTGACATATGTATTTGCTATACAAGATGGAGAATATGGACGTACGCAACTTGTTAAACACCACATTGAAACCCTCGACCAATTCATCAAACAGCAAGGCGTCGAAATGGTGTTGAAGATGAAAGTATCACGCAGAATACGTGAGGTTTTCCAGTGTTCTTTGTAAAGAAGAAAGACAGCAGCACAATTTTTTGTGTATATTGCAGACGTCTTAACGATGACATCAAAAAGGACAACTACACATTACCAAGAAATGAGGAGACTTTGGATACGATTTCTGGAGCGAAATGATTTTCAACACTTAACCTGAAGAACGGTTACTGGCAGGTAGGCATTAAACGTCAAGATCGCGAAAAAACAGCCTTTCTCACTACTACAGGAAGCGGTCTACGGTAGTTTACGGTGTAACGTGTAATGTGCAACGCTCCGGGCACCTTCGAGTGGTGTCACTGTCTGGCTTTCAGCATCGTCTAAATATATTTCTCACACCTAAGGAGACCTATGACAGAACATAATTAGGAGATCAACTAAGAGAAAGCAAGCTGCAAGAGAACCGATTCTTCTCGGTATTATTGTCAATTGTCAATGTGTAGTCAAAGTATCAAGACGTGACTAATAATGAAAGAAAACATAATTATTAAATAAGTAAATATGTCAACCTAATTGAAGTGTTTTATTTTGGATTCCACGTCTACACATTGACGGAGGTGAAAATTTTGTTTATGTTATTGATGCCTAAAATAAAAAAAGAAAAAAAAATTGTGCATAGCCTTTATTACACTCATACCTCGCTTTGCGCGCTGGTTGGGGGAATGAAAAGTTTCGTGCAGAGCGATACCGCGCAAAACAGGAATAAGAACGTCATCCAAAAAGGAGGATTGCGTTCCCAAAAATAGGGAATATGAAAATCCAAAACATTGTAAGTGCTTCATAATAAAAAAACAACAAAAAAAGAAGCAGAAAACTCACAAAAACTAAAATCTTGCGTTCAAACGAAAAAAATACATAACTTAAAATTAATTATAATTACGTTAAGCATTTTTTTAATTTTGTCCGTTAAATCAGTTAAAATATATTGCTTTTTGTTTTTAGATTTTTCTAAATGAACTGTCCTGTAAGGTTCCAAAGATGCCCTTATGCTGCTGTGAAACTTGTTCGACCGTCCTTCATGCGGATCAATTCTAGAAACCTCTTCCACCAATTTGTCACTAATAGCGAGAATCCTGGCCAGGTTGATTACAGTCATCTTATCTTGGTCTTCAAATTGTTGAAATATGTCAATAATCTCGTCTGCGAAGCGTTCTTCACCAATTTGCCTACTTACTTCAATTAGTTCTTCCATATCAGTGTCTATGTCACCTGTCTTGTTGTTGATTTAAAAGCCTTTTCCAAACAGCTTGTAGAGTTGATTGTTTAAATTCTCCCCATGCATCTGCATCTAAAACTGTAATTTTTTTCCAAAAGCCTCTAACGGTGTCAATGCCATGGTCTTCATTCGATTTTTGGTTAGCTCCGAAAATGTGTGCTTAGGTAATTTACCTTGAAGGTGGAAATTACCCCTTGGCCCATTGGTTGGATTAAAGCGAGGTAAGAAAACAACTTTGATGTTTGGGTGCAAGTCAGTTAGATATGCAGGATGTGATGTTCCGTTGTCCAGAAGAAGTAACGCTTTGAAAGAAATGTTCGACTTTTTGCAGTATTCTTCGACTTTAATGGAAAAATTTTCCATCAACCATTCCTTGAACATGGATGTGGTAACCCAGGCAAATGCGGTATAGAAATGCCCTTGAATGGCCTCGCATTTTCATATATATGAAAAACCAAAGGCTTAGATCTGAAATTGCCCTCAGCATTTGCGCATAACAGAATAGTGAATCGTTCTTTTGCTACTTTGAATCCTGGAGCAGATTTCTCCTCTCTCGCAATAAATGCTCTATTCGGCATCCGTTTACAATAGAGACCTGTCTCATCAGCATTAATACATGGGCTGAATGGTAAAACATAAAATTTTTGCAAAATTCAACTTTATTTATTAATATAGTTGCCTTCGAGGGCGATACACTGATTGAAATGATTTTTCAATCTTTCGATACCAGTTTTGTAGTACGATTTCGGTTAAGCCTCAAAATAGGCCTCTGTTTCGACGATTGCTTCTTCATTGGTCTTAAATCTCTTTCCGGCGAGCATTCTTTTGAGATCTGCGAACAGGAAATAGTCAAATTTTGTTATTTTTTTTTCACAATAACAAAAGTTGCTTCACTCACAACGCTATATCTCGAGAACTAATCGTCCGACAGCTATCAAATTTATACACGTACCTTGATTGTTGGTACTAACTGAAAATGGTATGGATTTAATTCAAGTAGTGCCCTCTCTTAGCCCATGTGTTAAATGTTTGCTGAAGGGAATATCTTCTAGCTTCGATTTGTGCCTTAAGAATCCCCGGAAAATGAGTTGCTGTTTCTTCATCGGTACTAGCTGCTTCTCCTTTAAGCTTCATGTTGTAAGGATTTAGCCTTATTTTTACTTGTCAGACCAGCCTCTATTCTATAGACGAACATACAATTGCAATGCTTTTTTCCGAATAACAGCTGTGCTCACTTTTTCAACCAAAGTCGAACGAAATCTGGAAGTTGATATTGTCGACATCTCACGTGACTGTGAAATAGACAGTTTTATACATTCTTTATTTGAGCTTATTTTTCGGCTGCTCGTTTCATTTATGCCATATAATTTTCCTAAATTAGACGGCTTCTTCCTATTTTCCAGTTTCCTGATTATCTCTATTTTCTTAGTCAAACTCAGAATTTTTTTTTGGTTTGAATTTAGCTTTCTTATTATTATTATCTTTTACCAGAATGGTGCAAAAAAACTAAACGATTTTCTCTGCACTATTGCCGAATTCAGTTATTTCTTCAGTAAATTACATGGATATGTATGCATATCTTTAACAGAAAAACCATATCGCGACAATGATTCTTTGAAGAAAAAACGGTATTTCGCGCAAATCGAATCTGGGTAGGTATACGAAAATCACGCAAAGGTGAAACTGCGCAAAGCGAGGCATGATTGCATATTTTTATGGTTTATGGCATTGCATCGTGATAGGGGTGTTATTGAATTGTTCCCAAGATATCATTTGGAAAATCTATGTTTTGCTCACTATATTTTGAAAAGAAAAAAGAAAATCTTTTGAGGGCGCATTAATTTGTGCGAGGTAAGGGAGCGTATTGGTGTGCACGAAAATGCCACATTAAATGGTCAGGCCAGGGAGCACAATAAATTGTGCCAGACAACGTTATATTAAATTATGAAGGGTAACTTCACGACAAGCGCGCGAATTATGGTGTCATGCCAAGGTACATGCAAATAAAATCAAATTTTAATATCCTTTTTTAGTTGGCGAAACTTTGACTTTATTTATTCACTGCTAAATTAGAACTAACTTTGTATTTTATAATTTGAAAACGAAATTGATTTGCCGAAGTGATTCAAAAAACTGACATAAGCATATTAATTTTACCTGTGACGGAAACTGGCCAGTATGCATTTCTGTGCATTACAAGTTGTGGAAGTTTACAATTGTGGAATTATGGAATATGAATATTGTTGGGTGTTATGTTGCAGCAATGTTGTTACTGTAACTCGCACATTTATTTTAACCTGAAGTTAAAAAGTCCTATACCTATTAGAAAACGTCCTGAGCTGATTTATCCATTCTACGTGGTTGAAAGTGAAAGACAATCGTTATTAGGACGGGAAACCGCAATTTAATCAGGCAAATTGCTAATGGCGATTTCTAAGGAGCACTGTGGTGGAAATAGTGATAAAACAGTGTGAGACACAAGATATTACGTCGGTGTTCGAGGGTGTCCATTGTCTGAGTGATATTAGTATCACCTATGAGTTTTATCGCACGGTTTTGAATCCTATCTAGCAGGTGCAGAGATGTTTAAGGCGCACTTGACCAGATGTGGGCATTGTACTCCAATTTTAGGCAGATAAATGCCTAATATATTGAGGCCAGATCAGAGCGGGTGAATTGTTTCTTACATCGTTTGAGAAAACCTAGACATTTGGTAACATTTTTAACGACACCGAAGGTGTCATTAACACACATATCGAGAATGGATGTGTTTAGGTTTCGACGATGCAAACCATTAAAACCATCGAAAACAACTTGAATTGAACTTTCCGAATGATAGTTTCTAGTCCATTGAAGAGGAAATTCATTGATCCCAAATGCGCGCATTTTCAACAAAAGAGCCTGATGCCAAACTTTGTCAAATGCCTTAGAAATATCAATTACAACTACATATCTTGCTTTCGCCAGATTGATGTATGCTTTGATTCCACTTTTTGGTGCGACATGCCATCAGATCATCAGTGGACCTGTTGCTACAAAAACCTTACTGCCGGTCATCGAATTTTCGTGCTTCGAGATGATACAGTGATCCGACGAGCCTAGAGGGGATAGTACATTTACCTTGTATTTGGCATGGTGAGAGGTTAAAAAGAACTCCAGGGTGTTGGCGGTATGACTATCAACGTCTGGTATGTGCGTGGGCTCATTTACAAGCCAGGCCTAGTTTTTTCTGCACCAAATATCTCAACACACCGTCCTTTGTGTGTTGTCTGTCCAGAATGTCAAAGTCACAAAGATTAGATTAAAATCACTTGTTACAACGATTTCAGTATGAGGGATACAAGTTTTTGAATGGAGCCAGACAGTGCATCAAACTCGTTAGTTAAATTGCTGTCTGGCTTGCGGCTTCTATAAATAAAGCAATAGTTGATAATTTGCTTACGGAGGTAGGATTTTAATCAAATGAAACTTAATTCCGGATTGAAACAGGGATTACAATGTAGTGGAGTTTGATAAGCTTCATCACTACGCACATAAATGTCAGTCGTATGTCAGTGTTATACAGTAACTGCAGTGACCGAGTTCAGGCAACAGCACTACGAACTGGGGCAGGAAATGTGGAATACAGTTTTTTCTATTTCTATTTTTTATTTCTTTTTTTCCCCGATTTACTGCAGTACAACACCACAACAGCACACTGAGTACTTTTATTATTATTATTATTATTATTATTATTATTTTTTTTTTTTGCACTAACTGTTTCTTTTTTATAGCACTCACGTGAGTGGAGATTTATGCTGTTTGGGATGTGATGGTTTTTTTGTGAACTGTGAATAAAAGGAATTGTAAGAGTGCACTGGTGTCACGTGTACACTCGTCAGAAGTTAGCTCGGCACTCATGATGCTCCGACTTCAGGTCGCTTTGAACAAAGAGGGACATGATCCAGATACATAATACTTTAAAGTTGATAACGAAATGTCTACCTTGATGTAGAACTTGTTGAAAATGGAAGAACAAAAAAACTGGAAGAGCAAAAGAAAAATGTCGATCAAAAACCGGACGCACAAAAGAATAACTTCAATCAAAAGCTGATTCAAGTTGTAGTGAACTGGCTTGCAAATCGGTGTTCGAATCCAAAACAACAACAATCCAGTTCATCGTGGACGTAGACGCTTCCAATGCTGGGGTCGAAGCTGTGATCTCTCAAGTTCATGATGATCAAGAGAAAGTGGTTGCGTATAAGAACAAGATATTCTCCAGGCCTGAACGGAACTACTGCGTGACTCGGCGCGAGCTTCTGATTTTATTTTCGGGGTGGCCGTGGTGTAGTGGTATATCCATAGACTCCTCAGGCAGAGGGTCGCGGGTTCGAATCCCGTGCCAGGCAATTCTGTGAAAAAGTCTTTTCATAGAATTTGTATGTATATGAAAATCCCGTCGGCGTCAATTCTGACATGAAGGCATAACACTGATGTTGGAGTGGTTGCTGACTTAATGTAACGTACTAACAACTAGCACGTACTTAAGACCCACTGGTTGAGGAGGATGTACTAGCTCGTCCCGTCCAGTTTGACAACCACCTCTGGGAAAAATATCGAAACCTAATACATCTGAGTTTCAAACTACTACACCACCCGCCCGCGCCCTGGGGAAAAAGCCAGTAAAAGGGTATTCATATCCCCTTGATGCGCGAGCGGTATTATAAAAAAAAAACGTAGCGTTTCCATTAGTATCTCTATAGACAAAAGCTCATTCTTCGTACAGACCACGCATCTCTGAAATGTCTACTACAATTGAGAACCCTGAAGGCCAAGTTGCGAGATAGATTGAGCAGTTGCAGGGCTACCACTTTGAACTACAATACCGCAAGATAAAACTGCACTGAAATGCTGATGCTCTCTCTCGTCGACCGTGCGGAGTCAAATGTAAACACTGCAATCGTACAGAAGTGAAAGAACAGGCAACTATGCAAATGATCAGGACTGAGCCAGTAGGGGGTTAGAGTCTAGACAAAGTTCGTTCCTTCCAATAGGTAGATAATGACATCGAAAGTTAAGTTATGGCTAAGGTCATGAGCAACTGCCAGCCGTACTGGAATCGATACATACCTCTCTTCTTAATGGCCTACCGAAACGCGGTCCATAGTTCAATAGGACATACACCATTCGAGATCTTATTTGGTATTTCAAGTTAAATTTGAAAAGTGAGCTAGAGAGTGTTAAAGTTATTTAAGTAAAAAGTAAAGCACAGTAAAACTGATTGAATTGTAAATTGTAGTAGAGCTGAACAAAGCGATTGTGTTGAAAGAAATACTCAAGCAAATAAAGGTGAAGTATGAAAAAATTTCGAGGAAAAAATTGTGGATGTGTGCTCTTTTCAAATAAATTCTTTTAACTTTAATTCATTGACACTTAAAAAATGCTTCAAAAATAGCTTTACTATCCTGCACTATATTATTCTAATTCACTTTTAACCTAAACCTAAATTGACACTGTTTTATATATTTATTTTATTTTTATAAAACTTATGAGCTGTTTTAACAATCATTGAGTGGATTCGGAACTCTAGGGACTGAAATTTCGCTCTACTTGCAAATGCTGTTGACATTTTCATATGTCACATACGCCATAATTGGATATTTATTTTTAATTTTATACTTTCTTAATACTTGTTGATGAATTGCTAATAACTAATTAAAATTATTAAAAAAAAAAAAGATAAAATTTATGATGTATTGGGTATGTAATTTAATTCGTGGGTTTTTTTTTTCAAAATGTGAACGTTTATTTAAGAAAATCATGTACAATAGTATTATTCAAAGTATTGCCCATCTGAAGCTATGACTTTTTCTCATTTTTCTGGCAATTTGTGGACCCCATCCCAAAAAAACTGCGCCGGCTTTGCAGCCAAGAATGAAGCAAGCCAATTTTTGATATTCTGCTCTGATGTGAACCGTATTTCAGTGAGGGCGTTCTGCATCGACCGGAACAAATGGTAGTCAGAACGGGCAAGGTCTGGGCTATAAAGCGGTAGGGGTAAGACTTCCCATCCACTGTTTTCCAAATAGTTCTTAGCCGGAATAGCAACGTGGGGCCGAGTGTTGTCATGATGGAAAATTATTGCCTCTGGTCTGGTCGCATATTCCGGGCGTTTTTCGGCTACTGCTCTCTTCAAACGGATTAATTGTGTTCGATAGCGTTGTCCATTAATGGTTTCACCCGGTTTTAGCAGCTCATAATACAGCACACCCATCTGATCCCACCAAATACAGAGCAATACCTTCGCGCAATGGATATTCGACTTTGCCGTTGATTTGGCTGGTTGGCCGAGTTTCACATATTATTTTTTGCGCTTGAGGTTGTCGCAATGAATCCATTTTTCATCACCAGTAACAATCCGATGCAAAAATGACTTCCTTTTGTGGCGTTCCAGCAGCATTTCGGACATGCAAAACCGCCTTTCGACGTCTCTCGGCTTGAGTTCATGTAAAACCAAATTTCCTTGTTTTTGAATATATCCAGCTGCTTTGAAATGGCTGCTTGAGTGACTCCCAAAGATTCTGCGAGCTCTTTTTGTGTTTGGCAACAATCTTCATAGAGTAATGCTTCCAGTTCTTCATCTTCAAACTTTTTTGGCTGCCCAGGACGTTCATCGTCTTCCATGCCAAAATCACCACTTTTAAATCGTGCAAACCACTTTTGGCACGTTCACTCAGCTAGTACTTGTTCACCATAAACTTCCACAAAAACACGATGACTTTCGGCAGCAGTTTTCTTCATATTAAAGTAATGAAGAACTCCCCGCAAACACACTTTTTCAGGCACAAAGTTCGATATATTTGAGTGAAAAAAAATTATTGTTGTTTACGCTTCAAATTCGTGACATAAACTGAAATGAGGTACAATGACAGTAGCTTTCCAACGCATGTTCCAACGGAATAATAACAATGGAAATTCGTGCAAACCGCACGAATTAAGTTATAGACGCAATATTTTACACAGGAAAGGTAGAGACTGGACCTTTATGGCAGTTTTCTTCCTGAAGAAGATCTCCCCGCAAAGTTATTGTTGTTTACGCTTCAAATGAATGACATATACTGAAATGACGTACAATGACAGTAGCTATCCAACGCATGTTCCAATGGAATAATACAATTTACGCCATCTCTTAGCAAACCGCACGAAATAAGTTATAGACCCAATAGATGGTAAAATATTATGTTAGTAAAATTATGTGAACCTTATGCTTCAAAAATAAAACTATTTATATTAAATTCGATTTTGCAAAATTTGCATTGTTTAAAAAATTAATCGCTTTAAATACATATATTGTCGGAGTCAACCCTAATACGGCCAACAAAATTGTAGTGACTTGTTTAGTACTACACAATCACATTCACATATTTGGAGACGAAAACAGCGAAGAGTTTATTCAACTCAGACGACACTTATAACATCGAAAATTTACCTGAACCTTTGCCAGAAAACGAAACTTTTTCTTTCATTATTTTAATTTGAGAAGAAATGTTCCTCGTATTTTATTATTTATTTATTTATTTATAAAGAATAAAAACATAAATAAACAGAAATAATCGTTGAATAATTTTCCTCCGGTCATCAAACTCATAATTCACTACCTCAAAATTTACGCTAAACAACATTTTAGTTTTCATAAAAGAAAAAATTTATCAAATGAATAATTAATAAAACACCACTTGCAGTTGATTTCTTATGTTTCTTCATCTACCTGAAGTTTTAGGGAGAATTTTTCTACGTTAAAATCCTGTCCGTTACGTCACTAAATTTCACTTATCATTTGACTCACTCTTCACTACAACTCTAAACGCTCATTGTTAACCCATTTCAACTTGCTAAATCTATTTTAATTCAAGTAACATTAAAAACGTGGAAATGTGTGCATATATACCATTTCTTCTCTTTAAGCGGACTAATTTTGCACTTCTTCACCAAGCCAAAAAAATTCATGGTGCTACCGAGCAACACCCCTCATGTCGCGACCACTTTCTGTCCAAATAGTTAAACGTCTCTAGCGGTATGAAGCCGTTAAGGCGCATGCTCTCATGGTATAAATAGTGTGTGTAATATGGATCGGAGATCAGGATGTTTGTTGAGGTCATCACGA
Organism: Volucella inanis; assembly: GCA_907269105.1. NCBI lineage: Eukaryota > Metazoa > Arthropoda > Insecta > Diptera > Syrphidae > Volucella > Volucella inanis. The sequence goes on along the minus strand of OU026157.1, from coordinate 109,319,102 downwards.
AAAGTCTAATTCTAGATCACGACAAATATGTTTCACCACACATTCCAGAAAAACTTTTAAATTTGCTTTTTTTTCTTTCGACTTATTTAAGAAATCCAAACAATTCACTATTTTTCATTAATATCTTTTTTTGTATTTGCTTCTTTAACTAGTGTTTTCTTGTCCTTTAAATTCCATTTCGATTTTCAAATTCTTTTTTTTTTATAAATGATCTTCATTGATCGACCATCGGAACACAATTGATTAAACAAAATTATATCTAATCCTACAGTTATTCAAGTGTAGTGGAATAGTTACAAAACGAAAACCTACAACAGGGTCACCCTTCTCTTCTGATTGTTGTCGTCATAACTTGTAGGATGCCATAGGCAAATGGGGAACCATCGGTCCATTGTTAACATGTTTACAGATTTTGTGCACTTGATATCATCCGATCCTGTTGTTTATGCAGACCTAAAGTCAATCAACGTACATGTTCGTACGCATGGACTTTGCACTCAAGTAGCGTCATGCGAACATGTAACTCCTCCTGCCTGGTCAAATATCTCGAAGCATGAGTGACCATAGATTTTATGGTATTCGTCAGATATGAAGTTTGCAAAAGTTGAGCCGCACACTTTGCCGTATACATAATATACCATATGTACTCGTATCTAACCTATATATATTAGTAACTCTTTTATGGAAATAATCCTTTTATAATTTTTATTTAACATGTAAGGATGACTTCTGTGTGCATGAATCTTATGTAAATTACTTTAGTTAGATTATAAATACTTTTACTAGTGTTTGTTAAAGTCGAATAATCCCATCCTATTACCCTCCTATTAAACTTTATATCTTTAATAGCCTTTTTACACCGAATCATAAATGCTTAAAGTTTTCGAAAACTCCAAATGCTTTCACACCAAACACTTACAGGTTTTTGTTTGACATTTCAATTAATTTAACATAAGCTGTTAAATTTTTACGTTTTTAATAAAAGAAACTAATTTGCGCGCATATAAATTTAAATTTCAAGTAGTTTTTGATAGTTTTTTTTTATCAAAAACTTGTATTTACGAAAAATTGTGGTTTACCAAAAATGTAAGGGAAAACCTGTGTTTTTGGTGTGGTTTTTGCGTTTTTTTTTTTGCAAAAAATCGGTTTTTGGTTTGGTGTGAAAAGACTAGAAGTGCATGTTGATATATTGTATATAGGGCCGACTTACATCTGTTTATATCGTGTTATTCCACTTCTGTCTTTAAAAAAGTTGTCCTTCTTGCTTTAACCTCCTTAATTATATAGGGTGTTCATTAATTTGACAGGTAGTCAAATAAAGGAACGCGTTTTAAAACTTTTTGATAGCAATGCAACTTAAAAGAAAAAAAAAAATTTATTGGAAAATTATTAATTCTTGAAAAGCCACTCTTATTGTCTACTGTTGTTAGAAACGTAGGTAAAAAATCGTAAATTCGTTTTTTTTTGCTGCAGGTTTTCCCAAGTATTATAAAAACTATCTGTTTTTCTACAAATTTGTTAAAGATTTGTTTTTTTTTTTTATTATAGATAGTTAGGTTCATAAGAAAAAAATAATAAAACGTCATTTGCAATACGCACTTTTGTATTTTTTGGAGAAAAGTGACCTCAATGTTAAAAATTAGTATGGGCAAGAAAAATGGAACAGCCTCTAAGCCTGGATATCTGATTATAGTTGTCTGATATATTTATCAGATCTATCTATCTATAATTATCTGATTTATAATTATTTTGTGCCAAATAATAGTCATTTGCGGGAAGTGTTGATTTTCTTCTTTCTAGTTGCGATTTGAAGGAACTATGAAAAAGTCCTTTGTTTATAAGCGAAGTTCCTGCTTTAGAGTCAATAAATATTTTAAGAGGGATGGTTTTTGTCTGGATAGCTATATATGAAAGAGTTATAAGTAGATATTGATTGGCTAGTTTGCTTCTACATGTTCAATATGATCAGCACTCATATCATATTGCCTACTTCAATTTGAGCCTGAGCTGTTGGCTTCATTGCTCCTTGACATAACGTTTTAAAAACTGTTATGAGCATGAAATCTACAAAATTCAGTTAACGAGATATGTGATTGGAAGCAACGATGGCGAATCAAACTTAATGAGTCAAAGTCCACCCATATTAATTTTGGAAATAAACAAAATCACGAAAGTTCGAATAATCTAGCAGTTCTCTGTTTTAATACAGCTAAGAATCTGGGTATGAATCTATTGTACTAGAAGATGCTAAACTGAAATGGAAAGAACATGTGAAAAAAAAGTATATAGAAGAGCTGAATAGTAGATATAGAAATCTTTATTGGTTGTTAGGATATAAATCGGAAATCTACATATATATATAATCTTATTAGACTCGTATTGTCAAATACTAAAACCTGTTTGGATATTTGGTATCTAATTATGGGGTTATACAAAAAAAGCGAAGGTACAAATTATACAAACATTTCAAAGCAATTTACTATTCGGGGAATAGTAAATGCTTCATGGTATATTCGTAAATATACAAAAAAAGCGAAGGTACAAATTATACAAACATTTCAATGCAATTTACTATTCGGGGAATAGTAAATGCTTCATGGTATATTAGTAATAATGTCTGGCATTGTGATTTGCAGATTTATATTTTAGCGGAAGCAATTAAAAAATGCGCAACTCGTCACAACGAGCGTTTGCAGATGCATATTAATCCTGCAATAGAAGACATCATAAATGTACGATAAACTCGTAATATTCGAAGATTACGAAGAATTAAATCTTACGAACTTTAATCTCACAATTATGAGAACCCGTATTTAAATTATAATAATACTATTCAAACCCAACTAAACGTTAAAAATATAATATAGGATTATACATATATTCATTTGTCAATTTTTATTCGATTACTCGTGATAAAGAAAGTGTTTTTAGTGCGATTAGAGTTCTACTTTTCATACTCACTTTATATACTCACAAAAAAATAAATAATTCAGAATCCTTACTCTTGTTATTTGGCTTATTACCATTTATTCCGGCCTCACAAACCTGTCCTGAAGGGTCTTCATAACTTGTATGACGTTACTGCTATACGAGTATATCAACAGTAGCTTTACTTTTTCTCTTACCTTTCTTTTTAAGGACCCTTGCATATTTTGACGTTGATTATATTGAAATTACTCGGTGGCCATCTCAAATGACTCCTTAAAAAATGGACACATACAGGGGCTGGGGGTGCAAAAGAGACACGTCACGAAAAAATCTAAGCAATCGTCATATATGTACATTATTGAAGTGAAACCAGGTTTTGGTTATCGTATGATACACTTTATTGCAGTTTCTTCAGCTTTTTCAAACGTTGTCATTTGTAAAGTGTGCAAATCGCAAGTGAAATTTACGGAAAGTGGTAAGCGCGGTTTGGGATTCAAAATAATAGTGTCCTGTGAAAAATGTGTACAAACCTACATAACCTACAAAACATACCTACATAACCGTAGAATTGTAATTTCCGTGCGATTAATTGGAATTGGTTTGTATAGATTAAAAATGTTTGCGCAACAAGAAAGCTTCTTTATTTTGCCTAAAATATGAAATGAACCTGTAAAAATGAAAAAATAGCCGCATTGCTAAAATAAACTATTGAATGCATCATACGTGTGGCTTGGGAGTTCTAAAGGATTAAAGTTGTCCCTTATATTTCTCTTTATTCTATACATTTGTGCGCTTCTTTTATAGTGGTATTTGTCTTCGAAAAATAAATCAATACCACTAATCATTTTGATATTTTCTACTGTTAGTTACAAAACAAAAAATACAACTTACAAATCAAAACAGACAACGAATTTTTAATTTTTTTCACATTTGAATTGCTGTCACTCTGTTTCTTTGTCGTGGCAGCAACGATTTTTAGACCATTTAACAAACTCGCTAACCATAATACCGAGTAAAGAAAGAAAGAAACTTCGCGAGTGGACAGTTTCGGCGTGTTTGCAAAAACAGTATGATGAAAGCAGCGAAAGTTGAGACAACTATTTCTATTGAAAAAGGAGAAAAAGATACCATAATTCTATCAGGCGATGGTTCGTGCCGTTCGTGAAAACTGATACAGTTGAAAACATGAGAAGCAGTATATAGGCTACACTCGATCATAAATTATCCACTGATGCAAAACCTCATCACGATAAATGTCTGATCGGATTCATGGTGAACATGGCAAAAGGCTAAGGCTACAAATATGTTGGCTTAGTACAAAAATAAGCCAGCTCTTCCAATTGAAGTGTATGAAGCAATCAAGTCAGTCTACGAAGAATCGACCAGAGGCGATCTTCTTACTCGGCCCACCGGCGGTTATACTCAAAACTGTAATAAAATTTTAACTCGATTCTATTCGCACTGGCCCCAAAATTTATTTCGAGTGATAAAACTGTCAGGTATAAATATGGATATTGTAGTTTTCGTGTAGAATGACGGCTTAAATTTTGCACATAATGAAAGCAATGGACTTAGAGTTCGGCCCGAACAGCTACGAAATGTGCTTAGAGATTGTCAAAGAGCGGATAAAGCTTGCAGAAAGATCGCTGTCTGTAGCTGCAAAGGAGTGGAGGATCGCATTAAAATCCAATAAAAAAGAGAAGGAAGAGCAGTACACTAAAGGATTTTCTTTTAATATAAAAAAGGCGAATTTATGAAACTGACATTGGACATCAAATTACACCAAACGGAATAGTACCAGGATCGGCAAAAACTTAAGCTATACACAACTTTCGAACTACTACAAACGTTACTGGAGTCCGTTGATTTTTAGGTCTAAACAATTACTTCAGAAAATTCATACCAACTTATTCACTGATTTCCGAGCCACTAAGGAAATTTCTTCAAAAATATCAGCCGTTTATGTGGCATACCGTATAACAAGATGCCTTCATGAAATTGCAGACTTGTCTGACAATGAAACCTGTTTTGACGTCGTACAATTAGGATGGCTTTAAATCCATACTAACGCCAGCTCTCTGGGACTTGCTGGTGTGCTTTTCAAAAGGAAAATGAAAATTGGAAACCTATGGCTTACTGCAGAAGATCAAAAACGAACATGAGGCTTTAGCCATAGTTTGTTATAATATTTTCTCAATACTCGCGATAGCTATCGAGTGTAGTTTGGTACAATCATATATAGTACATACTAAAATTTAAATCGCTTGTACATAGCAAGTGCTTGTTTGCATATAACACCTAATATAAGAGAATAATGTAGGTGGTTTTAGATTAGTTCATGTACTAAACTAGCATCATAAAGATGCACAACAAGTCCTAAAACCTTAAGCATAATATAAGTTAACACAATATTCCACGAAATAGAAACAAATGACTTCAAACAATATAAATATAGCGCACGTCTGCTTTGATAAGCATTTTTCCAAATATCTCCTTGCAAATGAACATCACGTAGCTGCGCGACACTCAGATGTCGGGTCACCGACAAATTCGCACGCTCATCTAGACGCTGACGCTGCATCAAATTCCGAATCAATGCATGTACGCCAAGGTATAGAATAAACCTGTACACTAGAATAAGTTTAGTTGTAAGTTGGTGTTTAGTAAAGTTATATTTTTTTTCCTTAAACTCGCGTTCCGCATTTTAACTGGCGCCCGAGCAGGGACCGTGGTTTTTATTGTATCAATAAAGTTGCAAATTGTTTTATAAGTGTTCCGTGCAGTCACTGAGACCCATTGCGCCACGAATGGAATTAAGATTTTAAATTATAAGTTTAAAAATTAAGAAAAATTTCAAATAATATTTAATTACGTGAAAAAATAAAGGCCATAAGTATACATTACGATTTTAAATAATATTTAATTTAACTTAAATTACGAAAAGATAAAGGCCATAGGTCCACATTAAGATTTCAAATAATATTTAATTTAAGTTAAAAGGACCATAGGTCGAAACTAAAATTTTTTTCAAACAAAGATATTATAAAGTATTCATGTGAATCAAGAATTTAAAACTTAACTACAATTGAATTTATATAAGTAGCATACTAAAACTAATACTTGGAATATTAAGACAAATATAATTTTTTTTTCTCTTTATAAAAACATATCGCGAATAATCAAGCCAATATTCAATTGCCACAAACATATTTTTCCATATTTTTCATTTTAAATCCATTAAATTCAACTCGTGACGCTCGTTTCCTTATTTGTTACCCCTCGTCACAGTATTCGCTAAGTTGAGAAACGAAAATTTGATCAACCTCAAGTTTAGGCTCAAGGTCACAACGACATGGACCAATTACAAAATCAAATCAAACAGCTTGTAATTGATGTCATAAGTAGGGAATATAATCGTCTGTTTCATTACTTGCTTAACCCAATGGCAGACAATAATTCCGAAACTGATGAAGTCATTAACGAAGATTAAAGAGCTAATTTAGCCGATGTAGACAAGATACCGGATGTTGTCCGCAGTCTAGGGGAATTCTCGGGATAGCCCGGAGAAGACAGTTTATGAAAAAAAGCGTTGAACGTATTCTGAAAATCTACGATTTTCTCAAGGGAACGCCAAACTATTACGGGATCTTAACTGTGATCCGTAATAAGATTGTAGGCCAAGCCTTTGTGTCTTTGCAGTCTTATAACACACCCTTCAATTGGGAAAGGATCTCGCGATGTCTTACTTTGCAGTATGCAGATAAGCGAGATCTCGGAATTTTAGAATACCAAATGACTTGCTTGGTACAAGGTAACGAACCCATTGAAAGATTCTATCATACAGTGTATCACCATCTATTCCTCATTCTTAATAAAATTGCGAGTATGGACATTAGACCAGACTTAATGAACGTAATGGTTCAAACTTATCGATACAAGGCCCTCGATACATTCGTTCGAGGTCTTAAAGGCGACTTGCCGAGACTTTTGAGCATGAGAGAACCCGTAGACCTTCCACAGGCTCTGCATCTCTGCCTTAAGCTACAAAACGTGAACTATAGGAAACAGTTTGCGATGCACAATGACGCAGCCCGCAGACTCGAACAAAACTAAGCTCTTTACTTCCGTATTTCGAGTACAGAACGAAGAGTGGAAATATCTTTAAGTTTTCAATCGATACAGGTAGTTATAAAAACCATATAAAACCAGGATGTGTCAAATACTCCTCTTCAAATAAAACCCCATTCCTAGTAAACTCTATATGTGGAAATACTAAAATTACGCACCATGCCACGTTTAATATTTTCGGTCCTGAGTACGCTTTCCTCAAATTCTTCATTTTACCCGAATTAAAGGCTTTCCACGGGATCATTGGTAACGATAGTCTTAATGACACACAGGCAATCATATATACCACCGAAAGCTGCATGATTCCGCTTAACCAAATAAAAATCCCTGATCAGATTCTGTAAACAACAGAATGATTCTCACCTTGATGAAACCCATGTAGCAAAACTAGATCAAGTTCTAAGACGACATCCAAATCTTTTCTCTGAGCCCAATGCAAAGCTCACCTATTCCACTGCCGTAAAGGGCGAAATACGAATATCAAATAATGACCCTGTGTATTTAAAATCTTATCCCTATCCAATGGCATTAAAACCCATAGTATAAAAAGAAATACAAAAACTTTTGGATGACGGTATTATTAGACCTTCACGGTCGCCTAAGAATGCTCAAGTGGGTAGTACCCAAGCAACTCGACGCTTCTGGAGAAAAGAAGTGCAGATTGGTTATCGATTATCAGAAACTGAACGCAGTAACAATGGATGAAAGATATCCAATCCCAAAGATTAACGAAGTTTTAGCCAGCCTTGGAAAAAACAAGTGGTTTACGATTATCGATTGAAAAAGTGGATTCCACCAAATACCCTTAAGGGAGTGCGATGTGGAAAAAAGAGATTTCTCCGTAAATCACGGAAAATACGAGTAAACACGACGTCCATTTGGGCTCAAAAACACCCCTCGATTTTTCAACGAAGAATGATATTCTCAGAACGACGATATAATAATCTTCTTTAAAAACGTAGATGAGTAGACAAACATTTCAAAAATATCTCTCTCATTTTCGAAACATTGAAAAGAGCTAATATAAAGGTGCCCTAAATAAATGCGAATTTCTTCGAAAGTCTGTAAAATTTCTTGGCTTTAACGAAGAACTTAAAACTAATCCTGAGAAAGTTAAAGCTATTGTTAACTTTCCACCCCCAGAAAACCTCAAGGACTTAAGATCATTCCTTGGATTAGCAGGCTACTACAGACGCTTCATTTGCAACTTCACTAAAATAGCCAATCCCTTAACTTGCCTCTTAAGAGGAGAAGAAGGGTGCATTTAGAAAAACATGTCTAAAAAGGTACCTATCCAATTAAACAAAGAGGCATTACAAGCCTGCGCAAACATAAAGAATGTCTTATGCATTATGCTATAACATAACATTTCTTTCGCACACACTTAGAAGCAACGATACGCAGCTAATGAGAATGAAACCATATTCAGTACCATAATATGGGTACTGAATTCGTTGAGAAATTTCTTATATGGCTCTAGGAAGGTAAAGTTTTAAGGTTAAATTTTAAGGTTAAGGCCATCACCCCCAAACCTATGTCATAAGTAATAAGAACAACAATTAGAAAATTAAGAGATGGAAATTGATTCTAGAAGAATATAATCACAAACTATTTTACAAACCCGGAAAAGTGAACATTGTTGCTGGTTCATTATCTAGGCCACCACAAAAAACAGCTATTAATTCATTGAGTATTACACAGCACAGCGACGAATGCTCCTCTCACCATTTAATTTCTACCATTGAAACTCCCCTAAATGTAGTTAAAGCACAAATTGGCGATAACACTGAATATCAACTCCGAAAGCCTTTCCCTTTTTACTGGAAACACGAATTTACAGAACCATGTTATACAAAAGAAAATATTATTGGTATTTTCAAGAGATTTCTAAACCCAAATGTAATTAATGGTATAAAAACTAGAGAAGACTTCATGGGACTAATCTAACAAATATACCATTTCTATTTCAGTAGTTACAAGATACGATTCACTCAAATCGAAGTTGAACATATACCAAATGAATCTGACCAAGAAAATATTATAATAGAATATTACAAGGGAGCCCATAGAAACGCAGAAGAAAGCAGGCTTCAAATTCTTAAAAAGTACTATTTTCCAAAGATTAACTCTAAAATATAAACAATACTTAGACAGTGTAAAACGTGCAAAGAAAATAAATAAGAAAGGCACCCAAATAATCCCATCCTGATACCCACTTCTATTTTAGAGTATCCCGGTCATACATTACATATAGACATTTATTCAACCGAAAGACACTTGGTATTCACAGCCATATGTAAACTTAGTAAATTCGTACAGGTCAAATTTCTAAAGTCTAAGTCCATAGAAGATATAAGAAAACCATTAAGAGAACTACTTTTCTTTTTCGGTATCCCAAAATGCGTTGTATTAGACAACGAAAAATCCCTTAACTCAGCTCACCTTTATGATGGAAGATCAGCTTAATATTTTAATATATAAATCCCCTTCCTAAGAGAGAAATAAATGGCCAGGTCGAACGATTCCATTCGAACTTTTCAAAGATCATGCGATTCTTAAAAACTGACGGCATACATCGATCTTTCGAAGAACTAATAGAAAGATCTCTATATGAATATAATTCTAGTATTCACTCAACAACGAAGAAGAAGCCCATCAAACTCTTCTATTGCACATGCGTTTCTACTAATCCAGACCAGTTTGAACAATCTAGAAGAGATAACAGACCGACAAGAGACAGACCGACTTATCAAAACCAAAATAAAAATCTTATCAAGGTATCAAAAAAAAAAGAAAAACAGTTAAGGAAAACCATCCTTCCACGACCATAACGAAATATGGAAGAAAAATACATAAGAGTCATATACACAACTAAAAATTTGCCCCCATTTCCTCTTTATTCCACATATTCTTTATAAGATCCAGCGAATGTTTAAATTACCGACTACTCCAATTCAAAAATTATAGCCCTTAATACCAGAACAGCGAGAATACAAAACGGAACATTTAGTCTGATTCATAATAGACATAGATCTCTATGAAAATTTTGTCACCGATACACAATTCCTAATAACTCAACATATCCCAACCAGTCCACATCTCCCACTCCTTCAACATGAGTTGTACAAAATAAGAAAGCAAATAGATAGAGCATAGAGCAAGAAGGTCTTTAAAGTTTATTGGCTCTGCAATTAAATGGATCTCAAGAAATCCCGATCACTATGACTTAGAATTAATGGAAGGTAAAATGAATAGCTTACTAGAAAATAACAACAATCAAGTTTTAATAAAGAGATTGTACAACAAAAGAATAAACGAAATCACAAATATCTAACAAACAAAATTTTAAACTTAATAAAAAAAGATAAAAGATTTGAGAATTAACTAGTATTAAGCATCCAATATAAAATAAGATTAATAAAATAAGAAATAACTAATACAATCTATGCGATAGAATTAGCAAAATATAATATTGTAAGCCCAAATAACTTGTCTAAAGTCTATATTATTAAGTAATATAGATAGTAATCATATTCCATATGTCAATATAGATGAAGCACTTAAATTTTCAAAAGTAAGAATCGCTCTAAACGTAACCTCTCTAGTTTATATTATAAGCGTACATAAAATCGAAGAAACTAATTACGAAAAATTACTAATAAAACTAATAAAAAGAAACAAATTAACTAACAAAATCATATAAGAAAACATAACTAAGAAAAATTAATTTTTGTATGTCAAAAGATAAGTGTAAAACAGAACGATATATCGATTTGTAAGAAACCAAATTTGTTAGATATAAGTAAAGATCAACGTATCCCATGATTGTTAAGAAGCAAAAAGACGGCATGCAAAACGGCATATAGTCACCATATACCAGAGATAGGAGAATTAACAACCGAAGTCATTTTACTGAATAACTACCAAGGAGAGATTGAGATCAACAACTTAGCTCAGACATTAAACGAAACCTATCTAGTACAATTTCACAACGCCTCAATAGTTTTCAACAAGCAGAAATTCATATTCGAAGAAGTTACAAGCGCCAAAGCTTATCCACCATTCATCCAACCATCATTTCAGGAAATAGAAGAAATTCTTTCACTAGAGTTAATGAAAGAACTCCACATAAATAACACCAGACAGATTCAGTTTATTAAAACGGAAAAGAACCTACATCAATAGCTTAACTACACATTTTTTATTGTTCTTTTAGTCATACTAATAATCTTCAGCCAAAAGACCAATACGGCAACCACAAGGATAACAGTAACACCCCAACTGGGCAATAAGCGAGACGCGTTTCTAAAAATCATGTGAGGTCACATGAACTTAGAGGGTAAGAGTTACAATATTCCACGAAAAAGAAACAAATAACTTTAAACAACATAAGTACGACGCTTTTCTGCTGGGCTAAGCATTTTCTCAAGGAACCTCCTTGGGAATGAAAAAAAATTGTTTTAAATATTTTTTTATTTCATTCAATATAGTCCTCTTTTAGTTTCATATACTAGTTCTAGCGATTTTCCAACTTCTCGATTACGTCCGAAAAATAATTTTCCTGAAGGTCTGCAAAATACTCCTCCGTAACGTCGATGATTTCCTCGCGTGAGCTGAAGTTTTTATTGATGAGCCATCTTTTGAGGTTTGGGAAGAGATAATAAGAGATAATAGTCCGAGGGAGCCAAATCGGGCGTAAGTCATTGATTTTAGCCATGGTTGCGATGCTCTTGTGCGCCGGTGCATTGTCTTGCAAAAATAAAATTTTTTTTCGCTTCATGTGAGGCCGTTTTGCAGCTATTTCGGCCTTCAATCGCTCCAGTAATGCACAGTAATAATTGCTGTTAATGGTTTTTTCTTCTTCAAGTTAGTCCGAGATTTCCATGACAATCTAAGAAAACGCCATAACCGACCCATCAAGCCTGCCTCGGCCGCTTCGGAGAACTGGTGCCAGCTTCAGTCCATTGCCGGGCGCTCATTCTGTTCTCTGGTGTTCAACAGTTACCAATCGATGCCAAAAGTCTGCCCGATTCCGCATCAGCAAGTCCTCTCGCGTTCGTGTTTTTGGTCAGGAGTGAGTATGCGCGGCACTCAGCGGAAGGATAACTTTTTCATATGCAGAATATTGCCCAAAATATGGCGTGTGCGCTCAGTATTAATCTTTGTGGTATATGTAAGCTCGCGCACCTTCACTTTCTAGTCAGCCAACACCATTTCATGTGTTTTTTTGACATTTTCCTCTGTAACCGCATCGGAGGGCCTGCCGCTGCGGACTTGATCGGTAGTGGTGTTTCGGCCACCACGAAACTCTCGAAACCAATATTTGACGGTGTAATCTGACGAAGCATTAGCCCAATAATATTTTATGAGAGAACGAAAATCGTTTTTGCCCATACTCAACATGATGCCAAACACGTCAACAACAATCAGCTGTCAAAACAAAACTAAAGACAGTATCGCACTGAAATTTGACATGTCTGCCAAATTATGAACGGACTTCAAGGCACCATAACTTTTTTTTGCAGTAGCTGCGCATTCTGGCGGTCAAAAAGGTTACTTTTCACTCCACCTAGAATGTGTGTATGTACATACCACGTATTTATGATATTAAATTTCATTATTATAATAACATAGATTTACTTGTGTATGTGACATGTGTACGCCCAAACTAAATTTGATTGGTTTTTAATTGGACAATACATTCTTCTACTGAAGCGAATTATATCCTTTACTTAAGCGACAATATATCATACATAGTTCAATATACGAACTCCTACCAAATGGATATTTATATTGCGAATAAGTCATCTGCTCCTAAAAGAAAGACCTTCAAAGGTGCATTTTCGTGTACATTTAAGCAATTTTGCCAAATAAGCAGTATTCATGGGTTGAAATATTTTCATGACAAAGAAACAAGCTGGATTCAAAAGTAAGAAATTTGTAATCATTTGAACCCAATACTTATACATATATCAATATAGCTAGATGTAATAGATTTTTACATAGCTTGTAAAAATTCAGTGTGTATAAAAAAGGAAATTTATTTTCAGATTGATCTGGGTGTTGCTTGTTGTAATAATGTTCTTCTGTGCAATTGCAATGGTTTTAATATTTTACCAGGATTTTGCAAGCAATCCGATTCGAATGAATATCGAAAGTGATCATACTCCTCTTACAAACTTAATATTCCCAGCTGTGACCATATGTCCTCCAACTCTTTATAATTATCCAAGGATACGAAAACTTTTCCAAAACCTGTAAGTAAAACAATTTAATTTAAGAAATAACTTATCTTTGTTTAAGCTGCTTTTCATAAATGGATAAACCATTATGTATTATAGTTATGTAAAGGAAAAAATTGGTATTTATGGTGTTTTTAAAGTGTTTTCTAACAATATATTGTATAAAAAGCATTTGAAAAAAACCTTGGTTTTGGCTTTTAATTTAATTAAAAAAAAATCATTAATTTCACACTAATTTAGTTCAATATTTTTTGCTTCAAAAAACATGTGCTTCTTAAATGTTGGTGATTTAGATATCATATATTTTACAAATGTTTTGTGATATTTAAATTATGTTTTATTTTCTTGGTAGCTTAGACATTCTATGAATTTATTTAAAAATAATCATACATACATGTACCAGTATTATAGTTAGTGAAGGTTATTATGAAAATTATTTGAACTGGAATCACAATAGAATTTAATTATTTTTATGTTTGTGTATGGTTTACTTCTTATTTAAAAAGTTGCTGCATTTGTAAATTAATAACGATGCAAATCGGTAAGTAAGTAAATAGTGATAGGTACTCTATAAAATATGCACATTTCATTTGAAATTGAATTATTCAACTGGATTGTGCATTTTTTTATTACCTAATTTTCTTATCATATACAAATATTACAGTACAGTATATTTAATGAATATTAAGAAACATCATTGGCATTGGCATCATTTCTCAACATTTTGTATCTTGCACTCAAATTTATTCTTTAAATCAATTCTTAGACATAAAGAAAGACATAGTTAAAAAAATATGGAAATTCTGAAGTAATTTTTCGTATTTTAAAAAACCTTAAATTGGGAGATTTTATTGTTAACTGCCTCATTCAATCATTGGTTCCTACTTGATAACCAAAATCTTACATAAATGATGGACCACTGTAAAGAAAAGCAAATGAGTTTTCTTCATGAATTCTACCTTAACTCTTAATGTATGGCATTATTGCATTGTTGTTGATAAATCGCATCAATTCACAGATAGGTGACAGTGGTAAGTAATTCTAAGGAGGACTGAAATCTTAAGAATTTTGCATCTACATATGTTAGTCATTTATAAATATGAACTTGCAAATAGAGTTAAATCAAAATGACCGCCAAACAAAATAACCCTCGAACATAAAACTTATCCTGTATTGCACATGTAACTAAAATAAGTTCCAAAGTCACAAAATTCTTTTATCTCAGTATGCTGATATAACAAGATGCAAATTGGTTTTTAGTGCTATTTAAAATAGTATTGACTTTGTGCTAGTGAAAATATAGGTGTGGAAGCATTGTTGCTATCTACATTAACTCCGATAAATATTTTATTTAAGATTAAGTTGGCGCGTTTAGGTTAAGTTGTTGATGTATTTTACCCGTAGATTGGAAATAAGTGCTGATACCGATACCAAAAAAATCACATCTAATGTCTAACTGATGTAAATGTTATTTGGTCACCGATATCCTTGAGATATTATAAGCCTTAATTTTTGTATTTTACTATTAAGTCCTTGGCAGAAGTTTAGATATAATTTGCAAAATATGGAATCGCCAAAAAATGTATACAAATTACAACAGCAAATAATGACGAATGAATCGTTCACCCAATAAATTTTATCGATTTTGGACTGTCTCCAATAATTTATTGTGCTAATGGTAAGACATTATCTACGTATGAATTAAAAACCTCATATAATAGAGAAGAGCTGGAGGTGTATGATTATATGAACTTAAGTATTTTTTTATATTCTTATTTAAATAAGCACGCGCTTAAGGGTTTATTAGTACCATTAAAATGTATGCACACAGCGTGGGCGGAGGAAAACTAGGAAGGAAATAAAAAGAGGTACCGATGTACGCTGGATATAATACATGGGCTGAAAAGTCCATGGTGCCGTTTCTAAGAGAGTGCACCAATTAAATTAAATCCATACCATTTTCAGTTAGTACCAACCTTCAAAAGATACGTGATTAAATTTGACAGCTGTCGGAGGATTAGTTCTCGAGATATAGCGTTGTGAGTGAAGCAACTTTTGTTATTGTGAAAAAATAAAAAATGGATTCAAAGCAATATCGTGTGTTGATTTATGATTGCTTTTTGATGGGGAAAAATGCAGCCGATGCAAAGAAATGGCTTGATAAGTGTTACCCGGACTCTGCACCAGCCGAACGAACCATTCGCAAGTGGATTGAAAAATTTAAAAGTGGTCATACAAGCACCGAAGATGATGCACGCAGTGGACGTCCAAAAGAGGCTGTTTCAAATTAAAACATCAAAAAAGTCCACAAAATGATTATGAATGACCGTAAAGTGAAGTTAATGTTTGACCAAAAACAACAACGTGTTGATGTTTCAGAGGAGTGTTTAAAGCTGTTCAACCGCAATAAAGCCGAATTTTTGCGTCGATATGTGACAATAGATGAAACTTGGCTCCATCACTTCACACCAGAGTCAAGATGGCAGTCAGCTGAGTGGCGAGCAGGCGACGAACCTCGTCCAAAACGACAAAAAACTCAACAGTCGGCTGGCAAGGTTATGGCATCCGTATTTTGGGATACACATGGAATAATTTTCATCGACTATCTCCAAAAGGGGCAGACTATCAACAGCGATTATTACGTTGCGTTGTTTTAGCGTTCGAAGGACGAAGTCGCAGAAAAACGGCCGCATTTGAAGAAAAAGAAAGTGCTGTTTCATCAAGACAATGCATCGTGTCACAAGTCGATAAAAACGATGGCAAAATTGAATGAATTCGGCTACGAATTGCTTCCCCTACCCACCGTATTCTCCAGATTTGGCCCCCAGCGACTATTTTCTGCTCGCAGACCTCAAAAGAATACTCGCCGGAAAGAGATTTAAGACCGAAAAAGAAGTAATCGCCGAAACAGAGGCCTATTTTGAGGCTAAACCGAAATCGTACTACAAAACTGGTATGGAAAGATTGAAAAATCGTTTCAATCAGTGAATCGCCCTCGAAGGTAACTATATTGATAAATAAAGTTGAATTTTGCAAAAATTTTGTGTTTTACTATAAAACGGCACTGACTTTTCAGCCTTTTTCCAAAAAAACCTTGGAGCGGTGAGTGATGAACAAGGAGAAAGCTTTCACCAGGACATAAAGCAGATCGAAAAACGTTATCGAGGTCGTTGAGATGCAGCCATGTTAGGGAATTGCTGTTGGTCTTTAATGCGACAAGAATCAACAAGTCACAAACGTAAAAGCTGAATCATAGAAATAAGAATTACAAATATTTATGTTTAAGAATGAATTAAATAAGTTTACCTTTTTGAATTTTTAAGTTTCCAATAATGCCAATAAATGTTTTGTTACTTACAATTTAGTATATATTTTGATATTATATCTCGTATACATAACACGGAAATGGTACGTGTTACAAGATTATCATTGCTATAAGTTAATCTTTTTAAATTATTTAAAATAAAAAAATATTTTTTTTTTTTTTAGATCGGAAGACCGATCTCACTTTATTAATACAATAATCAAGACATAATTACACATATTTATTCATTTAGTTTGCTCAGGTGTAAACGGTGCGTCAGCAATTATTGTGTGTGGAAAAGCTTTGAGTGTCGGCGTGTGGAATTTTGTGGGAAAGTATCAGGTGGAAGCATGTGCAGTACGTCCGGCACATTGCTGATTCTGTGGGAAATGGTTAAACTTATGCGGCGTTGACTCTTCCCTTCTTAAGTGAGAATGCCCTCATTCTCAGAAGTAGGGTATTTGGTTGATCCTAAGAGATTTTGATGGAGCTTCTAGTTATCTTATTTGGTAGTCTGATACCGCAGTATTTGTTATCGGGATGCCTTTGGTTTCTATGATCGTCGTTGTGCTCAAAGGTTCTCTGATGTATGGTATAACAAGTCTTTTGATCATGAAACCTACTAGAGAAAGAATTATAATAGTGGTTAGGCCAAAACTGAAAATGAATCTAGATTGGTTTGTGTCTTCGATTGATTTTGTATAGCTAGTATTATTAAGATGAATTTCCTTCATAGTTTGGAGTGTCAATATTTCCTCATAAGTTCCACGAGTCGAATCTGGATGTAAGATTGGAGGGAGTGGTTTCATCCTTGACATTTCATTGCCAGAATATGACTGTTGTTCAATTGTTATTGTTGTATTTTTGAACTGCAGAAAAAAGCTTCTTGTTAGGTTCATTGGCTCATTGTTGATTAGAATCGTACTATTAAATTGGTTTAGGAATAAAGTTCCAGGAGAGATTTCTTCTATCGTTGGGATGTGTTGGTTGTTTGTTTTGAATTACATATAGTTAGGTTATTGTTTGAATTACATTTAATCTTTATTCCAAAAATTTTATTTTTACATTTTAAGATATTTTCAAAATCTATTTTGTATGCTAATTTACCTCCGTTTATTGGTTTTATTAGAATTGTTTCACAAGATTCTTATTCTTCAGCGAATTCAAATGCTTCGTCGATGTTTAAGTAGAGAACATTATTTTTTTTGAAAAGTACTTTAAGTGAATTTAATTCTCTATTTGAAAGAATGAATGAATTAATTATTCCTGACTTTGCCCAATGCATGGCATTGCATGGCATATTTACTTATTCTTCTTTAATTAATTCTAACTTAAATTTAATTATTGTTAACAAATTGTTTTTTGTGCTTTCATTTGATTGGTATTCTTTTAAAATATTATTGGTAACGTTTGTAATTTCGTTTATTCTAACTATTGTTACTTTATTGATAACACCATGTTTGTTGTTATTTTCAAGTACATTATTGATTTTTGATTTTAAAATTAAAAAGTCGTCATGGTCAAGGTTACCAACAACCCATTTCCATGCGCTTCCAATAAAATTTAATGATTCTCTTACTCTGGTTAGGGGCTTTAATTGGTTGATAAGGGATAGGATTCTGTCGGTTTCGTGTTGTAGGAATGGGAAAATGGGGTGCTTTGGGTCGTCGTCTTGTTTGATTTTAAGCTCTAGGTCATGGACGGTTTTTTCATAGAATTCCAGGTCGATGACGTGAATTATTTTTAATGTTCCGTTCTGAAGTTTTGATATTCCCGTGTTAAGTGTTATTATTTTTGAGTTCGAGTAATCCAGTATTTGTATTTCTGCAACACATTTGGCTATAAGCCACCTATGGAGAAGGATTCAAATTTTGATATTATTTTTATGTACGGTTCTTCCTGATTTAGTTAAAATGGTTTTGGAATTATTTTCCTTTACCACTTCAATTTTGAACCTAGGAGATAGTTTAGACCCTATTCGCTTATTTATTTTGACAAAAATGGTGCCACCGGGACTGCTGTATTTTATGGGTTGTTTTTTCTTATTGGTATTACGTAAATCGATTTCCTGTTTTTTCCTAAGCTTAGATCTGGCCTTTTCGAATTTTTCTGGATCGGTACTTACATCTCTTCCAAAGAATACCTCGAGCGGTTTCTTGCCCGTTGTTGAGTGTATGGTGAAGTTGTACTCGTACACAGCCCTATCCAGAAGTTCAGGAAAGGTTCTTCGTACACCGTCAGCTTTTATGCACCTCATGAATTCGGCTAGCGTCAAGTGGAATCTTTCCACTTACCCGTTTACTGAACTGCTATAGGGAGGGGTTGTAAAGATTTTAATTTTAAGCTGATCCGAAAGCATAAAATTTATTGATGGAGAATTAAAGGACTTTTCATTGTCCATTACCACGATTTTCGGAACGCCAAAAGAGAATATTAGCTCACGCAATGGTTCCTTTATGTCCTCTAAAGCTTTAGATTTTAGCAGCCTTGTCTGTGCGTTTAGTTGTTTATTTTGAAGTTCATTTGTGGAAAGTAATATTTCTCCAATAACTAAGCTTTGTTTTCCCGAGGGTTACGGTGGGCTCTCCTGTATTCTGCGATAATTTCCTCTTCCTGCCAAATTGGGTCCACAAAGGTCTTTAGCTTGTTGTTTTGTGAAGCGAGCTTTATAATTCGTAAAGTGTTCAGGATATAAGTGTATTTTGCCCATTATCCTCTCCGATGTTCGTATACCAATAATTACAGTGGGATTCAAATATTTTTTAAGTATCGATACGGGCTGTTCTTCGGAGTATTCTGGCTGAATTAGAATGTGTCTATGGAATGTAGGGAAGGGGATTTTGAATTGGTAATTGTTACTTTCTCCTTGTGACAGTATTTTCTGGTTCTAAAATACGATCGGTGCTTCCGCAAGGGGAATACGTTCTTGTGCAGAACTTTCGCTGCTATGTTGGGTTGGTGTTAGCGAATTTATTGCTGTATGGGAAGCTCTAGATAAGGCATCTGCAACTACATTCATTTTACCGGGCTTGCAGTGCAGCTCGTGGTTATACTCTTCGAGTATAGCCTTCCATCTCTTCATTTTGTTGTTCCTATTTTTGGGACTTAACGCGTATGTCAAAGGTTGATGGTCCGTGAAGATATGCACTTTTGTGGTACCGTAAAGGTAATTTTTAAGGGACTGTAAGGCTCAACCGATGGTGAGCATTTCTTTCTCGTTCGTTGCGTAATGCTCCTCCGTTTTGCTTAGAGTCCTAAAAATGATAGGTCGATCGTTTTGTGCCAATACCGCCCAATGGCAAAGTCTGAGACATCCGTTGTTAATTCAAAGTCCTTCCTGAATTCGGGATAAGCAAGGAGTATGTCTGGTGATATTAATGAGTTCTTGGTCTTATTAAAAGCTTCTACTGCATTTTCGTCCAAGTGAATCATTTTTTTATTGGATATATTTTTGGACAATCGTCGTCCTTCCGCCCTTAAAGGCAGTAAGGGGCTTTACAAGATCGGCATAGCCCTTGATGAATCGGCGATAGTACCCCGAAAGCCCAAGAAAAGATCGAAGCTCCTTGAAAGTCTTTGGACAGGCGAAGTCTATTATCGCTTGCTCTTTTGCCGGGTTTGTTTTAATGCCGTTTGAAGAAATGACGAATCCTAGAAACTCAACTTCATTGTAGAGAAATGTACATTTGTCCAGATGGACTTTCAAGTTAGCGGTCTCTAATGTTTGGAAAACCTTCTCAAGATTTTCGAAATGTGTGGCCTCATCTTTACTATAGATGACTATGTCATCAATGTATACATGTTCGCGGAGAATATCGTCCAACGCTCGTTGAAAGATTGATGGGGCGTTTTTAAGACCAAAAGGCAGCCTTGTAAATTCGTATTTCTGTTGTTCACGGAAAAGGCTGTCTTTTCGATATCAGATTCCTTAAGTGGAATCTAATGAAATCCGCTTTTGAGGTCAATAACAGAGAACAATGTACTTTGACCTAGTTGTGCTAATACCTCGTTTATTTCGGGTATTGGATTTAGTTTACTGTAGTCCACGAGACCGCGAAGTTCTGATGATGCCATCCTTCAGAGCTTCCCTGACCTGTTTTTCGACTTCGTCTCTTAAGGCTGCAGGGTAGGGATAGAATTTGGAATATACTGGTGTTTCTGAATTTGTACGGATTTCGCCTTTGACAGTGGTAGTGAATGTTAACTTTTCATCCGGTTCAGTAAAAAGATTAGGGAATTCTTTTAATAGGTTATGAATTTTGCTGCTCCGTACTCATGTGTTCCCATCTTAAATTGATTTTGTTTATCGACGTGTAGACCCGTTGTTTTATTTTAATTTTAACTTGGTCTTTTATGACCATGTAATCATCTTTTTTATGAATTACCGCTGCTAATTCCTTTAGACTGTCATTTCCTAATATGGAGTTAAATGATTTCAAAGTGGGAAGGAGATAGAACCTAATAGTTGGGTCTTTCAGACCGAATAGGTTGGCTATAGTGTAATGGCTAACTTTAACTTCGCCACCTATTGAATTGGCGTAAAAACGTTGAGGGTTAAGGATGGGTTTTGACACAAGACTTGGCTGTATATAGTTCTTATTGGATCCGGTTTCTAAAGGTATCTTGAGCATTTTTCCGCCCTTCATTCTGCATTCAAAGTAGGGCAGAGAAGATCTATTTGTTCTAAAAAGTTGATGTCGGTAAAATCAGCAGCTACCTGATCAGTTTCCACGGGTTCTCCATATTGCTCTAAATATTCTTGCATGGTTTGTGTGTTTTCATCGTCCTGCATGTCTGGAGTCTGATCGTAATTCTCTTAGTTATTTTTATTGGATTCAATGTGGAAATTTCTTTGATGTTTAATTGGTCTGGACATTTGCTGACTTTCCGCTGGTGGTCTCTTTCTATACATCTGGTTATCCGTTGGCCTCTTCATATAGTTAACTGTATTCGTCTGCATACTCGATTCCATAGGATCTGGTTTCGGTTGAGGCTTAGGAGCAGATGGACGCGGTGTAGCTGACCTGTTGTATTGACCATAATTTGTCGGTTATTGTAATTAGATGTGCTGTACGTATTTTGGTTGACGTTTCGATTAGTATCATGATAAGGTCTTGGTTGAAATTGTGGTAAAAAAGTTAATTGGGGATGGAAAGGAATTTTGCTTCCCTGAGGTTTGTTCTTAGTAGGAGTTGCAGTATTCTTTCTAGGAGGCAAACGTACAACCTGGTTATGAATGGCGCGAGAATTATTGTGTGAGTTGGTGTACTGGGTGCGAAAGTTCTGATTTTCTAATCAGAACAGATTAGAACAGATTGGTTGGTTCTTTTATTCCCAGGAGCCTTGGTAAATCGCCACGCAATCCCCGAATAAATGTATCTAGGGCTTTGTCCCTATAGGTTTGTGTGAGGATTGTGAGAGCGTCCCGACTTATTTCCATGCAACCTATTCTATTCAAAGTCCACGCTCTTCTTCCAGGACATAATCTCTCCGGGATGTCCCTCGAATTCTCTCAGACTTCTGACAATATCTGGGATCTTGTCTAGAACACTAGGATCTTGAGCTTGGTCTGGGTGTATGGTTTGATCAGTGCCGTTAAAGCGATCGGCATTGGGTGCTGTTAATGATTGGATTATACTCTGGCCTTCGTTTTGTAAGACATGGAGCACAATTCCACTTAGTAGGCGTTCAAGGGCTTCGTTGGTTATTACTCCGTTTTCCGACGTAGGTTGGAATTGATTTTGTACGGGTAGATTTTGAGTGGGTGGATTAAGTACAGGAGGTCTTATCAGATTAGGGTTCAACATGGTAAGAGAACGAGGGATCACAATAGGGTAAATGAAATATTAAATCGTATGTACAGAAGTCACTCGAAAATAATAACAGACCGTCTGACTGATATACAATTTTTCAGATCTCTTAAGCTAACGTTACCGATTACTTATAAATTTATATGTAGTAAAATAATAAAAATATGATGAGATATATATGTATGGTTTAAATGCTTAAAATAAGTAAACTTAAAAATATTTTTTTGTTTAATTAAATATTTTTGTGTTAATTTTCTCTCTGTTAGAATTGATTTTATTTTATCAAACTTTTGCTACTATTCTTGTAACGATATTTATTTGTTTAATTAATTTTATTTTGTTAATTTTTCCTTTTTTTAGAAGTAATTTTAATTAATTTTTTTTCGTTAATTTTCCTTTTTTTAGAATTAATTTTATTTTATTTAACTTTTGTTACTATTCTTTTACTTGTTTATATTTGTTTCGTAACTATGACTTACAATACTAAATGAATCTTGATTATTATGTTTATCACACGAAGAGTGGCTGCTAAATCTAAGAAAACCTAACAATTAAATTTTGTCTTTCGACGTTCCGTTCAGATATTTATTTCTTACATTAAAAATAATTAAAACTAAGAAAACTTTTTTTTTAAATTTAAAAACTTAGTAAATTAACATTTTTATTATAATGTAAAACTTATAACTAAAAAACTTAAACTAACTAAAATAAATCTTAATCTACTTAGGCTACTTAAACTAAAATATATTGCACAAATATAATTCATTTTTTTTAGAGAATGTTACCCACCTCTGCTTTTTTATTATTCTTTTTTGTATTTTTTTTTTGGTTTTATAATTTTTGTTTTTAAAAGCTAACGCTATGTAAGCCGGCCATGCCTCAAAAATTAGGTTGACCAACTCTGCTCCCTAATGAAGCTATCCTGCACTAGAGGAATTCGACGACGTAGATTCCTCTCCTTTAACAAGCCACCAAAATTGTTGGTGCTGCCGAGCAGTAAGCCTTGGAGATCAGGTTATTCGACGAGGTCATTGCTCTTGCAATGTGCCTTCGAATCAACTTAATAATAAAATTGTCTAGTCTTATTAGGTTCGCCCTATTGTACAAGACCTCGTTAGGATAGAATTTTATGTACTCAGACTCTGGTGCTCTGTATAGGCGAAGATAAACCCCTTAGGCAAGCCCCCCCAAACACCCGAATCTTTTCTAAAAGACTTGCTCTCACGTTAAACCATACTGGACAACCAAATTCAAGCATATGCCGTATAAGGGCCATGTAGCAGATCACCTTTAACCTCGCATCGATTTGCCTGCTATAAAACAGTCTCTTTGTAAGTTCAAAAGCACCTTTGGCTCTGGCCAGAGCAACATCTATATGTTTGTTAAAATACAGATATTGGTCTAGCCAGACCCCAAGGTATCTGACTACATTTCGACAAACAAGTGGCTGCCCGTGTTGTCCCACGATCTGAAATTTTCACCAATTTCGCGTACTAAATAGAATGGTTTCCGACTTCTGAAAGTTGATCTTCAACTTCCAGTCGTCGCAGTATCGTTTAATTATATCGAAGTCACGTTGCAAAAGAATGTTTATAACCTCAATGTTTGGACCTGCGCTGTACGCGATTAAGTCGTCTGCGTACGCTATGGCATGGTGAGTAAACCTATCAGATCACTTGTGTAAATGTTGAAAAGGATCGGTTAATTGACCGCACTTTATTGAAGACCGTTTTTAATGTGAAATGTACAAGTAGAAGTCACATCGCCATTCTTCACGATGAACTGTCTATCTGTGAGCATATTGAAAATATTATACAGCAGTGGTTTTCTAATGCCCTGTTTGCTCAGCTTGTAGAAGAGTCCCTCTAACCAAACGGTATCGAAGGCCTTCTCCAAGTCAATCAGGAAGGCAATCGAGCACTGTTTCTTGGTTTTGTTCCATCAGATATCAGAAACCAGTTTAGAAGCGGCATGAATAACATAATGCCCCGCCTTAAAACCGAATTGATTATCCTGAACTATATTTCTGTCCTCAACCCACTTAGTCAGGACTCTACATATTGATTACTTTTTCGAAAACCTTACTGATCCCTTTTGGGTATAGGATGTACCACCGCAGTTTTCCAATGCGATGAATAATATGCATTATTAATTGCATTGTTAAACAGGGTGGTATAAATGTCCACCGCTTCTAGTGGGAGATGTCGACGCACAATGTTTGGTATTTCATTTGTTCCCACTGATTTCTTACTTCTAATTGTATTGAAAATCATTTGAAGCTCTTCCTTTGAAATGAACGGAGGTTGTTCCCTTTCATTGGCGATGACATTATTTGCCATATTCTCGTCACTGAACTGGGTGAAACCCGAGTTCTTGATTCGCCAGTTCTAGTAGAAATTGTGGACAAGGACTTGATTTTCCAGGTCGTGGTTCAGGCCAATGGTGTCATTCGTCTTGTACACTTCCTGGAAAGCCGCTCGTATAGCCTCGACCATCTCCTGCGGTCCTCGATCACAAAGTTTTCATCATCAACAGCCTCATTTGGATATATGCCTGCTGTTGAAAGTATGCGTTCATTATCTGTCGTTCGGGCAATTTTAAGACATGGAAGGTCATATTGATCTTTTCTCCAATATATTTTATTTACTTCCGGGAACATATTCGGGTTGTTGGTGTTTACAGCCCGAATTTTATTGTTCCAATGCAAACCTAAAAAAGCTCTGTAATTTACTTTTATTAATGTTTGGAGGTATTTAATCGACGACTTTAATGTCATGATATTCGAGTTATGCCTGTCATTAAATTGTCTTTACAAAGGTTTTAGTCTTGACAGCAATCTACTTTTATGTTTGGTGCAGTGCGTTTATAGTTGAATTGCGGAACAAGTCTTCGTTGTCGAAGGTATCGTTTTGTCCATTGTTCATTTAATTGTCTCGTCTATTAGCTTCAGATATCTGTCAATCTCCTCGTTTGACAGATTTCTGTTGGACGGTTGGGTAGAGCGAATTCGAGGAGAGTGCTCTAGTCATTGTCCTGGTGCAGTGTGTCTAACGCACCTTACTATAGTTGTAGGAATGCCTTATTTAATTCCATCATCCATTTCCGCATTTTCGTTCCGAATGGTTATTTCGGTACTAAGACCGCTATTTTCACTGTCATACACAAAAGTGCAAAGACAGTTCACAGTTTGCTCGTTCGTACCCGTCAGTTGTATCAGTGTCTAGGAAATGAAGGACTATTCGTCGCCTTAAGGCCGAGTCGGTACATCACACTGTGCTGACCCCATCTATTGAATAGTAGATTCCCTCTAGTGTTTGGTGTATTATTTCCCCAATCTCTATGTTTGGCATTGAAATCTCCGCCTTTAGTAAAATAGTTTTTCTCCAATTTCAGTCTCAGAAATCGAAAAAATGTCTCGAGCTCTGAGATGAATAGGGTGGTTTGAGTAACCTTAGGTGCATATACAGACACCATGTATAACCGTTTTCCACTACGGAAAGGGATATACACGATGCATGCTTCAAGCACTTGAAACCTATGCACTACACGACTGTATATTCTTTTAAAACGTATACCTTTTCTTACGAAGATCGTAACGCCTCCTCCTTGTATGGAGTTGGGTCGGTTTCTTCGTATTATTTTATACCTTCTGTGTCTAATTTTGTGTCTCTTGGTTAGCTTAGTTTCGCTAACCAAAAGCACATCAGTGATCAGTAATCAGTGAATTAACATTCATTGCAAGGACCTTCAGGGTTTGCTCCGCCATGCACGTACCCATTATGACTGGAAGTGCGTTAGTTCCGGCAACAGTACGTAGATTTGATCCATGCGCGTAGTTTGTTCGGTTATCTGACGTTGAAACTGAGTCATCTGCCCCTGGATAGAGAGCAAGATAGCTAGCATGTCAGTTCCAGGTTCCCGTGCTTAATGCACTGGGGCCTGAGAAGCAACATTCGCTTGCTGTGCAGTGTTCCCCCTACCTGCCGCCATTTGGGCATAGGTAGGTTTGTATTTGAACCGGTTGGCGCTTAACTTCCACCTTTTGCTGCCTAGCCAGATTTACCCTTTTTATGTACTAGAATTTGGGACAACGCCGATAGTTTGCGGTGTGTCCCGTATTCTTACATAAAACGCAAGAGAGTTGGCTTTTTTCCGACGCTCCATCCCTACCCATAGCGCATTTTTCTGATTTGTGTTTCTAACCGCACCTGACGCATCGTGCAGTTTGACGCGGCGTGCCCGAACCGTTTCTCCTTTTGGCTCTGGCTGTGGTGAACGGCTTGACTTCTACGAATTTGAGTCCGTCCCACTCTTTCTCTTTGAGCAGCTTTAAGAGCTCCAGTTTGCAGTTTTTCCCCTTTGGGGTCAAGGAGAAGAACTCCGTCGTCGAATCCTTTAACAATTTTTTAATTTTATTATAGCACTCCACTGTATTACAGTGGATCGCATGCCTATTTACACTAAGCCTCTTAATGAAAAATTTGGAGCCTAAGGCCGACTTACACAGTTCAATTGTGCTCTTAAGTTCCATCCTAAAAGTATTTTAGGTGGAACTCTTTGTTTTTGCTGTTGTTTCTGCTGCTGCTGTTGTTGTTGCTGTTGGTGGTTTTGTTGATGTTGCTTTTGTTGCTGCTGCTGATGTTTTTGCTGTTGTTTCCGCTGCTGTTGTTTCCGCTGCTGTTGTTTCCGCTGCTGTTGTTGTTGCGGTTTCTGCTGTTGTTCCTGTGTGTGTGCTAGTTGACGTTTCTGTTCTTTTTTATCTGTCTTGGACTGCTGTTTCTGATTTGGACTTAGGCTTTGTTCCCGTAATTTTGTCTGTTCCTGCTGCTGTTGGAAGCTCTCAATCTCTCGCCCGTCTTGCCATTTGTTTTGCTTTAATAGCCAGTAATTTGAACTGTTGCTACTGTAGCTACTGTAGCTACTATTCAGCGCATTCACTTCGTCCTCTTCGTCTTCAGACTCCGTGGAGGTCACTGATGCGAAGGAGTTTTTATTTTACCCCCCATTTAGTGGTCTTCCCCACCAAATGACACATATGGGTAATCTTCATTGGCTGCTGCAACACTTATTGATGTGTCTGGCACCTCTTTCCTCGCTTCAACTGGCATCTTTTCAGAGGAAACTGAAAGGGAAAGGAGCCTCACGAGATTTGTAGTTGGCTTTAGCTTCCTCCTTCTCTTTTTCTGTAATATTATCAGATGACATTGTAACATTTGTTGGTTCCGCTATTGGAATAGCGGACTGCTCGTTCTCACTCAAAGTACGATCGCACAATCGTAGTCTATATATGTATGTTAATTGTCTATTTATTTAATTTTTTTTAAATAAAAACTAATCCCAACTGTTTCGGGTATCGAACCTACGGACCCCTGCTTTATCGGCCGACACGATTTTTTTTTTTATTTTTAATACATTTTTATTTGGTTCAATTCGTTAATTCTTATATACCATACAAAAAGCTTAGTAAACTAACATTTTTTTTTATTATAATATAAGACTTAAGACTAAAAATTAAAACTACCTAAAATAAATCTTAATCTACTTAAGCTTTCTTATTGTATAGGTATTATTCCTTTTTTTGTGTGTGTGCAGAGGTTACCCACCTCTGTTGATTTTTTTTTTATTATTTTATCGGCCAATACCACTACCACCGAAGCACTTGGGCGAAATGTTTCTAAATACACTTTTCACGCAAACTTGTTAACTTTTTTACTTGGAAAGTCGAAACACATCTATGGTCTATGAACGACTGATTGTCAGCTCACCAAGTCATAACCTCAAACAAATACAAAAATACAAACACTGACGAGTGAAAATTTCCAGGTTGGTTTACCGAATCAAATTGTTTTTTATGTCCTTTTAGCAAAAAGAAACAGTGCACCAATTTACATACACAACCCGCTATCCATTAGTTGCTACATACACTCAGTCATTGCCCGTACCGTATGCAAACAACAGTATCTCTCGAAGCATGAAACAGAAATGAAAATAGGGTGGGAGCTGCAAAGTGGGTGGGAAGATATATACATATACATACGTTTATATATTTTTTTAATTTATAAAGGACACTTTTGATTTTGGGGAGGGAATAAAAATGGTCATATTTTTTACTTCTGATACGGCATCGAATCCAAATAATACATGGGCTGAAAAGTGCCGTTTCTAATAGAGGGCACCACTTGAATTAAATCCATACTATTTTCAGTCAGTACCAACCTTCAAAAGATACGCGTATAAATTTGACAGCTGTCGGATGATTAGTTCTCGAAATATAGCGTTGTGAGTGAAGCAACTTTTGTTGTTGTGCAAAAAAAATTGATTCAAAGCAATTTCGTGTGTTGATTTATCATTGCTTTTTGATGGGAAAAAATGCAGCCGATGCAAAGAAATGGCTTGATAAGTGTTACCCGGACTCTGCACCAGCCGAACGAACCATTCGCAAGTGGATTGAAAAATTTAAAAGTGGTCATACAAGCACCGAAGATGATGCACGCAGTGGACGTCCAAAAGAGGTTGTTTCAGATGAAAACATTAAAATAGTCCACAAAATGATTACGAATGACCGTAAAGTGAAGTTGATAGAGATAGCTGAGGCTCTGAAGGTGGTGCAACGTTTGCTCACAGTCGACCAAAAACAACAACGTGTTGATGATTCAGAGGAGTGTTTAAGGCTGTTCAACCGCAATAAAGCCGTATTTTTGCGTCGGTATGTGACAATGGATGAAACTTGACTCTATCACTTCACACCAGAGTCAAGTCGGCAGTCAGCTGAGTGGCGAGCAGGCGACGAACCTCGTCCAAAACGACCAAAAACTCAACAGTCGGCTGGCAAGGTTATGGCATCTGTATTTTGGGATACACATGGAATAATTTTCATCGACTATCTTCAAAAGGGGCAGACTATCAACAGCGATTGTTACATTCCATTGTTGGAGCACTTAAAGGACGAAATCGCAGAAAAGCGGCCGCATTTGAAGAAAAAGAAAGTACTGTTTCATCAAGACAATGCACCGTGTCACAAGTCGAGGACAACGATGGCAAAATTGAATGATTTCGGCTACGAATTGCTTCCCCACCCACCGTAATCTACAGATTTGGCCCCCAGCGGCTATTTCCTGCTCGCAGACCTCAAAAGAATGCTCGCCGGAAATAGATTTAAGACCGATTAAGAAGTAATCGCCGAAATAGAGGCCTATTTTGAGGCTAAGCCGAGATCGTACTGCAAAACTGGTATCGAAAGATTGAAAAATCGTTTCAATCAGTGTATCGCCCTCGAAAGCAACTATATTGATAAATAAAGTTGAATTTTGCAAAAATCTTGTGTTTCCATAAAACGGCACTGAGTTTTCAGCCCATGTGTTATCTAAAATATTTAATTTCGGATTAGAATATTATTTTACTTATGCAAATATGGTATAATACTCTATATATAGTATATAGTATATATATAGTACTATACTAGCAACATTGAGGTCAATTTGTTTTTTTTTTTTTAATCTTACCGCAACCTAATATAGTTTGTAAGTTGAAGTTAAGCATTTAATTATTTTTGTATGTACGTTTTTAGCATTTATATCCTTTTAATTTTTTCAGTACGCTTCCAAAAAACATGGAGCTAGATGAAGCTATTAACAATCTTAATCAGTTATATGCGGTAGTCGGAAAAGTGCAAACCTATGATGAATTAAAGCTAAGTGCTTTACAAAGCATTATTAAAAAGAACAACATGACTACATTGGATTTTTTAAAACTTGTTCGTTGGGATTGTTCAGATCTTATGTACCGCTGCCGTTTTCAGTCAAAAATTATTAACTGCAGTGATACATTCTTTTCCTCAAAAACATACACTGGATACTGCTGTTCTTTTAATATTAATGAATTTGGGTAAAAAAAAATATTTATAACAAATCGTATTATTAATTTTGAAAGAATTACTTTAGCTCAAATTTGATTAAATACACAGCTATTAAATTTGGACCTGAGGGTGGCCTATCTATAATACTGAGAAATACTAAACCAGATCAAATTGGTGTGGATCAATTTATTTCATCGGAGTATGAATTAATCGTTCACCAAAGTGAGGCTTTTCCCCATGAGACAACGACATCAAATTCTATTCCATTGAATCGTGAGATATTTGCGGTGATTCGACCTATCGAAATTGTATGCTCAGATGAATTTAAAAATATTGGAGTTAAAGATCGGCAGTGTTTACTTTCTCATGAACACAATATGCGGTTTTTTAAATTTTATAACACAGATAACTGCGAATTTGAATGCCGTGTAATGAATAGTTTTGATGTTTGTGGATGTATCCCATATTTTTATGTATCAGCTTTAGAAGCTAAAGCTTGCGATTTTACGGAACTTCCATGCTTATACAAGACATTTAGCTATTTTCGTAAGCTGATTTTTAAATATATATCCTATAACTTTCTTTTTAACATTAACTTTTAGAAAGCATTGCTGATAGGAACGAAACCATCAAAACCTCCAGCTCTTGTTACTGCCCAAACAGTTGTCAAAGTATTGAATATGATGTAGATATAACATACGCCAAATTACAAACTACAATCGATTCTTTTGATTCATTCTAGTAAGTAACTTCTATTGTACAATTATTTTTGTATATCTATATTAATGAAAGCAAAATTAGTAGCGACATTAAAGAAAACTCCTCCGTTTTACACGTGTATATGAACTCACAAGTCTACAGACGATTGCGGAGAGATACGTTGTCAGACATTATTATTCTAATAGGTGAGACAATTTTTTTTTTAATGAATGATTTTGTTTTTAAGTTTACTAATTTCTTTATAGGAAATCTTGGCAGTTCTTTTAGCCTTTTTGTTGGCATGAGTGTGATATCATTATTAGAAATCCTCTATTTCTTCACTTTAGTTTTGTGGCAAAATTATAACTATCAATATTAAATGAAGCAAGAAACTGAATGTCCAGTCTTAGTTCTGTTATTTATAATCTTTTTTATTTAAATATTATCATATCTTAGCTTTTATTGACAATTGAAAGCATAACATGAATTGCTTATAGGTATAATTTTCCCAACTTAGCAACCAACGACTCTACTGAGTGGCTTTCTATGCTAACAGATGTATGTATACATGTTTATATTATGACGGTACATACGGTACATATCCACGTGTGGATTAGTTATATCTATGGAAAATGTAATTGATAATAATCAATCAAATCACTTCTAATAAAATCAATTGTAAAGACAACTACATGTCCGTTTAGTTTGTTTAACCCTTATGTTCATACCCAGCTTACTACAAAAAAAATATTTTCTTGTAATATACAATAATTTAAGTATTGAAGTAAATTTAAGACGAAAAATACTGTAGAAATGCGAACACCGCTACAAATTAACATGGGTCACCACAGGTAGCAGATGCAGGAGAGCAGTTGCTCTCTAAGTGAAAAGGAATGTCAACGTTATTTCTAATATTTCTATTCATATTAGAGGCAAAGCCAGATAAGTATACTTTGAGTTTCTGGTTGATTCAGACGTGTTAGTCGAATTCCGAGTGAAGTGACAGAAAAATAATATGGAAGGAAGTATCTCGAGCGGATTTTGCTAGGTAAGTAAACTTCACATATGTGAAATATTTGTACATTTTTTAACATCAATTTTGTGTAATTTTGTATAATTTGTAATTTTGTAAATTTAATTTTCCACCTATAAAATAATATAATACACTTTCATCTTTAGAATGAGTGCAGCAGAGAAAGAAGCTTGTTTGAAAACGATGATCAATGAAAACGAAAGTGATCCAAGCGGACTGTCTGATAGTGATGAAGAAGACTGGGTTTGGCAGTCCACTTCAAATCTTCCAGTTTCGGATAGCGATTCAGACACTGAACATTGGCAATTTTCTGAAAATACATTAGGAAATGTCCTCGAGCATGAGAGTGAGGATGACGATGAAGTATAAACCGTAGAGCCAACAGGTAGTAGATATTTTATTGCTGATTATAATATTGTAGAAATAATAATTGTTGTCTGCAAATATTAAATTTATATTGTAATAATTACTAATTCTAAGATCAGTAACTAGCAGTTTTATTGCGAAGGATAAAACACATCAACATCAGGCTAGAGTTCAAAATCTTTTATCTCAACGAATTTGGCCTCATCGTACTACAGAAATGCCGTCGATATGCGACACTTAAAAAAAAATGTTAACAGAAAACTTGGTGGATACTATTGTCCGGCACACAAGTAAGAAAGCATTGTCTACCAATGCAAATTACAATGCAGATCATTCAAATTCTCAACGACAATGGAAGCCTGTTATAATACCAGAAATGTATTCATTATTCGCCGTTTTGATTTGTGTTGGTGCTAATAATTCCAATATAGACCATACTTCTGACATGTGGCATTCCAACTCGTATCCATTATATCGCGCAACAATTGGACTTAATAGATTCCACAACATTATGCGATTTTTAAGATTCGATGATAGCAATACTCGCAGTCAACGCATGAAAGAAGATAAGTCAGCTCCAATCCGTTATTTATGGACAATGCTTAATATAAATTTATCTCAAATGTATAAGCCTACGGCAAATTTACCAATTGATGAACAATTATATCCTTTTCGAGGCCGTACAGGATTCAATCAATATCGGCCTTTAAAGCCAGTCAAGTATGATATAAAAATCTGGTGGATTTGCGATGCTGAAAAACTGTATCCTTTGCATAATATTATTTACACTGGCAAAACGAATGATACTCGTGAAGAAAATCAAGGAGAAAGAGTGGTAAAAGTATTTTCATCTATGTACCGAGGATGTGGAAGAAATATCTGCATGGATAATTTTTTTTACAACTCTACCCATTGCAAACCACCTGATAATATGCAATTTAACCATTGTTGAAAAAATACAAAAAAAAAAAAAAAAAAAAAGTAGCAAATAAATTGAGAGAGCAATATTCGACAGTTTTTGGTTTTCATGAGAAAGTGACGATATGCTTATACGTACCTAAAAAAAAAACCAAATCGGTAATTTTAATATCAACAAGGCATTCGTATACAGCTGTGAGTACAATGTAAAAAGGAGATCTGATCTTACTAATTATTATAATAAATATAAAACTGGCGTTGACACCATGGACCAAATGCTGAAAAGATACACAATTCAACGGCGATGTTCAAGATAGCCAGTGGCAATGTTTTTCAACATGTTGGACATCACTTCACGCGTGATATATTTCATTTATTATGAGAATAATAAAATGCTCGCAAAGAAAACAACGGAACGACGTCTTTTATTGCGCAAACTGAGTGAAGAACTTGCCAAGCCAATAATTGAATCACGCCAACAAATCTTCAAGTGATGCGCAATTATAACACAAAAATTGTTACTAAAAGCATTATAGGTCGTCAAGAAGCAGCTATCGAAGAAAATTCTGGACCATCGGTTGAGCGAGACTCAATGGGAGGGAAGAAAGTCACGTAATCTTTTCTTATTTGTCACAATAAGAAGCGAAGGAAAATGCACAAGAACTGCAGTGTATTTCAATTGGGAATTTGCGATGAACATTCAAAAAATATTGTTGAATGTATCGAATGCAATACATAATATTATTTATAAACACATTGCTGTGACATATCTTTTTAATAAAATAAGTACCCAGGTACCCGAGTGCGAATGCGCCGATGGCTGAAGTTTAAGCTCATTTTTGGGTTAAAAAAAGGTAAAATCATATTTCCTCTACTAAAGATCTTAATAACGACATACCGGACCTCAAAATGAAATTTTAATTTTTTTTAATTTTTTTTATGTAAATACAGCTTGATGGGCAACCGGGTACCCGGGTATAAATATAAGGATAAAAATTCCATCAACTGATTCGATCTCCATATTATTAAAGTATTATAAAGGATCTCTAACCAAGATCTCCGTCAAGGGATGTCGAATAACGAATTCATCGTTTTGTGTACGTTATTTAGCCGTTTATTCAAACTCAATCTCCTGTTCTCCTTCTCAAACCACGGAGCTTTATTTCGCAATACGCGATTCCCTTTGGATTGGATCGAATTGCGTTTTGCCTTCAATTTGGAGTCATTTAACTGTTATCGCAAAGGGGAAACTGAACTAAGGAGTATACACAAGTTGTTTACACGACTAGTTCTTCTCTACAACAGCCATATATGTATTAATGAATTGAATAAATAATAATGCATAGTTAAAAAAAATAGTAGCTCGAATTGTCAGACGTTAACTTCAATAAGAAATGAAACAGTGAATTAGACGTTAGTTATGCATTGAGAGAGTAAATTTAAATAAAAATTCGTTTTGTTGGGCTTCCAGGGATTAAGGTTTACTTGCAGCTTGTATCATCATATGATCTTTAAAAAATACTAACAAAAGCTAGTAAGCTCAACCATTTCATCTAGTTAGGTGCTTTCAATTCATGAAAGGTCTGAAAACAAACCAAATCACCGGAACAAGAAAAGATAAAAGTTCCTGGATAAAAGTTTATTAGTATTATTATTATTTTTTTCAATAATTAAATCGTTATCATACTGGAATAACAATAGTGTTATCATTTTTCGTAGTGACATTCAAATGTCGCGAGGTTTTGTGATTGTAGCACTTAAAAAAATGGTTCGCTTTAAACCCAAAAGCATTTGCTAATATTATTTGTTTTATAATCGAATGTTCCAGTTTCAATACAAATTCTTCCCAGGTGCATTTTTATTTAGGATTTATCTTCTTCTTAAAAGCATTCTCCGATACAGGCTTAAATAAACTTTTGAGTCCAAAAAGTGAAAAGAACAAACCTACAGTTCATAAGGCGTCACTTTTATGTATCTATTTTCTTTTTTACCCGACTGCGCGATGCTAAAGCAAGGATAATGTGGTTATTAGCTTATATACCATACGTTTGTTTGTTCCTTTGTGGCACTCTAGAGACACTAGTTTCATGGTGGAGACACATATAAAACAAAGAATAAATTCTTTTCGGAATCTAGCAACTTAAACAGTCGGGACCCATTAAATGTCTAGACCAGCTCAAATCTTTTCAGTAATGGTCCCGACTGTTTAAGTTGCAAGATTCCGAATAAGAATGAATTATTTGTTTTATGTGCTTCTCCACCATGAAACTATTTCAATGATGAAGTTATTTAATATAGGGTTTTCTAATAACGAATTGACAACTTTTTTTTTTTTTTTAAATAAAAGGCAAACTATTTGAGATATTTCAAAAACTTTATTGTTGGTTTGAAGTATTGTACATACAAAACATTTATGAATGGAACTCGACTTCGTTCATATGGCCACCGCGGGCACGTTTGCAGCGGTCGATTCGTTGGACCCAATTTTCAACGACTCGGCCGCACAGAGCTCTGAGCTCTTCCAACGTCGTCGGCGTGTTGGCATAAACCAATGACTTAACGCAGCCCCACAGAAAATAGTCAAGCGGCGTTAAATCGCACGAACGAGGTTGCCAATCAAGTGGCCCACGCTCACCATACTTAGTCTTCAATAAATCGATTGTAGCGTGTGCTGCGTGGCTTGTAGCACCATCCTGTTGAAACCACATGTCGTCCAAGTCCATATCTTCCAATTCGGGCCAAAAATAATCGATGATCATGCCGCGATAACGCTGACCATTCACAGTAACGTGACGACCATAATCGTCGACGAAAAAATATGGCCCAATAACGCCGCCGGCATGCAAACCGCACCAAACAGTTATTTTTGTGAATGAAGTGGTAATTTATGAAGCACATGTGGTTTTCACCCGACCAATAACGCATATTTTGCTTATTGACGAACCCATTGAGCCAAAAATGAGCTTCGTCACTGAAGATGATTTTGCAATGAAATTTATCATCTTGGCGCATCTTCTCCAGAACCCAATCGCAGAACGTAGCTCGTTAGTGTACTTTACCATGATGAAAATGTTGAGTTAACTGAATAAATTGACAGTGACAGTTTGATGATTGGTGAAAGAGTGCGTTCACAAATTAAATTTAAAGTTGTCAAGTCCCTATTGGAAAACCCTATATATCTAAACAGAATTCTAGACTACTGGACTTGTTTTTTTTTTTCTTCTTTTTAGTTCAAATTAAAATCTATTTTTCACGTAGTCGGGTTTTTTTATTTTTTGAATAATTTTATTTATTTGTCAGATTTGACGCTGTTTAAATTCGCAAACAACATACAATTTATGATGGCTGATCAATTAAATTATAAAATACCATATTCGGCGCATTTTGGAGAAAATACTCGTGGGCTCAAACAAAAAGGATCAAGCTTTGCTTTTTATGATTTATCGAAAGACGAAAGCATATTTAAAAAACAATTTTCTGGACCAATGAAAAAAATATCCGAAGAACAGTTAAAAGTACGAAATAGTGGCAAAAGAAGCACCTATCTTAACATGCGTTACAATCACAGCCCAGATTCAAAGTATTATTATCCAGAAGCAACAAGTTGGCGGTATGGATGGTTGCATAATATTAAATGTAAAACAGAAAAGCATAAACTAAATACATGAACGGCTGTTCTTTTCAATTATTTGTGCATTATCCTTATACAATGTCTTTAATGTCTTTTCGTATGATTACAGAATAATTAAGGGTTTGGAGATACAAGGCATTAATCATAGTTTATTTACTCGGTACCGCAAATGTGCAGAAATTTATGGAAGTTTTATACATAGATGCAGGGAAATTACAATAATTTGGACTAAATGTATTCTGAAAGTACAATATATATACAATATATATACATAGTTATGTATATGCATATAAACCCATGTTTATTTGAAACACCTCCGCTTAGAATTTCCACTTGTGGCTTTGTCCTATCTTACTCTTCCATGATATCTTGGACAGGTAATAACTATTATACTTTTTACTTTACTTCTTATGATATTGATATTCTTAATTGGATTAGACTTTGCAAACAACACCAAACTTTGTCCTTAGATTTGTTGAGATTTTTTGGGAACGTATGTATTCCTTATCTTTAATCTGACGGTATAATTTAAGACCACTTGAGTTTTCGAACATAAAATATTATTTGTGGAAAAGTGATCGTGAGTGGGAGTTATTTTATCCTAATTGCTCCTCTCCCACACCATTTAACGTGCATCAGTTACCGGTGTGTTTTTAAGGCAACGGTCGACCCAACTTATCTTTTCGCAGATCTTCTTACTTAGTTCCAATGTTCAGTTACTAGAAATTTAAAAAATTGCGCTTATATACTCCATTTTTTTGTTATAATATTTAATTAAAACTTAATATTTTAAATACAATACCAAGTAGAAAGTCATGAAAATTCCTCATTTTTCGAAGAAAGATGAATAACTGCTTCTATCTGTGGTGCTAGTACTTATCACATCAGGTTCTTGTACCTGCAGCTTAATGCTACTGTAAGTCGGATATTCACAGAAAAAGTGTTCCATGGAGTCATCATGACTCTCATTGTAAATACGGTATCGTCAATTGCATTTGGTACAATAAACTGCTTTTTGACACGTTTACAAACATTTTTTGGGCTGCCTGCAATTTGAAGGGTCGGTTGTGATCGTACTAGGAATAAATAATCATACACGGTTCCGTCTACTGCTTATATAGGGATAGGATGAGCTTTTAAAACATCAGTTTTGGTATACATAAATCAATAGCTTTAAGAATGACCAAGGTACTTTTTCCTTTGTCAGTTGAAATAGCTGTTTTAATATGTTGGCGAAACTGAGTATGAAGTGTCGATACCAGGAGCTCGTTTGAAGAAAGGATAAGACTTCTTTCACATTCACATTCTGGATCCATATTGATATCTTGGGAATTGAAAACATGACCCAAGTATTTAAATTCTCCCCAACAAAATCTACATCTATCTTTGTTAGCATGTAGATTGAATATTCTCAGTTTGAAACACTGAAAAATTGCAAGGGCATTCCTCAATCCAAAAGACAAGCGTTTAAATCGGTACAAGGAGTTATAAATGCTGTTTTCGGTTTTTCGTCTTCATGTACGAGTATTCCTATTTGGCATTGAGTATCTATCCGGAATTCGTATTACCTGTATAATTTTATGCATTGCAAAGGAGTTTCCTCTGTACTATTGTGCACCGAATACGAGTTCATTTGAGTTTTCTTTAAGCAATCCATTTAGCTGAGCCCCGAGGATCGTGTATAGTGGAAGAAAAAAAAGCTTGTAATCACTGATTTGCATCGTTTTACATTCGGTGAAGAAATGTTCATTATTTTTTTGATTCGGGATTATTTCATTTACTGGCGAAGGATGGAAAATGGCTTGGATAGAATCTTGTGAATAGTCATTTCTTCTTTTTTCCAACGATTCAATCTTCAATCCAGAGTTTTCATTATTGTCTTGTTTTGGTATATTGGCTGTTAACTTTTATAATAAGAATACGATCTTATCGATCATTTCAATAAAATCATATTATTATAAGTTTCTCACACATTCTACTAATCGTACACCGCGTCTCCACGACTAATATTTCATAGAATGCCATATATAGCAGTTAATGAAAATTGCTTATGGAGACCATAAATAGAATTCTATGAAAAATTGCATTCTATGTATTTATGGATATCATTACGTAATTTGACAAATGAGTTTTTCTTTCGCGATGGCTGAGTAGCGACTTGACGACATAATTAAATTTATAAGGAAACTGGAAAAGACATCGGAATACTTTACCCACCTTAACTTTATATCGTTCTATCTTTCTTTCTTTCTATGAAAAGTGACAGAAGGCATTCTATGAAATATTGCTTGTCCAGACGTCATGTTATTTCTGCATATTTTATTTTAGAAATCCACCATTATCAGATTTCCACAATAATTATGATTATAGTGTCTGTTCCCACACTCGAATATTTGGCGATTGCTCGGGCTTATGTGGCATGAGTAGTGCAAAATACCATATATTTTGTAGAATTTTTTTAAGAACGAACCGTTCCCGAACAATCAGGGAGCGTAGCTGCAAATCGATTTTTTTTATCCGGATCAAGATCCTTGTTATTACTTTGATTACTTATATTGTCCATTAATATTGTTTATTGAAAAAATATCATAAATTATAATACGAGAGAGAATTGTGTATTCAGATTGTTAAATTTTTGTTTGTTTAGTAAATAATTAAGTTCTAATAAAATGTAATATACAGGGTGAGTTTTTTAACTTGAGACATCCAAATTACTCGAAAAATACGTGATATCGCGAAAAATGTTTCAGACAAAAGTCACAAGGTTCTGAAGGGGACATAAGATGGTGACCACGAGTTTGACCTTGAACCCCATTTTCATGGTCAAAGGAAGGTCACTTTTGATTTTTTAATAGAAACTCCTATTTTTTTTTGACAGATTCCTAATATGAGTGAAAAATTACAATTCTTTTACATGAAATACTTTTTTCAAAAATGTGTTCGTTTCCCGTCAGAGGGCGCTATAAAACTTAAGACATCAACATTACTCGAAAAGTACGAAATATCGCGAAAAATGTTTCAGACATTAGGCACAAGGTTCTGAAGGGGACATAAGATGATGACCACGAGTTTGAAGGTCACTTTTGATTTTTCAAATGATAATTCCTGATTTTCATTCCTCAGTGGTATTGCTCGTTGGCTTGACATTTGTTTTTACATACTGTGTTTGGCATAACTCAGAAACAACGACGTGGACGTAGCAGTATTTTGTTTCCTTCAGGGTGATTAATTAGAGTGGGTCCCCTTGCTTCCCACTGTTGAATCATTAAATTCTTCCCATTTCGACGTTTATTTCCCAAGATTATTTCAACAAATGCTCGAAAATGTGATGATTCACTTCAACACACTTGTCTATCCGCGCTCTAAATGAACTAACAGAACTAAGAAGTATTTCTGGCGTAAACTTACGGCAAAATTTAGTTATTAGTCTTTTTATGTCCTCACGTGTTGTTGGCTTTCTTCTGTAAGCCTCACTTTTTAAGTAGCCCCACAAGAAGAAATCAAGTGACGTATGATCAGGAGATCTAGCAGGCCATTGCCTCAGACCCCCTCGTTGATGGTAAACATTGTTTAATACGCCCCGGGCTACTTGGGAATAATGGGCTGGACAACTATCATGTTAAAACCACATTGTTTGTCGCAACTCCAATGGCAGTTCTTCTAGCAATACTGGAAGATGGTCCCGCAAGAAGTTTGCATACTTTTCGCCATTCGAGTTGCCTTCAATAAAATATGAACCTATTAATTTATGCCCAATAATTCCCGCCCAAACATTAACATTCCAAGGGTGCTGGCGTTCAACTTGTCGCAACCAAAAAGGGTTTTCGATAGCCCAGTAATGCATATTATGTCGATTGACCGTACCGTGATTGGTGAAAGTCGACTCATCAGAGAATAACATCTTGGCGAAGAAAAGGGGGTCTCGTTCAATTTGCTGAAGTGCCCATTGACAAAACGAAACCCGGTTGAGAAAATCCCCACTAGAAAGTTCTCGATGCATTGAAACATGATAAGGATGGTATTTATGCCGATGTAATATCTTACAGACAGTCGTTTGAGAAATTCCTGATTCACAACTTATTTGGCGAGTGCTAATGTGAGGATCGTGTGCAACGGCAGTTAAAACTGCTATTTCATTGTCCTCAATAGCCACCCTATCTGATCGATTCCTTTTCTTTGGTTGCACACTTCCTTCACCAGTGAATTGTTTGATGACCCAATAAAAGGAAGCGCGCGATCGTATCTGGTCTGGAAAACGTTGGGCGTAAAGAGAAACAGCACCATCGAAGTTCCTTCCACTTTCTCCATAAATCAATATCATTTCAATTTTCTCTTGAATTGAAATAGCCTGCATTATTAATCTGGAAAACGTTACTAATAATAATCAGTTCCTCAAAACAAATATCGAACTTCTACATGAAGTAGAGTTCCGTTCAAGTAGAAAAAAAGGGCAGAGTGCACATCATACACTCTCAGATAAGTTTAGGACAATTTGTCTCTATCTGAAATTTCTTTGAGTTTTAACTTCACTCGAGGCAATAATGACAATAATGACCTCAAAACAAATCTCGACCTTCTAATACCCTAACAACGTTGGAAACCGATTAATGATTTATGCGTGCCAGTGCACTAATGAATGAGACCTGAATGAATAAGACCTTTGGGACAAAGTCGTGTGCCCCATTGAGGAATACGACTGAGCAATGAAAATCAGGAATTATCATTTGAAAAATCAAAAGTAACCTTCGTTTGATCTTGAAAATGGGTCTCAAGGTAATGGGTAATGGCGATCCATATTCTTACAAAATCGTTGCTCCAAAGACTCTGTCATTTCAACAACGACAATACCTCGCTGATCAACACCGAACAAGAGTTGACTAAGTGTTTGCTTAGTAGTACTATGGGTAGTAATATTAATAGCGTATTCTACTTGAGACAACTTCGAAGACCAGTCTGCATGCTGTAAGGGCTCATATAATTTGCTTAATATTGCTTTTAATATACGATTTACGCACTCCGCCTGCCCATTCGCTTGCGGTGAGGCTACCGCGAGTTTAACGTGTTTTATATTATTTGCTCGAGAAAAATTGCTGAATTCGCATGTTGTGAAACAAGTACTTCGCTCAGATATTATACGCCTCGGGCGGCCATAATAATAAAAATATTTTTCCAATGCACA
Organism: Volucella inanis; assembly: GCA_907269105.1. Classification (NCBI taxonomy): domain Eukaryota; kingdom Metazoa; phylum Arthropoda; class Insecta; order Diptera; family Syrphidae; genus Volucella; species Volucella inanis. The sequence continues at coordinate 109,277,009 of OU026157.1, read as the reverse complement.
TCACACCTCCTTTGTACTGTTCGAATTGACTGGATAGAGATAAACAAATTTTGTAAATGCGTCAATGACCACTAATATGTGTTTGCGCTTAGAATCAATTGCCGGAAGTGGGCCGAAATGGTCAATATGAACTGTATCGAATGGGATAGGTTTTTTTTGGTATAGTATACATGTTACATTCATTCGAACCAGTTGGAGCAGAATACATTATGCATTTAATGCATGTGACCAAATTTCTCGTGAACCATTCGGATCACGTTTTCTTTCTTTTCACTCGTAACGCATAGAAGTAAATGACCTGAATCGTCTTTGAAAACCAACCCATCATGTAATTCGAACCCATTCACGACTTCTGTTTCTAGTTAACTTCGCATCTCCCTTATGCTTTCATCACGACTCTGTGTCACCTGAATTTGGAATTCAAAATCATCGTCATCGACGGCAGCAAGTAGGTGATACTTGTCTGTTATATCGGCATGGCCAATAGGATTATTGTTACAACGTGGTTTTGGAAAACATCTGCTCAAGGTATCAACATGTCCCATAGAACTACCACTCCGATGCTGGATTGAATAGTTGTTTTTTGTTTAAAGTCATCGTGAGTGAACTGCAGTCAGTTATAATTTTAAACGAAATCTCCTCCAGGTACACTCGATATCACCGAAGTGAATAAATAATAGCAAGCGTTTCCAGCTCAAAGCTGTGAAACCTTGTCCCAGCAGCGGTTGGGGATTTTGACAAATATGAAACTGAATGAAATTTCTCATCATCCTGACTCTGCAGCAACACTGAGCCGAAGAAAAAACTACTAACATCGCAGTGCAGTTCTGTTTCACGATTTGGGCTATAGACTGCCAGCACCGGTGTCGCTATTAGTCGATCTCGCAGTTCAAGAAAAGCATTCACACATTTTATAAAAATGAAGTATTTTCATGTAAAAGGTTCAACAAAGGCTTCGCGATCTTCGAAAAAGATGGCACAACTTTTGAAAATAAGAAAACAGACCAATGCAGGAATATAGTACCTGAGGACTAGATGGTCGAATACCGGATGATCTAACTAAGTATTCAAGATATTCAATCTCATCATAACCGAATTTGCATTTGGCTAATTTTATTTCAAGCCCTTTTTCATAAATCCTACCTAAGACTTCCTTGACTACCTTTACATGCGATTTAAAATCAACTTATGCAATCAAAATATCGTCAATGTAAATTATGATCTTATTCGCATGGATCAAATCACGAAAGATGTTGTAAAAAAAATCACAAATCAATAGAAATGTCAGGTGATCAGGGATCTGCAATGGCAAACTACGCAAACCAGGAAGCAGTACGCACTTTCATCACAGGATTCAACAGCAAATATACGAGCGGTACATTATACAGCCACCATCCAAGAGACCTCGAAACTGCATATGCAACTGCCAGCACCATATACCACAACAACACAAATATTCAGTTTGATGCCCAAATATTACCACAAATAAGGTACAATCAACGACAAATTCCTCCGCCATAAACTTACAAGGACAACAGGAGATACAACCCAAATATCCAAACCAAACCAGAGATGAAGACCTACAATCACTCACCTCACGATGATACCAACAAAACAGGAAGTGTTTTTTTAGGAGAATAAACGAATTGCCATGCCTACAAAGACGCTGCCAAGAAACAGGTACATCCGTTAATGTTTTAGTAGATACAGGCGCGACAAATAATTATATTAGCTCAAAGTGTAAATTAGGAATATTTATAATTATAAGGCCAGCAAAAATCAAAACGATTCATGGTTACCCTTTCACCAAAGCAAAAAAAAAAAAAAAAAAAAAAATCATTACACTATTTAACTATAATTTAGCATTTTTTTAAACCGAAGCTTTACAGGAGTTCGATATGATTTTAGATGAACACGGTCTTAGAGTAATAAAAGCAGAAATTAATATTTTCGAGTATGAACTTACATATAAATATAAAGCAAGAGAGAGTAGCGAACAAAAAGTAAATTATACAGTTAATAATGACAAATATAAAAGTGATATTGAAAATATTATGCGAATAAATAATGATACAAATGAAGTCCTACCGATGACAGCTACAATACAAGGTACAATTAGGACAAAATCCGAAGATCCTATTTGGGTAAAGAAATACCCGTATTCAATCGCAGATAACGAATTTATAAATAATGAAATACAAAAATTATTAGACAATCAGATTATACAACCTAGTAAAAGTCCGTACAACTCTCCAATCTGGACCGTTGCGAAAAAAGGTACCGATAATGAAGGGAAACCTAAAAGACGCATTGTAGAAGATTTTTAGAAGCTTAATGTTCAGACTATCACTGATAGATACCCTATCCCAGACGTTGCAATAACTATTCAAAATCTAGGTAAAGCAAACATTTTTACGACATTAGACATAGAGTCAGGTTTTCTCAGTGTGAATGGCACAAAGTATGAATTCCTTAGAATGCCGTTCGGTTTAAAGAACGCACCTTCTATCTTTCAACGATGCGTAGACGCTATCCTACGTCAATATATTGGCAAAATCCCGTACGCTTACATTGACGATGTACTCTTATATTCCTCCTCACCCACACATAAGTACGTACAATAGTAAGTGCACTCCACAATGCAAATATGAAAATTTCAAACGAAAGATCATATTTTTCCAGGATTCAAGAGAATACCTCGGACATATAATTAAATATAACAAAATAACTGTAGATTCTAACAAAATTCAAACTATAAAATATTTTCCAACCCCAAAAAATCTAAAAGAACTGCTGTCATTTTTAGGCTTAGCTAGATACTATAGGAAATTTATACAGTAAAACTCCTCACTACATTTTTACGCGGAGATAATGGTAGTTTAAATAAAAATCAAAGGGCAAAAATATTAATTAATCTAGATCATCCAGCACTCGAGGCTTTAACTATAATAAAAGATGCATTACAAGCACAAGTCGAATTATTGCAACCCGACTTCAACAGACCTTTTGAATTAACAACGGACGCAAGTAATTTTGCAATAATAGCTCTCAGAATAAGAAACCTATTTCATTTATATCTATTTATATCTGATATCTTAACAAAACTGAGCAAAACTACAGCACGAATGAAAAGAAACTCCTCGCGTTCGTTTGGTCACTTCAAAAACTAAGAAATTACCTGTACGCCATAGCAGACCTAACAATTTATACAGATCTTCAGTCTCTCATCTTTTCAATTTCTGACAAAAACCCGAACATAAAATTAATACGATGAGAAAACTACATCGAAGAATACGGCACTAAATTAGTATATAAACCAGGACACCAAAATGCGGTCGCTGATGCACTGTCTCGCCAACAGATTAACAACACTTCAAGCGACTCCCATTACTCAGCTCAAAGTTCACCAATCGATTAATTAAAACGCATAAAACAATTGTTAAATACATTTAGAAATGAATTAATTATAAACTATATGTAGTGCAAACAACTCAGTAGAAATTTCTTCACAAAACATTTTTCCATATGAACAACACACACTTTTCTGTTCAACTAAAGAACTATTAGACAGATTAAAACGAATAATAAACCCAAAGGTAACGAACGCCATAAAAATTCATGAAGAAACTTCATTCCACATCGAAAATGACATTATTTCAACGTTTCCAAATGTACCAACGGTTTTAGCACAAAATATTACAGAAGACATAGAAAATATAGGTAGGCAAAAATTAATAGTAATGCATACACACAAACAAGCACATAGGAATTATAAAAATAAAGCTCAAGAAATACTAATTACATATTTTTGACCAACTATACGCCAAATGTGTAAAAAGGAAGCACAAGACTGTGAAATCTGCCTAAAAAATAAATACGAACGCAGGCCAAACAACCAATCGGTGCCACACCTATACCAAATCATGTGGGCGAACATATTCATTTAGATTTATTTCACATGAATGGAAACATATATATTAACACAACTGATAAATACTCTAAATATTGTTACACACGCGAAATCCCGAGTAAAAAGAATGTACATAAATACATTGACGAAATCTAATCACAAATTTACCATAACGCAAATAATGACCGATAACGAATTAGCATTCACAAGCATATGTAGCAAACAAGTATATATATGTAAAACTACAAATTGTATATACAGTAACACCAATATTCCATTCGGTAACCAACGGTCAAGTCGAGCGTACACACAGCACTCTAATCGAACTCACTAAAGTCCTAGCACAAGAAAATAATTCTTCACCAGGAGACGAAATTTTCAACGCGTTACGACAATACAATAAAATCATCCATTCAGTGACAGGAGAAAAAAAACGAGGACGTGTCTTTTATTCGAGGAGGGTATCCTGACATCAAACAAAAACTAGAAAAAAACCAAAATAAGGTGCTTTCATACCATAATAAAAAACGCAAGTGCATCACATACAAAAAAGGAGACATTGCTTACTTCAAACACATTGTAAACGAAGATAGGGGTAATACTATACTTACAAACCACGGTATAATTATACATAAGGATAATATACGAGTGCAAGCATGCAAATAACGATAATTTTATTTTTTATCTCTACCGCCTTCTGCGACAATTTAACCGATCTAAGAAACAGAAAATACGTAATGATAGAAACAGATCCTGTATACGTTTTTCAGGACACTATATTTCTATATCATATAGCAAACCTTTCCAAAATTCTAGGACCTTATGAAAGTATAGCGAAATTCGCATATTAATAAACAAAATAGAAATGCCTAAATCACAATTACTCCCAAACATCAATACAACTAGACGATCACTTAACTCTCTAGCATCAGCTCTTAAGATTATAACAGGTACACCCGATCACGATGACTTAATTGAAATCAAGACAAAATTAAATATGATAATAGAAAACAACAATAAACAAAAGATAATAAATTTACAGTTTGAGAAAATACTATAAACTCTCGACCCTTAAGCCTTAATATACGACCTAGTTCTTATAGATGTATACAACGAACTTACCTCTATTGCTTATACAATAAATTTTGCTAAAAATGGAATTTTTTATTCAGGTACTTTCAATTTAAAAGATATTCAACAAAAAACATCTAATGAAGCATTAGACTTACCTATTATAAATATTTTAGAATATGCCGATATACACATCTGTTATTTTAATCATGCAATCATAACTATCTATAAATATCCAATATTAAAATTGAAATGTAATTTATTCAATCTATATCCACTAGCACTTAAGCAAGGGAAACTTTTGTTAGATCCTAAGATATCAAAATGCAAGAATATATTTACTCGTATTGAAAAATGTAAAAATTACATAGGAAACTATATATCTAAAATTAAGACTCCAGATAATTGTACTATTAATATATTAGAAAATAAGGCGTCCTGCGCATAATCGAATCATATGCCGATTACAAATTCAGCAACATCCAAAAAATATCAACTTTCCTCATACCAGTCGAAGAACATCCTATGTAATACTTAATTTATCTCATCCTGGTGCTATGCATAATGTCATTACTCATCCATAGCGCATCCAAGCTCTGTGAATGCTACAAAGTAAAAAAAACAATAGCAAGAAGGCAAAGAATCGACGAAATATACGAAGCAGAGCTTTTAAGACTCCGACAAGAAAGAAATTTAACCTAAAGCGAGGACGCTTCATTTAAAGAAGAAGGAGAGTTAATAACGTAGGTTCTCTACCTGCCTATTTCTTCGTTATCTCTCACTACAAACGTAAACAACGACAACATGTTTCAACAAGCAAAAACAGTAACTTGTAATTCGAAAACACGTAAACAACATTTTATGTTGTTTACATCAACAACAACATCGGTGAAATCTCTAGCAACAGCGGTTATAGCGGTTTCATCGGAGGCAATTAGTGCCTTAACAGCGGCAGCAGGTCCTCTTACAGTGACAGCGGGTAAAATCGAGCCTTCCTAAGCAGCGGGCGACTCCTCTTCCTCAGACACGATTGAATCATAAACTTCGTTTAATGCGAGCAACTTGTTATAAAGTGGCCCAAGTTGCATTACAGAAGCATTAACGGGAAATGTAATTCCGGCTTCTGTGAGTGCTTCTATCATGACATTTTGAATATTTCGCAATTTGTTTAAATATTCGTGTATATCCCACACCTGATATGTATGTACATATCGTGTATTTTTATGTACAAAGATTACTTTTTAAAATAGAGATTACTTTTTCTTTGTCGCCAGAATCGTAAAGAAATATGGTCGACCTTATGCGGATCTGGTTTTTCCATTCTTTCGATATGGCAGTTATGCCAAACTATTATTTTATAAAGTTATATTGAGGAAACTTTAGATAGTGTTTGCATTACAAAGAGAAATTTTTTTTTTTTTTTTTATATTTCATTAAACATTGGCAATAGGGCTAAGTAACTTATGCTTCCGCATCCAATGGGTAAAATCTGACATTTCTTGAACTTGGAGCTTCTTGGAGCTTGATGCAGATGATTTTATACGTGGTTGACTTCTAAATAGTTTTGACGTTTTTAATTCGTCGCACGCGAGCTGTGCACTATTGTACACTATCTGGATAGGCATTAGATCCATAAAATCGAATATGTTCATAGGATCTTCTTCAAAATACCAGTTTTTTTTTCCCATCTTCAAAACTATATCGGCCTGTTTCATAAAATCGGTTTTAATGGAGCGCTTTGAAGAAATATAAAACGAATTCTTTTCTCTATGCCGCCATTTTGATGTTACATTTAGTGCAAAGAACCATTTTTTGTTCCTTCAGTAAGGGTAACATCCATTTTAAGGTTTTGAAATATACATTTAATATTCGTCATAAGTTTCTTCAACCTGTCACTTGCTTTGCTGGTGCGATATATGCTCTGGGGAAATAAAACAAGACGAAACATACTTATATGGGCTATATGAACATCTCTCCCAATTACTGTTGTCGATACAATTCTAAATGCAATGTAGTTCGGGCTATCCTTTTGGACATTCTGACTACAGTTTTCACAATTGGCTGGAGCTCCACATCCAGTTTAATAGTAACATATTTTGGTTGACATCATTCTCCTTAAGACTCTTGTTCTTCAAGCATTCTTGTTTGACCGCGTATGCTTTAACTTAACTTATGCAACAAGTCATAGGAAGTGACCAAGACCATATCGCAAAATTAAATTAAAACAAAGAAGTTGAGAAAGCTAGTCCTCCAAAGAAGATATATTACTGGAGTGGTTAATCCAACATCTTCGATCATAGATGGCAAACTCTATTACTACTTTTGCAATTCCTTAAACCCACCACAAATAAACGATAAGTGAATTACCAACCTTTATCCAGGCCAGCAATCTGCTAGAATGAGAACAATTTGTGGGTAAAGTTCAAAATATGATCATATGATAACTTAATTAATACTCTCAGAGCGGAGTATACGATTGTGTCGCTAGGACACTGCATAAAAAATCAATTTGACAAACACCCTGAACAAATGAAAACTAATATATTTCTTCTTTTTACTATTTCTTTATTTTCACGAACGTCATCACGAAACCTTCGAAGTTTCTCTAGTTCGGTGGTCAACGACTTCTTTCGGTTTTTCCGAAATAAGCTGCATTCGCTTAGTGCGCTATGTCAACTGGGGAAGTCACCCACACATGCGCAGCTGACTCATAGGTTGGCAGAAGAAAAAACATCCCTTCTGGGCGGAGCCGGAAAAACATTTGGCTATGTTTATTTATGTTGCCTATATTTTCTGCGCTCCCAATTTTGTAGGGCGACGTGCATGTGTTTTGCCGTCGGGGATTCCACAAATGACATGACGTCGGCAAAACGAAAATTTAATATTTGTTGCATTGCAACATCCTGCCGGGCCACCGAAATTGAATCTGATGTCTTGAATGTTGTCTTTGATACTTCCACTTGTTTCTGTGTTGACGACGTTGTCCTCCTCAAGGTGGATACATGAAAAGATTAAAGGTGGGTTCAGTAGAGGTGTGTGTTGCAATATTGGGTTATAAATGTTTATAAGTTAGTTATAATTCATTCAGCTTATAATAATAATTTTATGTCATAATTCAATGTGTGTAATTATATACAAAAATGAAATTTTCTTATTCTATAGTTTGTACAATGTTCATCTGTGTGGGTGTAAGTAAGTTAATTTAAGATATCTGTTCTAATTTTTTATTGGTAGGAGGCATATCTTTACTATGGGGCGCTTCAATGTTGTAGTTGCCGTCTTGATTGTGACCACACGGAACTTGCCGTCAGTTCCCGGATGAGTTGCTTCGATCCTTCCAAGTCGCCACCGAGTAGGAGGCATTTGCTCGTCAGGGAGAATTACGAGTTGTCGTACCTTAAATTGGTCATTCGATGTCAACCACTTTGTACGCTGTTGAAGTCGCGCAAGGTACTCTGATTTTCATTTTCTCCAGAAGTTTTGTTGGATCCCTGCAAGACCCCTTTCTGGTGTTGTGGTGTTGTGTCATCGGACAGGTTGGGCGGAAATTTAAACATGCCTCTACTTGAGCTAACACAGTTGCATATTCCTCAAACGTCTTTTTTTTATAAAACCGCGCGCGTACCAAGGGGATAGGGATACCCTTTTTCTGGCTTTTTCTCCAGGGCGCGGACGGGTGGTTTAGTAGTTTGAACCCAGGTGTATTAGGTTTCGATATTTTTCTAAGAGGTGGTTGTCAAATTGGACGGGACGAACTAGTACATCCTCAACCAGAATGTCTTAAGTACGCGCTAGTTGTTAGTTCGTTACATTTAGCCTAGCCAGCAACCACTCCAACATCAGTGTTATGCCTTCATGTCAGAGTTGACGCCGACGGGATTTTCATATAACTACATACAAATTATATGAAAAGACTTTTTCACAGAATTGCCTCGCAGGATTCAAACCCACGACCCTCTGCTTGAGGAGTCTATGCATATACCACTACACCACGGCCACCCCACCACACGTAAGCGTGTGGTGGCCGATTACTCGTTTTAGATGGTGTTTCATCGACTAAACACCCGCTTCTCATAACCCTCCAAAGTGCGGTGCACCTGGAGGATTGAAATGCCACTTAGTTCCACTCATCAGTAATTCCTTATGTGCCTTGCTTTGACAACTGTGTTCTTTCTTTGTCTAAAATTTTAGCAGCTCCATGAAAGTTTGTTCCACAGTCGCTGTATAGATTTTCACATATTCGCCGACGTGCAGTGAAGCGTTTAAATGTGGCTAGAAACGCTAGCGAACTATAATCGCCTTCGTTGTAAATCAAATAAATATTGCAATGAATGCCTTTGAAACTTTATTGTATCGTCCCTTCCACGCCTTCAGTTGTACTGGTCCAGCATAATCAACCCCTGTTGTGTTTAACGGGCGAGTCTGTGTAATCTTGATGATGCAACGAAGACAATTACGAATGCATTTTTTTACATTTGATTTTAAGCGGATAATCCAATAAATCTGTATTTGGTATTTCATATTCAAGATGAGCTTGTTCCTCAAAAAACTGCAGAAAGTCAGGCCCATGCCACCACTGTCGATTTTTGAAAAGTCCTCTTGGTGGCAGTCCTCTTGAAGCAATGTCCACTGGGCTATCTTTCGAAATAACATGTTTCCACCACTTCGGGTTTGTAAGCTCTTGAATTTCTGCAACTCTGTTGGCAACGAACCCGGTTCTGGTATATGGTTGTGATTTGATCCATGCAAGCGTGATTTGCGAATCAGACCACGCATGTATCCGCGCATCTTGAAGGTTCATAGTATTTATAGTGTGCACCAACAAGTGTGCTAGTAATAACGCTCCGCAAAGTTCTAAACGAGCTAGAGATTTTGTTTTAAGGGGTGCGATTATGGTTTTCGAAAGTAGCAAATTTGTAAATGTTGTTCCATCGTTTATTACCCGGACGTACAGGGCGGCAGCGTATGCTTTCTCCGACGCATCGTAAAACCCGTGAATTTCGATGCATCACTTGTATCCAGCGAGGTATTTCTATATTGTTTAGAGATGTAAGTTCAGTCTTTAAGTAATGCCACCTCACGATAATGGAGGTTGGAAGTTCACTGTCCCATGATTGATGCTCCTTTCAGATGTCTTGCATCAAGATTTTACCTAGGAGAACACAAGGCGATATCCATCCCATTGACAGAATTGTCCTTTTTGTCGTTTGCCTTTGTTCCGGCAGACTTAGTTTGAAAGAAAATGTGTCCCTTCCCGGGTGCTACTGGATTCCTAACGTTTTTATGGCTGTCGGATCATCGAAGGTTAGTGATGTTGACACTTCTCTATCCCATTTCCTCAATGGGAAACCTCCACGTTTCAGAATGGCAATAAGTTGTTGCAGCATTTCCAGTGCTTCCTTGACAGAATCTGCTCCGTGCATAACATCGTCCACATAGAAATTTTGTTTTGCTATTTTCGAGGCAAGTGGAAAATCGTCGCGTTCATCTGAGGCCAACTGTTGAAGGGTGCGAACCGCTAAATGTGGAGCTGCAGCAGTACCAAAAGTGACGGTATTTAACCGATAGGCCTTAAGCTGAAGCTCTTCATCCTCTTTATCTCTCCATAAAATGAGTTGATAAACAGAATCCTCTGGAGCAACCCAAATTTGCCTATAGATTTTATTAATGTCAGCTACAAATGATATCTTATGCTTCCTAAAACGAGTGATGTGATGAAATATGTTATCTTGCAAACTAGGACTAACTAGTAGGTGATCGTTTAACGAAGTACCATTAGACTATATGCAAGATGCATCGAATACGATTCGCAGTTTAATGGTAGTGCTGGATTCCTTTATCACTGCGTGGTGGGGAACGTAATAGTGAGTCGCTAGTGTGGTTGTATCTACTTCTGTCATATGGCAAAATATCTTATATTCTTCGAGAACCCTTTTGTCTTCTTGACGAAATGAACTATTAGAATTTAATTTCTTTTCCAGTTTAAGGAACCTATTCTTGGCTTAATTTAATGACAAGCCCAATGAAGGTAGTTTGCCGTCTCTGAAAGGGAGTCGAACCACATATCTTCCATCCCTCTGTCGTTGGTGTGTGAGACAAAAGTGCTTTTCGCACTGTTTATCTTCGGGAGGCAGCATTTTATTGATTCCTATTTCCTCAAGTTCCCAAAATTTCAACAAAATTTTATCTATATTCAGATCGTTGGTAGTTATGTGAAGAGATGTTTTTTTGTTGTTTGAAGACACACCCCCAGACTGCACCCAACCCTACTCGGTTCTTTGAGCCATGGAGGAGCCTGGTACTCCTTTAATAAAACCCTCAAGAATGATTGATGGATAAATGTCTGCACCGAGTAAAACATCGATTTCGCTTCGTCTATAAGACGTAGGATCGGCGAGTTCAAGATTTTGGATATGATTTGGATATGAAAGTGGATGTTTCTCATCGGCAGATCCGCTGTGACCTTGCGCAGAACTAAAACATTGAGTTGAACCTTAAACTGGTTGTTAATATTGGAATAAATTGGGACGGAAACCTTATACTTGGAAATACCAGTTTTATTTTCTCCTATTCCAAATATCTGAGCATCTCACTTTTTTTTCTTCAGCTGTAATATCTGTGCAACTGACCCTGATATTAGTAAAGTTTATGATCAAGGATACAAGAGAGCCTGCAGGACCAACGGTTGGCCAACGGTTGTGAAAACTTTGATACGTGCAGTTGCCAGAAGAACACTTTTTGCTTCATTTGTTTCATTATTAACTGACAGGATGAAGCCTGTCCAATACTCTCCAGAGTTCTTGCCATTATCAACATGAAGTCCTCTAGCACGGAGTAATTTGGATAATCTGCGTAAGTAGCAATGTGGAATTCCAAAGACCACGAGTGTTAAGTGGAAGTTTTTTACCGTATGAAAAACAAGGACATCTTCCCATGCTTTAACAGAGACCCATAGATTTTTCAGCGCTTGTCTGGCTTCGTTTGTAGTGTCTAAGAGTGCTTTTAGATCATCAGATGATTCCTGATACGACTTAGGCTTATTAAAGACCAATTGAAATTGGTTTATCTTTCAGAAGTCTTACATTTTGATATTTTTTTATTAATATTGCCAAAGCTGAATCAAAATTACCGTCTGTTTTAGCAGCATTCCGTAAAAGACGTTCAGCTTCTCCACTCAGATTTGAATTTAAATAGTGAAGTTTTTGAGCATTTGAAATTGACATATTTGTACACACAAGACCTTCGAAAAGATTTTTAAATTCAGACCACATTTGAAATGACCCCGAAAAGGTTGGAATTTTAATAGGGAGAAGTTTAAATTCAGGAAATGGGAGCTTTGATTCTAAAATTGATTTATTCAGACCACTATGTGCTGCATTATCGGTATGCAACTGTTCTTTTAGTGTAGACAATAAATATAGAACAATTCCTTTAGTTTGTGGAATGCAAGTTCCTCCATATATTTGGCCTTAGCTTCTTCAGTGGGAACTGCAATAATCCTTTGGTGGATCGCTCTGGCTTTTTCGAAAGACGATTGAAAGTTTTCTAAACGCGCCTCAACCATATGCACTGATTTATTTAATTTATCAAGTGCCAGGAAAGCCACGAAGTCGGCTTCTAATTCATTTGTTATGATGTGAATTGAATGAATTGAATTATGAATTTGAATTGGATTCAATCAAACTAGAAACTTTTATTTTACTCATTGTGAGGTAGAATTAGAACACCCCAACACAGTATAAATTTATTAAGATCACCAAGGATCGATAACTTTTAATGCGTATAAATTATAATAAATGTATAAACCTGTTTTTATGCGTTGCTCCTTTGTTGTACCACCTGCTCCAGAAATTGATCCAACTCCGACACACGTATTTTTGTTTAAAATTAGAAATTTCACGCACTTAAACCTTTTGTTTTCTTACACTTGTCTTTTCAAAGTCTTTTTGAATTAGTCAATCCGGTTTTGAAGGACCATTATGTATCGCTAGGACACTGCATAAAAAATCAATTAGACAAACACCTTGAACAAATAAAAACTATATTTCTTGCTTTCACTATTTCTTTATTTTCAAACTTGTTTGCTCTGACGACAAATTTCTTGTGATAACCATGATGATTTTATTTGCATATTTTAGATTGTAGATGGTACATAACAAAGGGAAAAGAAGCTAACCAAGATAAAAAATCTAACATCACCAAATACAAACTATGGGAAACTAAGTGTAAGTTAGCAGCAGCTTTCTAGTTTAGAACACAGATTGTCTATATCGCAAGTATTTCTATTTATGATTAACACAGAGCTGTCAGATGGCAACCCTAATTCTATTATTCTATTACTATTGTTTTCTACTTTGACGCCTATTTAGCTTACAATAATTACTTGTGAAATCACTTGAATAAAAACCACTCTTTTCGGTTCCCACTAGATTACCGAAATCAAGCAGTGTTAGGCGCGGTAAGTACGTAGGTGGGGGACCACATGGGAACTCAGTACTCCGCGTGCTGTTGACAAAACGCGCCACATGGGCATAGTACCCCGACGTTAAATCCCGGACCCTACAAATTAATTTGTATCGTTCCCTTGATAATAATAATAATAATAAAAACCACTCTTGTACTAAGAGTGAGTTTTCGGTAATATGTAAATGTCTTTTCTCGGTTCTCAACCATCAAAGTGTTCTTTTGAAGTATCTAATTCATTGTGTGATTTACCAAAAAAGTTAAAGAGTTAAAAGTTTTGATCCAAACGCGTTAAACTGCAAAAAAAACTTTAATTTTTATTTGCAATAGTTCTGTTTTTAGTTGATATTTGTTCTCTTAAATCATGAGTTCATATCAAACAACAAACGCGGCTTCTGTGATTACTCGCGCGCAAAAAAACAAGAGAGTGAAGTAGACGGAGTCGTTTCCACACCAAAACAAAGTACAATACTTACGTCTAAGAATGCAACCACGGGTCAAGCAAAATCTTCTCCTAGCTCATTAAAAACGCTCACCATCGAAACTCTTGAAAAAAACTATGAAAAAACACACCAAAACTATCATGTGTCGTTTTTCTGCTGAAATGGCTGAATGACCTCCGTGACAATCTCATGCAAGAGATTTTACGTATCGAGAAGAACTGGTCGGTACAATTCCAGAAACTTAAGTAAAGTGTTAATGACCTCCAAAAACGCATGGAAGAATTTCGAAGTCCACCCTTCCGAAGCACCCAATTCTCACGATGAATTAGAACACCTTAGTAAAAGATGCGACGCCTGGAAAGAAAAGAAGCTGCTGACGCTAAAGTTTTCGGTATTCCACAGCTGGCTGACGAAAACCTAAAGTCTATTTTCCATCATCTATGCTAGTCCGTACAGCATAAGCTTCCAACGTTAAACGCTGTTTTCCACACTCAGCGCAGAAAAAATACGAATGACACTCCTATCATACTTACGAGTTATACCGGTATGAAGTGAGCGGTATACTCCGATGATGTATTTCGAAAACAAATTTCCATTCTCCGTTCACCAATGGTTGAAATTTTCTACTTTTAAAATGTAGATGGCGTTATTCACATTTAAGGGATATTACACTGCTTTCTCCCTAAAATTGTTCGTCGCGAACAACTTCATCATTCGTCGTTCCGTTGAAATGACACATTCTGTCCAAATGAACCATCTTCAATTTCCCTCGATCCCCACGTTGGATCGGGCAGATAACGTTATTAATGCGGGTTATCACTTTGTATGGACCTTCCCAATCCTGTTGCAATTTTGGAGATTCCCCTTTCTTACGCGGAGGATTATACAGCCACGCCAGATCTCCTTCGTTGAAGCCGAAAGATTTCGTCTTTATATCGTACCTAGTCACTTGCGGTCCCTCGCTAGCTTCATTTTTTTCGGGTGTTTGTAAGTGTAGGTTGGGATCTAAATTTTGTTTCACTTGGAAACCGAACTGTTAGACCAACTAGGATCTCAGATGGTGTATGTCCTGTTGAACTATGGACCGCGTTTCAGTAGGCCATTAGGAAGAGGGGTATGTGTCGATCCCAGTCCCGCTGGTAGGTGCCAACAACCTTAGACAGATGCTCTTTTAAGGTCCTTTTGAATCAGTCGATCATTTCATCAGATTGAGGGTGTAGTGGGGTTGTCCTTGTTTTCCTTGTTCTAAAATATTGGCACACCTCCTGAAAGACTTTTTATTTAAAGTTTCGCCCTTGATCAGAGTGTAGTTACATTCGGACCCCAAATTCACTCGCAGAGTTGTTGACTATATCTTCTGCTATTATCTTAGCCTCTTGATTTGCAATACAAACACTTCCGGCCATGAAATGATCCATGATCACGAGGACTTATCGGTTGCCACTAAATGTTTTGAGAAACGGCCCAGCGATATCGATGGCAATTCGTTCAAATGGTGCTCTGACATTGTATTGTTGCATTCGTCTTTGTGGCCTTACCTATGGGCCCTAAAGCGGCACATTTAGGGGATGGCCGTGGTGTAGTGGTATATGCATAGACTCCTCAGGCAGAGGCTCGCGGTTTCGAATTCCGTACGAGACAATTCTCTGAAAAGAAGTATTTTCATAAAATTTGTATGTAGTAATATGTAAATCCCGTCGCCGTCAACTCTGACATAAAGGCATAACACTAATGTTGGAGTGGTTGCTGGTTGGGCTAAAAGTAACGAACTAACAACTAGCACGACTAAGACCCACTGGTTGAGGATGCACTGGCTCCAGTTTGACAACCACCTCTGAAAAAATATCGAGACTTAACACCTGAGTTTCAAAACTACTTCAGCAAACCATCTTGCACACGAAGCAAGTTCCATTGTGCCCAGTATTCCATCAGAGTTTGGCTCCGGTCCGATATCTGCTGCCAGTTTGGGCTTTCTTCGTGTTCCTTTCAGACCAATATTGGTTCGATGTCATTAAATTCAAGTTGGGAGAAACGGATTTCGGCTATATTCCAAACCTCTGTTGTCTCAGACCTGATAATTTGGATAGTGATTTGTTATTGCGCTTCTTTACAGTTGCAGTGTCCACAATAAATTCAATAAACTCCGCACGGTCTACGAAAAAGAGCATTAGCATTTGAGTTGAGTTTTCCCTTGCGATCCATCTCGCAACTTGACCTTCAGGGTTCTTAAATTAAAGAGCCCATTTCAAAACTGCGTGGTCTTTCCGAAGAATGAACTTTAGTTCATAGAGGTACTTATGGAAATACTTCGTAGTCACAATTAAAAGCTGGCTTCAGTTACGCAGTAGTTCCGTTCATGTCTGGAGAGTACCTTGCTGTACCACTTTCTCTTAGCCATCATGAGCTTGAGAGATCACAGCTCCGACCCTAACATTGCTAACGTCTGCGTCCACAATGAACATTTTTCTGGGTGTGGGGTTACCCAAGCGCACCTGAACTGTTGGCCTTTTTCGTAAGTAGGTGAAGACTCTTTGCAATACCAGGAAAATCCTTTACGAACCTCCTGCAGTACGTGGCAAGTTCCAAAAAGCTTCTCAGTTGGTGTCTATCTTTTGGGGGCAGGCCAATTTTCACCGCTTCGATTTTGTCAGGATACTCCATCCGCTGATATAATGTGACCCAGATATTTTACTTCTGGACGGAACAAGGTACACTTTTTTGGTCTAAGCTTCAAGTGAGCGCTTCGCAGCCTCTCAAACACTTCTTTTAGGTTTTTTCGATGCTTTTCGAACGTCTTACCTATGACGATAACGTTGTACAGATAAACTAGACAAGTACTCCACATGAGCCATTGCAATATTTCTTCCATTAAGCGCTCGAAGGGGGTCGGAGCATTACACAGTTCAATCGGCATCACTATAAACTGCCAGAGACCGCTTTCTGTAGTAAAGGCAGTTTTTTTTTACGATCCGTAAGATTAATCTCTACCCGTCAACATGCGCTCTTCAAGTAAAGCGTTGAAAAACATTTCGCTCCAGAAAATCTATCCAAATAGTCATCGATTCTTGGAAGTCTAACAGTCTACAGGTAATCTACACAAAACCTCGTGCTGCCGTCTTTCTTCTTCACGAGGACCAGTGGAGATGCCCACGGACTCTCCGAGTCTTCAATCGACCCCTCAACTTTCAACTTTAACACCACTTCGGCAACTTCTATTTGCTTTGCAAAGGGAATACGCGTTGCAGGTTGACGAATTGGTCGGGCGACTCCGGTTTCAATGAAACTTAGGTGTATTGGGTTTCGATATTTTACCCAGAGGTGGTTGTCAAACTGGACGAGACGACCAAGTGCATCTTCAACCAGTGGGTCTCAGTACGTGCTAGTTGTTAGTTCGTTACATTTAGCCCAGCCAGTAACATCAGTGTTATGCCTTCATGTCAGAGTTGACGCCGACGGGATTCTCATATAACTACATACAAATTCAACGCAAAGACTTTTATAGAGAATTGCCTCGCACGGGATTCGAACCCGCGACCCTCTGCTTGAGGAGTGTATGCATATATCACTACACCACGGCCATCCGTGGTGCTTGCCCTTTAGTATTTTCCATAAGCCGTGCAATTTCTATTGCTTTTTCAAATGTTAACTTGTCATCTTGCAATAGTTTATTCCTTATTTTCATTACTTAACCCTTAAACCCTACCCATATCTGGAGACACACTACTACTACCCTGGGGTCTAGAAAACCCCAATACAGTTTTGTTATTATTTCAAAAACAAAAATATGTTTTTATATAAATAATTTTTTATTAAAATCACACATGTAATTGAATATTAAAAATACCTTAAAGTTTAGAATCGAGGAATTCTTGGCACACAGACCGGCTATGTTCGCTGCAAAGAGGGTTTCGGCACTTGCCGCATCTAATTTTCGTCTTCCTGTCCTTATGCCTTGGACGGATTGCATATCTTTTTTTCCATTTACAGATGGATTGGGCTCAACAAATGACCGTTTCTTTTTTAAAATATCTCCGAGGAGAGCTTGGAGATTTGCATGTAAAGTTGGCCAAGTAAATCGTTCTTCCATTTGGGGTGTGATGAGGTCAAGTGCAAGTTTTTTTTAAGCAAATGGTGCCTTTTTTCCATTTTTAGAAGAACATATGAGGTAACACCCACTATATATTTAATAAACCGTAAAACATCGCCATCAGCCATCGCTTGGTACGTCTGGATACACTGTACCTATGACAAAATTGGTCCATCGAATCAACACCACATTTTGTCTTATTGTAGAGTTCCACCATCTTAGGTAATTGGTTTCTTGCATCAGGATCTGCTTTGGTATGCATTGTTGATAACAAAGGAACAGTTTTTTTTTGTTTGGATTTTGGTGGGCAGTATGACAATAAAACAAGCTCTTTAGAAAAAACAAATTTTGCTGTGTTGCGATCACGATTGGTTAAATCAATAAAAGCAGGTGGAATTTCTCTTTTATTTTGACGCAGCGTACCCAGAATTGTCACTTTATTTTGTAGCAATTCCTTTGCTACTGGTATTGATGTAAACCAGTTATCACAAGTGAGATTTCGGTTACTGCCGTGAATTGTCTCCGTCAACTTCATAGTATAAAAATGCGCAGATGGAATATTTTAAGGAGCTGAATCTTTCCCCAAATATCGAAAGCATCTAGCATATATGCTGTTTTGGAGTCGCATAACATCAAAATTTTTATACCGTACTTATCGGGTTTGCTTGGAATGTACATTTTAAATACGCACCTTCCTCTGAATCCCAACAACATTTAGTCCAAAGTACAGCACTATACAGTTTGCTCGAAACACTGACAATATGATCAAAAAGCTCTCTTATTGGCGCCAGTCTATCACTGTGCCGACGTTCTTCTCTTGTAGAGCGTTCATCAAAGCGCAAACAGTTTTTAAGGAACTCATATCTTGCTTGAGTCATGGTGGCACAAAAATAACCAACACCAGAACTCTTGTCGAACAATTCTTTAGTAGTGACATGATTAATGTTTAGAACTCCTGCTAAATAGTGCAGTCCAAATAACGCCTTTATTTCTCTTATATTCGTGTCCTTATCAAAAGAAGGGCGCACACTGCTGGAAGTCGATAAATCCTCATTTTCGTCGTAATTCATATGCTCAGAAGCCCTGTCACTATTGTTGAAAGTTTTTCAGTGGTAAAAAACTATGCCTCTTCCTCTGTTCTCAACCGACGAGCTACACCCTTTGTTCCAGGAGGATGAAGCAAAATTTTCCTTTGCGGAGTTCTAGTTCTTACCGGTGGTTCCCCTGTCCATTTGAATTTCCGTTTAAACATTTAGGAACACTCAATACTCGAAGAAAATGCCCTGAGACATAGTTAGACAAAGGCACAATCATCGTCACTATTACTTTCCGATGAGTCTGAACGAATATCGTCAATGATTCCATCGTCTTTAAGGTCACTAAGATTTTCAGGGACCACAATGGCATGTACATCTTCCTCCATATCATCGTCTTCATGCAACCATCGGCAGATATTTTCATCCATATTATTAAAACGTACTATTTGAAACTAAAATACTCAGAATAAACCCAGGTAACAAAATAATAAATACAATTCTATTACTTAATCAACTTACCAATCGAATGAATTAAAAAACAATAAAACACAAAAACTCGAATATATTACAGTATTCCTACCCTGAGTTCTAGGGGACTCGGAAGTTGTTATAATTAAGACTGCACAGCACGCGCAATTAAAAATTACTAATGACAAGACGCCTACTGATACATTAGGGGATTAGCTTGAATAGCGCCATCGTGTGGTTTGTAGTTGAAAAAATATTCACGGAAGTTTAGTTAATGCATCGCGCTGGACCCCATTGTAGGGTTTAAGGGTTAACCCACAACCGAAGATATCTTTTACAAAGTCACTTTGTAAGGTTCCAAGGTCACATGACTTGCTCAAATTTATAAGGTTAGTGACAAATTCTGTGATGGACTCTTCATTAGCTTGTTTTCTCGTAAAGAAATTATGCTTTTCCATCGAATTATTCTTTTTTGGTGAACAGAATTTTTTGAATTTCTTGATCACATCTTGTAGACTGTCTTTGTCCAAATCATAGCCACACGAACTGAAAATAGGCAACGAATCTGCTCCGATATTTTGCATGTTGGAGGTTCTCAAGAAAATTTAAAACTGTAGAATCCAGTTTTTCCAAAGATCCGCAAAATTTTTATGACCAGTTGCAATGACTAGTCCAACGGTGCTAACGCTGGGACTATTCCCAACGTAGTTCTTTTTCTGAATATTTTCAGTTTTTAGTTTAGTAATTTCAGTTTTATTTTCTGACATTTGCTTTTGTTTTATTTTATTTAATCTTCTTTTTTTCACTTTTATTCTCATTACACTTTTTTATTTTTTAGTATTTCAGTTTTTATTTATTAATTTATTTATTTAAACTAACTTATAATATACAATATATACAATATATATACAATATATATATACAATATATATACAATATATATATACAATATATATACAATATATATATACAATATATATACAATATATATATACAATATATATACAATATATATATACAATATATATATTGCAATTATTTGGGCAGAAAAGACAGAGGTGTATATGGGAAGAACAGCATGGTTAATTATGTCGTCCAGTGATGTAACACTATATGAAATATTGTTTGTTTTTGACCCGTCTGTGAAGATAAATGTGTGGTTCTTGAGTTCAATGAATTTGGCGTGAAATGCCTCTGGGGGTGTTGATGACTTAGCGTATTTGTGAGCTGACGTGTCTATTAGTTTTGAATAAAATGTTAGGAAGGGGAGGCTTGATTGGTCTGTACGGGATATTATTGGCTTTGCATAGCGCTATGGTTCTATTGATAGTTGATAGGAGTTTTCTTGGTCGTTTTCTTTTTGTTTCGTTTGTTATCAACTTTGTAAGTGGGGTGTCAAAGCTAGATAAAAGAGTTTTAAATAGTTTTCTGGTACAGATATCTCTTAAATCTTCTATTGAAGGCATATTCGCCTCAAAAAGGAGATTGTTAATGTTGGTCGTACGATATGCACCCAAAGCTGTTCTTATTGCAGAGTTATAAATAGTTTTAGTTTTATTTACCATAGTTCTGCCTTAGTTTTGTCAAGCACTTTGAAACAGCATGGATTGAGTGATATCGGTCTATATGATGCAATGAGTGTTTTATCCGAAGCAGGTTTGAGAATCAGGATATCTGTGCTAACTTTATATGATTGTGAGATATGATGTTTCAATATGTTGTAGAGCTGTAAAAGTTGTAATTTGCAGGAAAGCGATAGATTTTTGATTAGGGGATACCATATTCTATCATTTGTCGGTGTTTTTCCATGAAGACTATCTAGGGCTGATGTGAGGTCTAAGTAGTTTATTTCTTTCTCCATCTGTAAAGCTTGTTTGCAAGGGCTGTACGAGATGCAGGTATTTGTAGACTGCTTCTGTTGGCAAAATCTAGGTGAGAATTTTGCATCGTGTGAACGATTCGACCATTCAGTTTTTACTTCTGACACCATATTATATTAAATATGTTAACATCACGAGAATAACGTTAAGACTGCTTTATTCATCATAAAATAAATTCTTTATTTAAATGAAAACGGTTGAATTATTCATTGGTATTCATTTTATTCCCTTCAAATTGCAAGCAATACACATATTCCAACGCTTTTTCCAATCTTCAAAAAAATTTTATAAGCCGTTTTTGGAATCGCCTTGGGATCTCTCTTCTCCTTTATAGTCACAATAAGATAGAGTCACAAGCAGCAATTTCAGGTGAATACAGAGCTTGCGGTATGGTATGAACTTGTTTTTTGTCAAAAAGTCGTGTACAAGATGAGATGTGTAAGCAACAAATTCAGCACTCTCGGCACAAGCCGCGCTTCAACTCGTCTCATGCCCAAAAAAAAGTGCATAACACTCTGCAACAACTCGAATACTCACTGATGCTTACACGACGACCTGCGAGGACAATTTTTTTAACTCTTCCGATGTTTACGTCGGTTATACTGGTGGATGGACGACCGGACGTATGATACGTACATTTTCATTGCTTCCGCAGATGATATTTTGTTAGAAACACTTGTTTTGAACATGCTAGCTTCCATTATTTACTTTATCGCTGTTGGAAGAGTGTTCCAAAGTCTGGTGACATGAATAAAGAAGAGGTGAGAGGAGTTTAGGTATTTTAAACTAGCCATTATAAAATTCATTGTTCTGGTCGATTGCGAAAATAGATATTTAGGCGATCTTTTATATATAAGTTTATACATAAATTGGCAGTGCCTTATCTTTAGAAATTGCTGAAACGTACACCCTACACGTACACCCTAGAACCAATTTGTGATAGTGAAATACATGATCATAACAATTCATGCCATTCACATACCTAATCATAGCACTGAACGCAACAAGCAGTTTGTGTTCTGAGTGGGAGTCAAGCTTACAGTTAACAGTTATGGAGTAATCAAAAATGGGTACAAACAGGGTTCTTACAAGTCTAAGTTTCGTGCATATTGGGGTAAAACTGGAGGATAACCGGACTTACGCAAGCCATTCGGCCAATGGCATAATTTACGTGGTCATTGGAAAAAAGTAATCGATTCAACTTGAAACCAAGATTTTTTTTTTCAAAATTTACGAACTTGAGTTGCCTGTTATTTAACAACACCGTATCGCATTGTTTTTTAAAAATCAGTATCATCTGAGATTTGTCTGGATTCAAACTAAGCCCATTACATAGTGACCAGTTGTATATTTTTGAGAGATCTTCATTAATACTTATTATTAGATCCTCAATCAGACCAATAGGCCGTGATAAATGAATTTTAGCATCATCAGCGTAAAGATGAATTGATACATTAGAGCATACTTTAGGAAGCTCATTGTATACAAAAAAATAAGATTGGTCCTAGTATAGATCCTTGTGGCACTCCAGCAAGTACATCCATCATGTACAGTTCTCTGGTACCTATTACCTACGTAATTACCCATCAGGTTCACTGACCTTTCGGTAAAACCAAAATACAGTTTGAGCTTCTGACATAAAATTTTATGAGCCGATCTGTCAAAAGCCTTGGAGAAGTCCAGCAAACAGAGTATCGTAAAATAATCTTTATCAATGTTAATTCTTATATCATCCAGAATTTTAATCATGGCTGTGGAGCAGCTATGATGAGCTTGGAAACCAGATTGAACCGGGGATAACAAGTAATGTTGATTGATGTGACTCGAGATTTGATTTGCAAGAATTTTCTCCAAGACTTTCGAAATACACGGGAAAATGCTAATTAGGCGAAAGTCATTTGCCGATAAGGGTCGAGGCTTTTTCGACACAAGGATGACTTTTGCCAACCTCCAGTAGTCTGGAAAAGAAGAGGTTGTGATACAATAATTTATAATGTGTATGAGAGAACTCAAAATATGAGGTAGAACCATCTTTACAAACCAAATAGGTATCCCATCTTCACGTACAGTATTTGATTTAATTGAGCGAATGGTATTAACGATATCAATTTCAGAGACGACTTTAAAGTCAAAATCAAAATCAAACAACTACTGATTTTCAGCAATAAAATTCGGGTTGTTTGTGGCACCGGAAAGAAATGCGCCGTTGAGATTATCAACATCAAGTGTTGTTGTATCGACAGTAGAATTTTTCTCGACCCCAATTGAACGTATATTGCTCTATAGTTTTTTTGAGGATTGGTCAGTATTTAGTTTTGCTTGGATTGCATTATTGCGTGCCCGACAAAATATTTCCCAGTTGACGGTAGTTGGTCTTCGTTTCCACCTATAGTACAGCTTTTTAGGGGTTTCATGGCATTCCGAACCTTCCACGTGAACCAAGGGCAATTCGCGTTTAAAACGACGGCTCTCTTTAATGGAACATGCCTATTAAAAAGTTCCAGTAGCAGACTTTGCAAATGATTGACTTTATCGTTGAAACTAGGGGCATAATAGGAATTATGCCATGGAAGTTGGCTTGCATCCAAATGCAAGTTATAGTTGTCCACAGAAGAAAAATCTCTAAACTGGAACGACAATGGTAGCCGAGACAGAGGACATTGTGACTGGATACCATGAGGACATCAATAAGACTGGGCGGAGCATCTGGGGCAAAACGTGTAGCATAGGAGTTAACTATCGACAAGCCACAAACAGCAGCAGAATCTAAGAGCAAGTGACTTTTGTAATCACATTTTAAAAGATCATAATTGAGATTGCCACAGATTACAATGTGCTCACATAAAGCAGTCAACTCCTGAATTGCAGAAAACCATGTCTCCAAAGAATAACAGCTTTTAAGGTTATAAGCAACGCCAAGAAAACATTTTGTATTGCCATCATTAACATCCAGTAAAAGATATTCCATTGTGGTTCCCTATATTTTTCTTTAGCTATCTACGCTTGAGAGCCTTACTGTAGTATACTGCCACCATACCACCAGATGTAGTAGCAATTCTATCGTTGCGAAGAAGTTTATACCCCGGGATTTCATATAAAAGATCCACGGCATCATCATCTTCAGAGTCAGACCATAACCATGTTTCAGTTATAAATATAATATCGACCGCAGAATTAAAAAACATATTCTTTATGTAGTCTATTTTGGTAAGATTAAGACTACGGGCATTTAGGCAGCAGATTTTAAAACCTTCGCGTGCTCAAGAAAAATATTAATCATTGACCGCAGTGTGACCCCATCCTCATTAACACCAACAGACGTTGATAGATTATTTAAGTGTACCATTGCAGCATAAGACAAGAACAAATAATGAAAGGAGAATGTAAACAATCAACAAACATTCTTGGGATACAAAATAGTAACAACAACAACTAGAGGAAATGCTTATGGCCTTCATTGTAGCCAGGGTGAAAGGCAAATATTCCTACTTTCTGAACAAATATTACCTGAAATTTCCCATTCATTTCCAAAAGCATTTTTTTAGGTTGTTACATCTGTCATCTGGCGGTCATACCATATATCTGTTTGAGCACCATTTGTCGAGAGTTTTTGCGTTATAACTTTGTAAACAAGTCGTAATGCCAAATTTAGTTGTGCAAAGTGTTTGCCTGAAATTTTGTCTTTCTAACAACATATTGTATCATGTTCGAAAGCGTTGAAAATGTTGATTTTATGATGACTACCTCACTATTTTCGAACCTACGCATTAAAATATTTGAATTTCTAAACCATAGGTACTGAATCTTTTTCTCCTTTTTAATTTTTTTAGCAGCCATAAACAATTGTCTGTTGAATTAAGTCAAGCTATCATTCATGAAAATATATGTCTTACCGCCTGCCACAAACAGAGAAGAACACAGCTTCCTCTTCGCATCTCTCTTTTCCAGCATAATCTTCTTGGCGTCCAATGAAGCAAAGTGGACTCAAAGAATATCACCTCGCGCAGCATCAGCGTTGTTGTTGATCCGCTTGACAAAGCATTTTTGTATTTTATCTGCAGGCACAGACACACTCAATGCTCTTTCAAAAACTACTTGTGCACGCTCCTTTGCGTTAGCATTGTTCACTTTTGGTACTCCAACTGTGTAGATTTTACCTTGCATATAGAATTTTGTAGCTAAAAAATGCTAAGATAAGATGTTGAGCCTTGCTTATTTCTATTATTGTATTTGATATCATTTCTGAAAAATAAATAAAATCTTTATATGTTTGAAAATCAGTATTTTTATTGCTTCCTTTTAAAATTAATAATTTAATTAAATGACACGCTATTTGTTTAATTGTTACAGCATGTAATAAAATATGGATGTTACTGAATTTTAGAACTTAGTTTTTAATTTCATTTATGTTGTTACAGTTTCTTGTTAGTATAATAGTCATGTAGTAAAAATATTGTAAAGCAGATATTACGCTCATTCCTACGAATACGCTGTAACTGTTTCCCAAATTTCCTGTTAAGAGAAAATATATAAAATATGGTATATATGTAAATATTTTATGTATGCATTTTTATAGTTTAGACATTATTTTTACTTGTGATTATTTGTGATAAAAGTATGTAACACATGGGAGCATTTTTGTATGGAAAAATGAAAAATAGCTTACCAACAATAGAAATCAGATTCCAAACTATATCTCTTCTAATGCGGCGATACATTTGTGATTGTATGTAAATATGTATCACTGTAAAATTCGTATTGATTCCAGCACTTAAAATAAAATGGAAAAATGAACTAAAGAGCATTTTGTAATATTGTAGATAATTTTTGACATAAACTGAAGTGAATAAATTGTTTAAAACGTTCAGATTCAAATTAGGTTCCTTCAATTTCTACCATAGCTTTGAATGCTCGCTTTTCAAATTTTGAAAATGTACACCTATGTACATGTATTACCCATGCATTGCAGATTATAGGCAGATAAACGATAGATTTCCCTACTATTTTAGTACCTACTTAGTACCTGCCTACTTGAAGCTTTCAATGCTTTTTTCTCAAAACTGTGTTTTTTGATGCCGGCCTTTTAAATCCAAATTCTAACAGCTAGCTTCCTAGTGACATATTCAACTAAAGTACTACTAGATTATACAGGGTGACTGACTCGAACTGCAACTTTTTAAAATGCTATTGTATAATTTTTTATTTTTTGATAAATTTTATTGTGCGAAAGCAAAAAATGTTGGAAAATACCTCAATTTTCAAATTGTATCAGTAGTTTTCAATATGTCCACTTTTGGCGCGAATAATGGCATTGAGACGGCTGAAGAAAGAATCTCACGCTGCACGCAAGTGGCTGTGCGGTATTTTGGCCAATTCCCGGCGAATTGTTTGTTTGAGGTGGTCCAAACTTTTGTATTTTTTAGTGCCAACCTTCGCCTTCAAAATACCCCAGACAGAGAAATCCAACAGATTTGAATCCGGAGAATTTGCAATCCATTGAATCGAAGTAATGAAGTGTGGAACATTGTTTTTTAACCAATCTTGGTTGACGCGCACTTTGTGAGACGGTGCCGAGTCTTGTTGAAATGTCCACGGTCTCCGACCCAAGCCCAAGGCTTCAATACTGCCTCTAAGACAGTTTTACGGTATACGATCGCATTAATTTTGACGCCACGGTCCAAAAATACGAGCGGAGAGCGCCCATCGGCGGTTATGGCGGCCCAAACCATCAATATAGGTGCTGCCTCCTTTCTGGTGGCCGTCCGAAGGTGTAAATTTTCGAAAAACCTCTCTGGCAAGTAAGCTCGGTCATTTTGTTTGTTGACATATTGCTCGATAACAAATGGCGACTCATCGGAAAAAAACAAATTCGGCAAATTCTCAAGCGTAGCAACACCTTCGCTCTTTCGATTCTAACTTTTTTCTGTTGCGGTGTAAAATCGTGTGCTTTTTGGAACTTCAATGGCTTGAGCCCAAGCTCATTTTTCATTATGTGTTGCATCCCTTCTAATGATATGCTCAGCTCACGAGCCATTTTTCTTCCACTTCGACGCGGATTTCGCTCAATTCGAGCCTTCACTTTCCCAACCATTTTTGCCGATGTTGCTGTTTTTAAATGACCACCTCCTTGGCGTTTTGCAAAGCTGCCGGTATCACGAAAATGAGCCATGGTTCGAGACACAAATGATTTCTTCCCGTTGAGCTGCTGGAGGGCTCTAACGATAGCTAGTTGTGGTTTTCCAGAAAAATATAAAGCTGCGAAACGTAACTTTCCAGAGCATTATCGTTAGTTTATGTTCCATAGACTAATGGAATTCCATAATTAAGGAGATGTCTGTGGGCATTTGTATGAATAAATTTTGTCTAATGTAAAATTTTAAAACAATAAGTTTGAAGTGGGTTTAATTTTTTGAAGAAAAGTACAATTAGCTTTTCATGCATAGATTACGAAGCGCTCAACGGAATGCCTGCTTAAGCTATATATCGTATCCTTCATATACAGTTGATAATTCATTGAATAGATAAGCGAAAAAGGCATTTTATAAAAAAACCTAATATTAAATGAAATTACATGTAATTTAATCAAAAAAATTAAAAAAAGTGAATTCCAACGCTTTATTCAAAGGCAAACCAAAAAAATTTTTTCTTTCTTAAGACTAATACATGTTCTTAACGTCTAAAAATTAAACATCTATAATTTATATTTTTCGTCACAAAAGTAAGTTCATTCATCCGGACCTAAAGGTGCAATATACTATAACCGATGAGCCCAAGACAGCTAAGAGAGTCAAAATGAAGAAACCGGTAACGGAAAAGCATAAATCTGGTAAAAAAAAACGTTACCGAATCAAGTGCAATTAAAAGACCTGTATTGGTCCGCCCAAGTTCATACGCTGAGGTCGCGTCAAAAGCTAACAAAACTGCTTCAAATTCTGGCAGTCATCTTAAAAAAACTAGATGAACAAATAAAAATAAATAAGCTCTTGTTTGAAAAACTAAGCAAGCTCGATTTCGGTGCTCGGAAAAAATCTAACAAAAATGAAAATGAAAAAGTTGACTAAAATTTTAACATGGAACTCAAATGGCCTTCTGAAAAAAAATCGACGAATTAGAATCTTTTCTATGGAAAGATTGTATTGACATATGCTTGATTTCGGAAACGCACTTAAAAAAGGGAGTTAAACCCAAGATACGAGGTTACTCTGGTTATCACGCGCATCATCCCTCAGGAAACGCGAGGGGTGGATCCTCACGTTATACGAAAGACTGAATTAAGCATGCCAAGAACGTGACAATAGAACTTGAATCTATGCAAATAAGTTCAGTTTCCGTAAACATAAATCGTATAGACTATAATATAGCATCTTGTTATTTCCCTCCGATATATAAGATGGCAGACGACGACCTCGATCGCCTTTTTTACCAACTTGGGTCAAACTTTATTCTCGGTGTTGATTTCAACGCAAAACATACATTTTGGGGTTTAAGATTCATTTCAACGAAGGGCAGGCTACTGTACTTAGCAAGTATAAAACGTGCCCGCCGACACAAATAAAATATCTGACCTGGTCGATTTTTTATTACAAAGGGGTCCCCAAATATCTCACGACTTTAGAAGAATCTTATGATCTCTGCTCAGATCACTCGCCAGTAATCTTTACAATCGGCAAGAGCATAGGAAAAACCGAAAGATTACCCAGATTGACGAATAAGAAAACAAACTGGGATGGTTTCAAAAGAAATTGCATGGAAAATATTGCTTTAAGAGTTCCACTTACGACGCCGTTCCAAATAGAAGACGAAGATGACAAGTTTGTGGTAATCATCCAAAGAGCTGCGTGGAACAACACTTCCTTTCGAACAAGAGGAATAAAACACGAGAAGCAAATATACGCGACCGATATAGAAGGCCTCCTACGAGAAAAGAGAAAAGCACGGAGGAGATGGCAACAATCACGTGCGTCCCCGTATAAATCCTATTTGAACCGCCTATCAAATAAGCTAAAGCAATTGCTGCAAGAATTTAAGAACCGTGAGAATTTTGCGGACTGCGGACAAGAGTTCCAATTATTCGCTCTGGAAAGCCGTGAAGTCGACTGAGAAACCTGTTATGCAATTGGCACCGATAAAAATGGTCGACGGTGATTGGGCAAAAGGAGACAAAGAAAAAGCGAAGTTGCTTGCCGACCACTTGGAAGAAACATTCAAATCGTTCGAAGGATGTCAATTCGCCCAAGAACTTAATCTCATAACAGGATCCGACAACTACAATATAAAATCCGTATCACTGTCTGAGCTACAGCAAACAAAAGACCTACAAAATAATAAGGCTCCAGGATACGATTTGATTACAAGTGAGATTCTAAAAGAGCTACCTCAAAAAGCTCCTCCACATTATAAATGCTTCCTTTTATACGTTCCGAGCCAATGGAAAGTAGCAGAAGTCATAATGGTTCCAAAACCGGGAAAAAGCCCAAACGACAAAAAATCATACAGACCCATTTTTTAAAAAGTCTTCGAAATTCTTCTGCTTAAACGTTTAAAACCGATAACTGAAGAAAGACGATTGATCGGGATCACCAGTTCGGTTTTAGAGTCAAACATTCCACAATCGATTAGGTCTATCGGATAATAAATGTAATTGAAAACGCGCTAGAGGGAAAAAATATATGTTCAAGCGTTTTTCTCGATGTATCGCAAGCCTTCGACAAGGTATGACACGAGGGCTTGAAGTATAAACTACAATAAATCTTAACGAGATAAATGAATAGAATACTCGAACCTTATCTTGAAAATAGACTGTTTCGGGTTAGATATGGGATTGAATACTCTGAATTCAAGGAAATTCAAGCTGGCGTTTCACAAGGAAGCGTTCTGGGGCCATAACTATTCTTACTGTACACTAAAGACATAACTCTATATGAAGAGACTGTGACGTTCGCGGGTGACACGGCGATCATCGCCACAGGACAAAACTTCAACGAGCTTTGAACAAAATATTTGAGTGGACGAAGAGCTATAGAATCGTGCTAAACGAGACTAAATAAACACACGTCAAATTCACTACAGAAAGACAAATAACTTACCTTCACCAACTCGGTACAAATACCGTATGTAAACGAGGCAAAATATATGAGAATGACCTTAGATGCAAAACTGAAGTGGAAATCACACGTTAAAAAGAAACGTGAAGAGCTCGAAATCAGGCTAAGAGAAATGAATTGGCTTATTGGAACATTGGGTTGTACCAAACTAAACAATATGTCTGTCCTTCGAACGTTCCCGAACAAAGCGCTTAGAGGAATCATAAATGCTCCATGGTATGAGTTAACACGACATCCGCGAATTCTTTGAAACATCAGACTATATCGCTCACCAGACACAGTACACCTTCCACGAGCATCCGGTCGTCCGCATCCAAACACATTACAAGTGCAAGACACTTGTCGGCACATGACACCCCATAGATCATCCCATGCATTCTATCACCTGAGATGCACTCCACTGTTCCCACACAAAACCTGCTGACTCCCACACATTCCTTCACGTACGCAATGCTCCACATTAGGTTAAGATAGGTGTAAAGGAAAATGATAGAATTAAGTAACTTTAGTCCTGTAATAGATTCGAAATAATAAAGGGGTAAGATCTCAAAATAAAATTTATTTTTTGAATCAAATTCGATTTAAATGTTTTAACTGGCGCCCGAGCAGGGACCAAAGGAAATATTAAATAAGTGCCGGTAAAAAGTAAGACCGAAACCGTCGAAAAGTCCTCAAGTAGTACGGACGAGTGAAGTGTTCTTACGTTCTGGAAAAAGTGTTCCGTCCAAAGCCCTCAAAAAGCACAGAAGCGAATACTCCTTTTAAATAAAAAAAAATCCTGTGGTTCTCCCTACCCTGAAAGTGTTTCGTCGAAAGTCCTCAAGAAGCATAGACGCGAATATTTCTTATTAAAAAAAAATCCTGTGGTCCCCCCACGCGCAGCAAGCGTCAGCCGCACCACCAAGCAAAAGAAGTTAGGACCAGAATGGAGTTCCTGTACTTCGTACTGTAAGTTAGTTTTAAGATTAGAAAGTGGAAGAGAATCAAAAACAAGTTTAAATACTACATTGAAAGAAATAAATTATTAACAAAGCAGAAAAGAAATCGTGACAATTGAACGGAAAATTTTTTTATATAAAAAGAAAAACGAATTTTATTATATCACTATAATTATCATACTAATATATATTATATTAATATAGTAACATTTATGTCATTAATTTTACAAAACTTAAAATGCCTATTACAAGGTCGAGTAACCCCCAAACTACCAATTCTGTTGGTCAGCATAGATCCGCTGAAACAACTCCTATTCTTCCCATTAACCCCTATCCACCTGCTGTACTAACCACGTCACGCGAACCGCGCGATACAATAACCGAAACAACATATAATATTTCGATACAATCAACGTCGTCCCAAGACAACCGACAGCAGAACCAAGAGATCGGAACGTCGCCAGATTTCGAATCTCTTATTACGGGGATAGTAACTCGCGTGTTAAAAAAACAGATTCCCGCTATTATTTTGAGTATGTTAAACCCAAATGCAGACCAATTCGCTGGCGAAGACCAGACTATCTCTCCCGAATTTAGAGACAATTTGTCTGACCTAGACGGGATACCTGAGGTAGTCCGATGCCTCAGAGAATTCTCGGGAAATCGCGGAGAATTCATTTCGTGGAAGAGAAGTGTTAATAGGATCTTTGAGACCTATGAACAAATTCGAGGTACCCCTAAATATTTCGGTATCCTCAGTGTGGTATGGAAAAAAATCGTCGGTGAAGCCGACATTGCCTTGGAGTCATATAATACTCCAATGAACTGGAACTGCATTTCCAAGTGCTTAGTCATGCATTACGCTGAAAAAAGAGACTTGGGTACTCTTGAGTACCAACTTATGTCTCTTGTTCAGGACAACGGTCGTTCTACCAAACGGTATATCGTCATTTATCACTTATCCTTAACAAAATAGGATGTTAAGGTATTTGTAGCAAGTCAATGAGACTCCTCACTCAAACGTATAGAGACAAGGCTCTCGATATGTTCGTGAGAGGTCTAAAAGGCGACCTCCCCAGACTTCTCGCTATTCGCGAACCCGTGGATCTCCCATAAGCCCTGCACCTATGCCTCAAGCTGGAAAAATGTCCGGACCCACCATGCTAACCAAACCGCAAATAGGAAACAGAACCATTTTAACCAGGCCTCGTTGCCTAAAAATTATCCTAAATATGGTGGAAACTTTAATACAGGCAAATCATCGTACCCGCAACAAACTTCCGCTTCCCAGGGAGTAACACCTCGTTTTCACAACCAATCTACTACTCAACTTTAAGCCCCAATCCAACTCTAAACCTGTCCAGACGTAACTGCATATTAAACAAGAACCTTTTGAAAAAGGTCAAAGCGCACAAGTAAAAACACAATTTCAGAGAGGACCAATTCATTTCAAGAACTCTCAACAAATCCATAGGCCTGCTCCACACTATAACATTGAACCTGAACTCCAAGAATACAATAATGCCTTTGAATCGGAAAACACAAATACTGACGAAACAGCCCGAAATCCCAAACACAGATGATACAATAGATTTCACAGACGTCCATTTTTTAGATTAAAGAACTCTTCGCTTCCTCACTTTATAAGTAGAACCGCGAGCGTAGAATTTATCAAAATACTTATTGATACAGGCTCAACTAAAAATTATATTCAGCCTTCCCTTGTCCCAAATCCATGTCTGAACAAAGAATGCTTTTATGTTAACTCCATCGGAGGTAGTGTGAAAATAACTCACCATGTGGAAACCAACCTGTTCGGCTTAAAGGACCCTAAAATTAAATTTTTCTTACTCCCCACTCTAAAGTCATTTAATTCAATATTAGGTAATGATAGCCTCAAAGAGCTATCAGCTGTCATCCATACCATATGATTACATGAAACTAAAAAATGGAGTTAAAATCAAAATTAAGCAGCTACCTCCCCAATCTGTTAATAATCTTACTTTAAGCACGGAACATATGACTTAAGATCAAAAATCAGGTTTGATAACCTCGTACGAAATGTACCAAATCTTTTTTCGGAACCCAACGGAAAACTTAATACATGACTAACTTTGAGGTCGAAATAAGAACCTCCACCGATACCCATGTATTCTCTAGAAATAACCCATACCCTATGTCTTTAAAGGATTAAGTTGAGAAGCAAATAAACCAACTGCTGGATGACGGCATTATAAGGAAGTCAAAATCCCCATATAATGCTCCTGTGTGGATTGTGTCGAAGAAACCCGACGCATCCGGCGAAAAAAAAATACGCCGTAACTATAGCTGACCGTTATCCAATCCCGGAAATTACGGAGTTCTATCTCAACTTGGTCAGAATAAGTGGTTCACTGTTTTTGACTTAAAAAGTGGGTTCCATCAGATTTCACTCAAAGAATCTGACATTAAAAAGACAGCGTTTTCCGTGAACCACGGAAAATACGAATTTACACGCTTACCTTTCGGACTCAAAAACGCGCTTTCCATATTTCAGCGCGCAATGGACGACATACTGCCTGAATATATCGGAAAAACAAGTTTCATTTATATTGACGATATAGTTATATTTAGTAAAGACGAGCAAACCCATCTTGAAAGTATCCAGCAGATTTTTCAAACATTAGAGAGAGCAAATGTCAAAATCCAACTCGATAAATGCGAGTTCTTTAAGAATGAAGTCGAATTCCTTGGCTTCATAATCTCTGAAGAGGGAATTAAAACAAACCCGGCCAAAGTTAAAGCCATTTCAGAGTTCTCTTGTACTAAAACTCTTCGAGACCTCCGGTCTTTTCTCGGCCTTTCCGGCTACTATAGACGCTTTATAAAGTATTATGCTAAAATAGCAAAACCACTGACGTCCCTTCTTAGAGGAGAAGGAGGCCGTATGTCCAAACATACCTCGGACAAAACCCTCATCAAACTTGACCCGGAAGCAATCAAGTCGTTTGAAAAACTAAAGAACACATTGATTTCAGAAGATATTCAGACTTCTCTAAGGAATTTCAGCTAACCACTGACGCTTCAAACTTTGCGATCGGCGCAGTCCTAGAACAGGACCAAAAGCCAATAACATTCATCTGCAGAACTCTCAGCAAGGCTGAGGAAAACTACGCGACCAATGAGAGAGAAATGTTGGCCATAGTTTGGGCTTTAGGATCTTTCAGAAATTACCTTTACGGTACATTGAAGTTGAAAATTATAACAGATCACTAACCTCTAAACTTTGCCCTAAGCAACAAAAACAATAACAGCAATTTGAAGCGCTGGAAATCCCTACTTGAAGAATATAACTACGAATTAATATATAAACCCGGTAAGACTAACGTCGTTACCGATGCTCTCTCTCCGATATTAATGAAACTAACTTCAACACAACATAGCGGAGAAAGCTCCGCATTTTAGACACAGTTGATTCTCTCCATAGGTCCCGAAATTAATTATCATCTAGAAAATCCTTTTCCAAATTACACCAGGCATACATTCATTCAACCCACGTACACCAAAGAAAACAATATCTCCATATTTAAAAGATACTTTAATCCATTTGTAATAAATGGCCTCATGACCACCGAACAAGTCATGATAAATATGCAAGAACTATACGTTCTATACTTTAAAAAATACAAAGTGAGATTTACGCAAACCAAGGTCGAAGATTTAAAAGAGGAGGAAGATCAGATTGAACAAATTCTTAAGACTCATAACCGCGCTCATCGCAATGCTATCGAAAACAAAAACCAATTACTCAAAAACTTCTACTTCCCTAAAATGACTGCCAAAGTAAAAACCCTCGTGAAACAGTGCGCAATTTGCAAACAAAATAAATACGACAGACACCCGAAACAACAATTATTACAAGAAACCCCCATTCCCCAGTTTCCTGAATAGATAATTCACTTAGATATCTACACAATAGAAGGTCATTTAGTATTAACAGCAATAGATAAGTTCTCAAAGTACGCTCAAGATAAAATTATCCAATCCAAAGCGACCGAAGATATAAGACAACCTCTAAGAGATTTATTATTTACGTTTGGATTCCCGGAAATGATAGTCATAGATAACGAAAAATCGTTAAACTCCGAATCTATTAAATTCTTGAATCTATTAGATTCAAGATCAATTAGGCATCCAAATTTATAAAACCCCACCTTATACTAGTACCGTTAACGGGCAGGTAGAAAGACTGCATTCCACACTCTCCGAAATAATGCGCTGTCTGAAAACAGATCGCATTCATCGTAATTTCCAAGAACTCTTAGAACGCAGTATTTACGAATATAATTTCTCCATCCACTCTTCAACGCAAAGAAAACCAATAGACATATTTTTCGGAAGAAACGTGAGCACTGATCCTACACAATTCGAAAAGCTCAGAAAAGAAAATATTAAGAAACTTAGGGAAAAACAAGAAAACGACCTTAAACATCATAGTAAGAAACGTCAATCTATCAAAACATATTCTCCCGGTGAAGAAATCTATGTAAACATCAACAAACGTCCCGGTTCTAAACTCACTCCAACATACAGAAAAGAAATAGTCAAAGAAGACCAAAATGCCCAAGTACTAACTCATTCAAACAAAATCGTGCACAAAAGTAACATTAAAAATCAAAATTCTTTCCAATAGGCTTACCATAGCCACTACTACCCACGGTGAGTTACAAATCATAGACCCAGTCCCAAGCAATAGCTATAAAAACAGGAACTGCAAGGTTGCAGAGTGGTACTTTCAAACTGATTCACGAAATCGACTTAAATATCTAGAAGGATTTATTAACGACATATCGACATGCATTGGTATAGGGTTTTCCAATAGAGACTTGAATTTAATTTGTGAACTCACTCTTTCACTAATCATCAAACTCAACATTTTCTAAAGAGCAACGTCTGCAAACGTTCTTCGATTGGGTTCTGGAGAAGATGCGCCAAGATGATGAATTTCTTCAGTGACGAAGCTCATTTTTGGATCAATGGGTTCGTCAATAAGCAAAATATGCGTTATTGGTCGGGTGAAAACCCACATGTGTTTCATGAATCAGCACTTCATCCACAAAAAATAACTGTTTGGTGCGGTTTGCATGCCGGCAGCGTTATTGGGCCATATTTTTTCGTCGACGATAAAGATCGTTACGTTACTGTGAATGGTCAGCGTTATCGCGCCATGATCACCGATTATTTTTGGCCCGAATTGGAAGATATGGACTTGGACGGCATGTGGTTTCAACAGGATTGTGCCACAAGCCACACAGCACACGCTACAATCGATTTATTAAAGAGTAAGTATGGTGAGCGTGTCGAGCGTGGCCAGTCGATTGACCGCCTCGTTCGTGCGATTTAGCGCCGCTTGACTATTTTCTGTGGGGCTATGTTAAGTCATTGGTTTATGCCAATACGCGGGCGACATTGGAAGAGCTCAGAGCCAACATTGAACGCGAAATAGCTGCCGTTTCGGCAACAAATAACACTATGATCATTTATATTGTCAGCCTACCTATAATAAATAACGAATCTTGTGAATCAATACTTGTTAAACCTATAAAGGTAAAACATTACATAAACAAAATATATTACGAAAAAATATTGAAATGTCAAGATAAAACGTATGGAATTAAGTTAGAGTGTAAGAATTTTAATGGATTATCTATATGTAATAGTAATAATTTAATTTAAGTGGAACAACTTGCATACCGAACCTCCTCAAAAGCATCCCCTCTAATTGCACCAAAATAAACAATCAGCATATACCCACTATTGAAGAAATCCTTGCCAGTATTATATTGCTAACTTCAGCGGAACAATCTATGCTAACAATGATCTCCTTAATTTGACTGGCACATTTATCATAAAAATACAAAATTCATCCGAAATTATTGGAAATACAACTTATTTATCAAGTTTCGAAAGCCGATATAAACCATTGCCAGCACTTATACAACCGCAATCTGCAACAGACTCCTTTGAAGAAATCCTAACCCTCGAGATGCTGAAGGAAATTCACATAAATAACACGAAGGTTATCAACACGGTAGAAATAAAGACCAAAATAAATTCTATCATCAGCTTTGGATTAACAACAACAGTAGCAATACTCATGCTATTTATTCTAGTTAAATCTTTCGTAGCTAGAAAACTACCACGAGTCAAAATCACCAACCAAATACACGAAGCTCCAACAACATCAAATTTATTTCCAGAACTCGTTAATAAGCAATATTGCGAAATTCAAGAAACAAACAATAGCCAAGACTACTCAGCTTTGCAACAACAACACCCCGTAAACCCTCAAGAATAAGTCAAATCCCACTATTTTGAATATGGATCAAACGAGGACGTTTGAAACTAAAAACAGGAGTTAACAAAAGTATGTTAACATTAACAACATTAACATTAACATTAAAAATTGAATTGAATTGATGAATATACTATATGAAATATGTATTGTAAAAATAAAACTGATTACCTTATGACTTTATGATTTCATTAAGTGTCAAACACTATTAATCGAAAGATATTAGGGACTTTTATTCAATAAAACCCTTTTTGAAGTCGTCTCTGCTGTGAATAATTATTTAGCTAATTTTCTGATCCAAATGATGCGATAAATGTTTTATTGGGCTCATCCCGGGTGATTGAAGAGGACGATCGACCTATTTTGGAGTCCAACATAGCAACGAGCCAAATGCTGCTGTACACCCCAAAACATTGCTGGACCTCCGCCATAACTTACTGTACAACTAACATTTTGTTTAATAATTCGCTGGTTTTTTTTATCTGTTTTTTTTTCTTATTTTTCTTTTTAAAATTTCAAGTTTGTTTTAGTTTCAAAATTTCAGTTTTATATTGTTTTTTTTCAGCACTTCTAACATGTAAGCCTAATCTATGCTATGTCCGCCAACTGATTTTTCGGAGGAAGGATGTACCTTGCTCAATTTTTACAGGTCTTAAAGTAGGACCTTTTCTAACTTCAATTACGCTTTTTTTTATTTCTCTTTTAGCTAGCTTTCTTGGTTCAAAATTTTCAATGTTCTGTGGTCAATTTCTTTCAATATATTTCCCGTATTTCTAAGCATGTTGAACTCTTCAATTTAAAATAAAATAAAACTGTACCGCTATTAAGCCTTTAAACCTAACCAGTGACTTGTTATTCCACGGTCCATGTGTGAATGTTCAGTTGGCTGATATTGAATAATACTCTGAAAATTATCGACCTCATCGTTGCAAAGAATTTTTTGATTCTGCATCTTTCTAAAATTTAGCATCAATATATTAATCCTTCGAGCTCACACAACAACGCTTACAGTGAAAAACTAAAATACTGAATCTTCACCAAGATTACGTATATTCCGTTGCCCAATGAGAATGCTTTTGTCGCTGTTCATCCAGATGAGCTGAGGTCAAACAGCAGTTCCATAACCCAGTAACTGCTGTATGAGGAAATTTTGTGCTTGAAAAAAATTAACATAGGATTATTCATCACCAGTCAGACACAAAGGCCTCAAATTTCTCGCACTATCTTCAGTGATTAATCTGGTGGATTCCTTGTAACAGTTTGCGTCGCTTGAAAATTGTTGATTGAGACTGGTTCGTCAACAACTATACTAAGTCGAGATGCCATCACAAGCGGTACACAATTACTCCCTAGCAATACCATTATAATGACGTTATGTGGAAGTTTCAAGCGATGCATCAAAATTAAGGTTGTGGATTTTTCCCGCTCTTCTACTAGCCAAGGAATCCTGGCAATTGATGTTTTGAAATCCTCCAAAAGCTTTTTAGATTATTCGTCAAATGCGTTGTGCGTCAGGGGTGAGAAAATCCCTTTTATCAATGAATTTTCCTGTCCCACAAATGATCACTTAAGAGAGAACGTTCGCGTCATTTGTCTCAAGATATTTAACTGTGTAGATCTTCTTCCACGAAATAAATCATTTGTCTATACTAAGACAGCCCACGGCGTGGTGGCTGAAGGCGTAGTCAATCCAATTTACGATGATTTACACAAAAGTGTGTTGATTGCAAAATCTTTAATCCGTAACAAGAAGATATTTAAGATATTTAACTGTGTAGATCTTCTTCCACGAAATAAATCATTTGTCTATACTAAGACAGCCCACGGCGCGGTGGCTGAAGGCGTAGTCAATCCAATTTACGATGATTTACACAAAAGTGTTTTGATTGCAAAATCTTTAATCCGTAACAAGAAAGGGAGTGTCCTGGTTCGACTTGCAAGTACATGTGATCACATCGTCACGCTCCCAGCTCAAACAAAAGTAGCTGCATTTGAAGAGGCTGCCTGCATGGATCCTGGTTACGCGGACACTAATGCCATGAAGAGGCACAGAAGGATCTCTCGCCATCGTAATCGGGAGCCCTTAGGTTATTTTTAATCGAGTTTTGTGACACCCAAATGGTACAGCATACAATCAACATCGGCTCTGCAAACCAAATAAAACAACCGCCCAGGTGACTAAGCATGAAGCATGAAGAATCTCGACAAGTCATAGACGATATGCTCAGGCAAGATATAATTCATCCTTCGTCTAGCCCCTGGGCATCCCCCATGGTGAAAAAAAGATGGATCTACCCGATTCTGCGTGGATTATCGCCGGCTTAATGATTTCGTTTCCGTTGAGAAGGATTGATGACACGTTGGATGCGGTGGCGGGATCTTCCTGGTTCAGTACCATCGATTGTTAGAATGGTTATTGGCAGGTAAAGATGCACTCGAGTGATAGAGATAAGACGGCCTTTGTTACTCGTGATGGCTTGTGGCAGTTTACAGTCATGAGTTTTGGATTCACAAATGCCCCAGCGACATTTGAATGGTTGATGTCTCATGTTCTACGAGGTCTTCCGATGGAACAATATCTAGACGACGTGTTTATTCATGGTAAAAGCTTTCAAATAATGTTTTCTAATTTAAAAATTGTTTTCAGTTGTCTGCGTGCTTTTGAAAATTAATCCATCTAAATGCCATCTGTGTCGAAAGAAGTTGATTTCTTGATTTATATCATCAACGAAAAGGGTTCGTGTCCCGACCCATCAAAAATAGAAGCCATTATAAAGTGACCAAAGCCTGCTAATGTTTCGGAAGTAAGGAGTTTCGTGGGTTTATGCACATTTCACGACTCTTCCACAAGCTTACAGAGAAAAACGTACCGTTTATCTGGTCTGCGAAATGTGATGAAGCGTTCCTTCGGCTAAAAACATGTCTCACTACACTACCAATTTTAGTCCATGTTCGAGCGGATAGTTAATTTATCCTTGATACGGACGCCAATGATCGAGGAATTGGTGCGGTTCTAAGTGAAGTTCAGGACGGCACGGAGGTGGTTATAGGTGAGACACTCAGCAAACCCAAAAAGAATTATTGTATTACACCGAAGGAATTGCTCTCTATGATCAAGGCGATAGAAAATTTTCATGTGTATCTACATACCATATACCCGGAAGGACAACTTGCTCGTTGGTTAGAAAGACTGCATCAGTATACTTATCATGTCTCGGAGGCCATGTGATGAAGTATGTAATTACTGTACTACTAAAGAATTGAAATGTGATGGTGGGTTACAGAATCAAGTAAAAACTTTGTTATTTATTGACATCGAATTGGACTTCGAGCAGTTGAAGCTAGCACAAACGAACGATGATGTTCTGTTGAAAATTCGAAATTGGATAAACTTAGGACAAAGACCAAGTTAAGAACGCGAGTTCGGTGAGAACAAACTTTTTAAAACCTATTAGTCGCAATTTAATGTCCTGGCAATAAAAAAAAGGCATTCTGTGTAGAAAATGGGTACCCACTTTGCAGCGTGTGCGCGAACGGTTGCTTACTATTGTAACCAAGCACTAAATAGCGGCCGTTATCAAAATGTTTCATAACACACCTTTTGGAGGACATGTTGGATCAAGAGAAAACCCTTGCAAAAACCCGTTACCTATTTCATTGGGTCGGCACAGGTCAAGACGTGGCCCGTTGTTCGCCATGACTTATCGCGCAGCTCAACAAGAAACCATCAAATAATCTCCATTCTCTATGATTTTTTCGTGACTATTGGAAAAAATTACGTGGCCCACAGCTGGGATAGTGGGATCCCGGAGTATTATCTTTTGTTCGGGGCATCGTTCTATCGGTGCCGAGAATCAACCATAACAATATCCAAGGTATTATGATGCTTATTGTACAATGATTACGATGTCCAAGATCTTTTTACTTGAGAGCAATCTAAAAAAAATGAAAGACTATTGGAAAGTGCGACCAGTCTTTTATTATATTGTTTTCCGGTTAATCTTCATGGTAAGCTGTTGAAGATTTGAAACGGACGGTCGCTCACTAATATTGACTTTGGATAAAAAGTATTTAAGCTCAAGAATAATAAGGTAAACATTTGCGGTCCAAAACTATGATTATATGTTAGAGCATTGAGTAGTCTGGAATATCGATTTGATTATTAAAAATTAAAAATTTTTTATGAAATATCATTCAAAAAACTCATAGATAATAGAATAAGTTTCTTGTTTTTCTGCTGTCCTTGACCAAGTATCATATAAAAAACAGTCATTTACATTTACACAGTCTATTACATGTATGTGTAATCGATACTTAATTTTTTAGGTACTATATATG
Source organism: Volucella inanis (assembly GCA_907269105.1). Classification (NCBI taxonomy): domain Eukaryota; kingdom Metazoa; phylum Arthropoda; class Insecta; order Diptera; family Syrphidae; genus Volucella; species Volucella inanis. Next base: position 109,234,936 of record OU026157.1, on the reverse strand, counting down.
AAAGACTGGATTCTTTTTTAACAACAACAATTGAAGCAATTGGATATGGATTTAGACTAACTTACTTTTGATAACCTCTGCAAACGAAAAATTCACTAAAACTTTCGAATACGCTCGATGAATATTTGAACCCTTGAAAATCCTACTAAGGGGATTTCAAAGCAGCAAAAGAAGTTCGATGAGTTCGGTGGGACTAAAAGCGCAAAGAGTCATTCTATTAATACCATCTATTTCGTCTATTTACCATAGATATCATTAGAGAACTAAGCGAATGCTTGATTACTGTTTAAAATTAGCTGTCACGTTATGTTTTCCAAACACGCTGAAACGTTTGTAGATTTCAACTTTTTGTTCGTCTCTTTCTTTCATATCCCTAGTTGTGTCTAAACTTGTTGGCTTTCACAACTTATATGGCAAAGTCATAGCATGCACTTGTTCTCTCACGGCACAGTATGTACTCAGTAGTCATTATTAGGTCATGCTTCGATCAATTCTTTTACGTTGTCTACCGACCGACTTGATTATCATCGCCAAATAGAGAAGGGGAAAGAATTGAATGATCTAGATCGTGTGTGGCCGTGGCTTAGGTGGTAGTGCATTGCCTTCCCAATCGGAAGATTCGGGGTTTAGTACTAGCCGTGACCGAAAGATTTTTTTTCAGGCAATTAAAACCTCGCGAGATGGATGGTTGCTTAAATACAACATCAAGCCAATTTACACTAAAAATTTAGTCTCCCCATCAAATGTTGGATGCCATCCATGGAGCGAAATAGCCACTGAGCGCAAACATCTTTCTTTCTCTTTGTATCCCATTTTCCGAAAAATTATACACATGCTTTGGCATCATAAGTGTAGTCATAACCAAAAAAAAAGAACAATCTTCCAACCAAAGTGTGTCAACTCTTTCACTGATTGGAGGCAATAAGGTTTTTTTTTTTTTTTTTCTTGGGAAGGTGAGAAATCTTTATAGACACTATAGGCCCTGAGCCTATAGTAGTGTGAGATTCTTACTCACTAAAAAACACCTTCCTTATGCAAACCATGACTGAATTCACACTCAACAAGCAGTTCTTCTATCGCATTTTATTTTGTTTTTATAAGACATCCTGCAGGTGATTTTTCATAGAAAATTCCTGTGTACTTTAGAAAAATTACGCGCTGCTAATCACCGCGCTAGATCGAGAGGCTTAGTCCTTTTCAGACGGAGCAATAAATTTGTCTCGTCGAGGATTTGTTGAACAGAAATACCTTGTAATCGATTTTTATGTTTTCGCGCAAACATTTTAATTACGTTCTGAACGTTTTCGACTCCTAAGTCTCTATGGATATCATCGTTTCTAATGTACCACGGCGCATAAACAATACCTCGAAGAACTTTGTTTTGGAATGTTTGTAATACATTAATGTTACTATTTTTAGAACAGCCCCAAAGTTGTGCACCATATGTCCAGTTCGGTTTTAGCATTTGCTTGTATAACAGCAGTTTGTTCTCTAAGCTAAGCTTGGAATACTTTCCAATAAGCCAGTAAATATCTCTATATTTGATTTCAAGCTCTTCACGTTTTTTCTTGACGTGTGCTCTCCATTTTAGTTTAGCGTCGAGTGTCATACCGAGATATTTGGCCTCGTTCGCGTAAAGAATTCGTACTGCGTTGATAAACACCGGTGGATTCTCAATTTTCTTGAGAGTGAAGTTCACGTTTACAAACGTTTTCATTAAGCGCGATTCGCCAAGTCTTTGTCCAATTGTTAATTCGTGTAAGTTCACGTTGCAACTTGGCAGTTGCTTCTTCGACTGTTTTAGAAGTTGCCAAAATGGCGTGTCATCAGCAAATGTGGCTAGGACAGTGTCGTCCGTTTGCGGTATATCGCGGGTAAAAAGCAAATATAGCAGAGGGCCAAGTACACTTCCTTGCGACACCCCCGACTTTATTGTCTTAAAAGTGGAATATTCGTTTCCGTGTCTCACACGGAAGAGTCGGTCTTCCAGATATGAACCTAAAATACAAGACAATTGCTAGGTTAGGGCTTGTCGGAGTTTATATATTAGGCCTTCATGTCATACCTTATCAAAGGCTTGCAAAACGTCAAGGAATGGGCTTGAACAGACTAACTTACACTCGATTGCTCGTTCAATTACATCGGTTATTCGATGCACATGGTCAACTGTAGAGTGTTGACTTCTAAAGAAAAATTGATGATCAGGCAAGAGGGAATTTGTGTCGGTAATTGGTTTAAGATGGTAAAGAAGGATTCGCTCGAAGACCTTCGACGTAATCGGGAGAAGCGATATTGGTTTATATGACTTGACTTCAGTCAGCGGTTTACCGGGTTTCGGAACCATAATAACTGCGGCTACTTTCCACTGGTGCGGTACGTGCTCTAATCTAATGCTGGCATTTATAAGATAGAGCAGCTTTAGCAAACCTTTTTTCGGCAACGCTTTAAGTATCTCTCCCGTTATTAAGTCATATCCCGGGGCTTTATTAGGCTTAAGCGTGTCTATAACTTGTCTAAGTTCCCTAAGTGTAGCCTTTTCTACTGGAAAGTTTGTCGTCACGTCTAGCGTATTGACATTCTCTGGAAGCACTTCCCCGTCGAATGGTTTAAACGTTTCTGCAAGATGGTCCGCGAAAACATTAGCTTTTTCCTTATCTTCTTTCGCCCAGTCATCCTGGTTTTTTCTTATTGGCCCCACGTGTATTTGGGGCTTTCGAACACTTTTAACGGATCTCCATATGGAGTAGTTAGTATCCTTTGTCGCTGTGAGTCTTTCAAGGTAGTTATTAATACCTTGATTATTGAAGTCCTTGATCGATTTTTTCAATAAGTTGCAGAGCCTGATGAAGGAAGTTTTATCTTGTTGTGCCCGTGTTTCATGCCACTTTTTCCGCGCTCTTCGTTTCTTCGTTATCATTTCTCTGATTTCCGGTGGATATCTTATGCTGACTTTGGGAACTTTGTTCGATTCGCTGGGAGTGTTGCTGTATGACTTCAACAAAACGTTCAACTTCTTTTTCGACCTAATACGGCGTTCTAAGTGCTACTTTCAACTCAGTATTGTCTACAACGTCTATTCGGAAATCTTCCCAGTGAGTTTTGCTGTTAGTTAATCCGGGTGGTCTTTGTTTCTTAACCAAGGCTTTGCACAGTGATAGGATAACTGGAGAATGATCGGAGGAAAGATCGAAGCCCTCTTCAACTTTGACGTAACTAGCGTTTACTCCTTTTCCGATACAGAAGTCTATTAGATCGGGTGTTTTGGCGACATCCGACGGCCAATATGTCGGCTTGCCTGTTGAGTAAAAATAGCAACCACATTCCATACCAGCCCTGTAAAGAGTTTTGCCTTTTTAAGAGATACATCTTGAGCCCCAAAAGCTGTCGCCACCAATAATGAAGATTGGTCCAAGAGAGTTGAATAGGTCAATAAATTCTTGTTTTTATATTTTGCAGCGCGATTGGCTATAGATTGAGGATTGGGTCTATAACTTAATTGGTGCAGTTTGCTAAGAGATGGCGTAACTTCTATTATTCCAATGTTATTATTCCATTGGAACATGCGTTGGAAAGCTACTGTCATTGTACGTCATTTCAGTATATGTAATTCATTTGAAGCGTAAACAACAATAATTTTTTTTCACTCTTATATGTCCAACTTTGTGTCATAGTATTTTGGTGGAAGTTTATGGTAAAAATGCGTTAGCTGAACAAACGTGCCAAAAGTGGTTTGCACGATTTAAAAGTGGTGATTTTGGCTTGGAAGTCGATGAACGTCCTGGGCAACCAAAAAAGTTTGAAGATGAAGAACTGGAAGCATTACTCTATTAAGATTGTTGCCAAACACAAGAAGAGCTCGCAGAATCTTTGGGTGTCACTCAAGCAGCCATTTCAAAACGTTTAAAAGCAGCTGAATGTATTCAAAAGCAAGGAAATTTTGTTCCACATGAACTCAAGCCGAGAGACGTCGAAAGGCGGTTTTGCATGTCCGAAATGCTGCTGGAACGCCACAAAAAGAAATCATTTTTGCATCGGATTGGTACTGGTGATGAAAAATGGATCCATTACGATAACCCCAACAGCAAAAAATCATATGTGAAACCCGGCCAACCACCCAAATCAACGGCAAACCGAATATCCATGGCGCGAATGTAATGCTCTGTATTTCGTGGGATCAGATGGGTGTACTGTACTATAAGCTGCTAAAACCGGGTGAAACCATCAATGGTTTCAATTAGTCCGTTTGAAGAGAGCAGTAGCCGAAAAACGTCCGAAATATGCGACCAGACACGAGGAAATAATTATCCATCATGACAACGCTCGGCCCCACGTTGCTACTCTAGTCTTACCCCACCCCCCTTAGAGCCCAGACCTTGGCCCTTCTGATTACCATTTGTTCCGGTCGATGCAGAACGCCCTCACTGAAATACAGTTCACATCAGAGCAGAATATTAAAAATTGGCTTGATTCATTCTTGGCTGCCAAGCCTGCGCAATTTTTTTTGGATGGGATCCAAAAATTGCCAGAAAGATAGGAAAATGTCATAGCTTCAGATGGGCAATACTTTGAATAATACTATTGTACATGTTTTTCTTAAATAAACGTTAAAATTTTGAAAAAAATACCGGACGAATTAAATTACATAACCAATATTAAAAGAGTAATTTTTATTTTTAGCGCGCACCACGGTCATTTGAAATTTGTCAAGTTCAATTATTGCTTCCAAAGTATGTTCAATGCAGTCTTTTATGAATAGGGATGACCCGCCTCTTGCGTTTCCCGATGGATGATGAGCGTGGTAGTCGCGGTAACCTTTTAGTTCCACGCGCGATTCTGTCGCCAGGTGAGTTTCGGAAATTAAACATACGTCAATTACTTTTTCCTGCATGAAAATATTTAGTTCATCAAGCCTTTTCTGTAGCCCGTTATCATTCCACGCAAGTATATTGAGCTTCTTTGCCATAATTAGTTGCAGAAATTGGCTTCAAACTTAAGAAGCCGTTCGACTATTATCTTATTTATTTTAGTCTGTTCTTCTAGTCTCTCGAGAATCACTGATAACACATTTGAGGCAGGATCCGGTACAGTTAGTACAGTTAGTCATATTAACTCGCGCCGCTATTTGCGCGTAAGTTTTTCCACTTTCCACTTGCGCATTGTTATTTTTGACGTTGTTGTTATTTGTGATTTTAGCGTTTGTCACCATTACCTTCTTTAAAGGCTTTGGAGTAAAACCGCTGGTGTTATTTCTCATTCTAGCTGTCCCTGCGTTTTTCAAAGGCTTCGGTTTTTATTGATCTCGTAGCTTTTGCAACTCCTTCGCGACTTCGCAGCCTCGATAATTAGCTGGATGTTTTCCCTTGCAGTTAATGCATATCGCTGGGGATTCTTTCGCGGCATTGCACTTTCGAGTCAGATGTTTGGGAGAACTATTTTGTGGTGTTTAAAATGGGAAATTGTATCGTTAGAAAAAAGTGGAACGTACCAATGCAAAGGCAAGAAAATGTTCTTCTAAAACCGCTTCCAGTCAGTGAGAATACTGGTTGTCTCTTTTTCAAATCTAAATCTTATGTTACCACGGAGTACGACAGCATGACCATTCTACCAGAAAAAAAAAGAAACATCTTACCTTCGAGAAGTCCATGCTTCTGCTGCTCAAAGAGCGGATGTTCTTCAAAAAAATGACGAAGCAGTGACCCGCACTTCAAAAGTTCGTTACAAATGACAGATAGGAAAATTCACGAGCAGCGTGAAGAAAAATCAAATGCAATTCGGAATAGTACAATATGTGTATTAAATGTATAGACATTTGAATCAAATTGTTCGTAAGGAGTATACTATTGTATAATAATAAGGTCATTTCTATCCGGATGACATTAGATGGCAGCAGCCAGTACACATTCGCGAAAGTATCGTCAAAAAATTAAACCTTAACCCAGTAAGTGAAAGATATCTGTAATCCCATTTGAAAGCAAATAACTGAATTGTATGGAAAAATACAGCAAGGTTAAGATCACTCTGCGTAGTAATCTGGAGGGATCAAAACATCATTTCAAATAACAACAAAGCTCAAGAACATAGTCGGTTGTGTGCGCTTTTTCGTCGTTTGATGAACTATAATAGAATATGATTCTCCATTACAAAAACTATCCAACGAGAGAATCGTATAATATATGCGTGAGATAGGAGGGCACGACCAGCGAAAAATATTTTATTTGCCTCATCGATTTGTATATAAAGCATGAAACCTTTCGAAGGCATGAAAAATCTCTTAATGATTTGCTTTGGACGGGTGACAATTCGCTTCCTAGCAAGATAATGCTATTGTTGAATTTCCGCATGAGTCCTTACTTGAGTCGCAGATATTGAAAAGACCTTCCTCCAAATTGTCCTGCATGAAGAAGACCATAACTATCATAGCTTTCTGCGATTTGTTAACGGACTGAAGTCGTTTTCTGATATGTCAAAGTACCCTGAAGTTAGGATGACGATTGTCACATTTGGCATTAATAGTAGTAGTGCGCCATCATACAAATAACATCTCGACGGCAAAAAACACCGACTTTCTGAAATGTGTGCTCAACTTAAAAATATGTACAATACAGTGCATTGACGATACCGAACACGAGTCGTTCGCAGATTTTAGCAGAGAGCACACGTGCTTCGGCTTTACATAAAGTAAAAAAAAAACTGTGAAACAGTTTCCTACTCAACATAATTAGTTGAACTTATTCAGTTGACCCGATAGTCGTGCGATTAGAGGCGTCGGTTATTGAGTAGTGGGACGCGGGTTCGAGTCAAAAGCAAATCACGTGATGTATGTAGGAGAGCGCTCCGGTCTTCCCATAACGGGAGTGGGAAAAGGCAACAATAGTGTTGCCGGTGCCATGGCGAAAGCCATTAAAAGGAGGAGGAGTCTGAAAACCCCTCCTAATCTTACTAAAAGGAAAGTAAATGCCGTTTTAACGGCTGATGAGGTCAATTATGAGGGGGGCAATAACAACTTTGCCTCTTAAGCGGCATCCGAGTCGGAAGATGAGGATGAAGAATTAAATGACATTAACAGCAGCATACAAAAGCTGCAAGAAAAAGTGCTTGCTAATAAGCAAAAACAAAACGCACGCAGGCTGAGGGAGCAATTAGAAGCAGCGAGCTCCCAACAACAAAACCACCAGCAGCAGAAACAACAACTGCAACAAACAAAACAGCAGCAGCAGATACAGCAACATCTGCAAAAACAAGATCTGAAACCACAGCAGCTGAAAAAAAGCAGCAGCAGCAAAAACAACAACAGCAGCAGCAACAACAACAGCAACAGCAGCAACAACAACAACAGCAGCAGCAGCAGAAGAAGAAGGAGAAGGTGTCTCCTAACAATACCTATAAATTAGAGGTAAGTACAACCAAGGTCCTGTGTAAGTTGGTCATTGGTAACAATTTTAACATCAAGATATTGGGGAACGATCGTCATGCCATCCACTGTAATACGTTGCTACGCGAAAGTGAAAGAGCTCCTAAAAGAAACGACGACGGAGCACTTTTCATGCACACCGAAGTGTGAAAAGTGGCAATCGATGCTGCTGAAGGGGTTAGAACCATCTTCTGATCCTGAGGAAGTCCTAGCACTGCTCAAGGAGAAGGAGTGCGAAAGACTCAAGATTGTGGGGGTAAAGCCATTTACCACAGCTAGAGCCAGGCGGGAGAAATGGAGTCTGCCGTTCTTCCTGGTGCAGCTCAGTCCCGAAAGCCGTCTGGATAGTCTAAGGAGTATCAATGTTCTAGACTACCAGGTGGTTCACTGGGAAAAATTAAAAAGGATCGAAGGCGTTATACAATGCGTTCGCTGCCAGAGGTTCGGGAACGCAGCGTCGAACTGCCAGATGCAGCCTCTATGCGTGAAGTGCGCCAAGAACCACAGTTTCGAGGAGTGTGCTCTGAGTGTTGACGGAGCATCCGATTCGTTGCAGCTCTCGTGCGTGTTATGTGGAAACGTGGGACACACCGCAAACTATCGGGGTTGTTCTAAGTTCGGGGTTGTTCTAAGTCACGTCCCAAATGGCGGCAGGTAGGGGGGCTACGGTACACCAAGCGACTGTTGCTTCTCCGGCGCCAATGCCGAGAACAACGGAAGCTGCACCTAACATGCTGGCCATCTTGCTCGCAATCCAAGGGCAGATGGCTCACCTGCAAAAGCAGGTGCAAGAACAGGTCAAGCGGGTGGACCAGATCTACGCGCTGCTGCCGGGCCTAACGCAACACATGTCGTTATGGGTACGCACATGGTGGAGCAAACTTTGAAGGTCCTTGCGGTGAATGTTAATTCACTGATTAGGATCGAACGAAGAACCGCGATGTTTAAATTGCCACAAGACCAAACTCCTGATGTGCTTCTCGCTAGCGAAACCAAGCTAACCGATAATCACAAACTGGAGTACAATAATTATATTGTTAGAAGAAGAAACCGGCCCAGATCCAAACGTGGAGGTGGTGTCGCGATCTTCATTAAAGAAGGCATAAAATTTCACAAAATGTACAAGGGCGTGTTGCGCAGGTTCCGGGTGTTGGAAGCTGTGGTCATTTACATCCCGCTCCGCAATGGAAAGCGGCTGTACTTGACCTCTGTTTATGCACCTGAAGCTTCACAATCCACCTTATTCATTACAGAGCTCGAGACGCTTTTTTGACTTCTGAGGCTGGAATCGGCGGAGAATTATTTTATAATTGGCATAGATTTCAACGCTAAACACAGAGATTGAGGAAATCATTTGCCAAATACTAGAGGGAACCTACTACTCGATTGGGGGGGTCAGCACGATGCATGTACAGACTCGGTATTAAAGCGACAGATAACCCATAGTTTCCCAGAGGCGGGTCTTATTTGGATCTATTGCTGTACGACGAACGTATACGACTGACAGGTACGAATTACCAAACGCTAAGCTGTCTGCGCACATTAGTGTATGACATTGACCATTGCGGTTTTAGCACCGAAATTACAGTTCCCAACGAAATTGCGGAATTGGACGAGTTTGTCCAAAGATATTCTTACAACTACAGTAAGGCTCGATGGACACGCTTCTCCGCAACCTTAACAAGAGCGCTCTCCTCGAACACGCTCCACCCACCGTCCAATAGGAATTTGTCAAACGAGGAGATCGACAATTACCTAAAACAAATGGACGAGGCAATTAAACAAACTATGGACACTACAATACCGCGGTATCGGCGAACGACTAACGAAGACCTGTTTCGCAATCCTACTATTGACGCAATGCACTGACAGAAAAGAAGACTTCTGTCAAGACTCAAAAACTTGTACAGACAGTTTACCGACAGACAACACCCGGAGATCAGGACATTGAAGTCTTCGATTAAAAATCTGCAAACGTTAATAAAAGAGAATTATAGAATTTCTGAAAGTTTGTATTGGAACAACAAGGTTCGGGCTGTAAACACCAGTAACCCGAATATGTTTCCGCAAGTAAATAAACTATTTCGAAGAAAAAATCAAAACGACCTTCAGTGTCTTAAAATAGAACGGCCATCAGAAAACGAACGGTTACTGACAATAGCAGGTATTGACCCAAATGAGGCCTCTGATGATGACGACTTCTTTGTGATCGAGGATCAACAGGAGAAGGTTGAGGCCATAGGGGCGACTTTCCAGGACGTATACCAAGCCAATGATACCATTGGCCCTAATTATGACCTGGACGATCGCGTCTTGGTGCACGACTTCTACATTCGAAATGAAGTAGAGAACTGGCGATCCGAGGGCTCTGGTTTCACCTAGTTCAGCGACGAAAACATGGCAAATAATGTCATTACCAGAGAGTGTGACCTACCCCCGTTCATTTCGAAGGAAGAACTCCATGACATCTTCGACACAATCAGGGCTAAAAAATCAGTGGGGATCGATAGTATTTCGAACATCGTGCTTCAATGAATAATGCACATTATCCAGCGCATTGGAAAACGGCGCTGGTTCAACCTATCACCAAAAAGGGAAAGGATATATCCAATCCGGCGAATCCCCGGTCGATAAGTCTCCTTCCGAATATCAGTAAGGTTTTTGAAAAAGTAATCAATAGAGCTCTGTCTAAGTGGGTTGAGGACAAACATATAGTTCCGGATAATCAATTCAGTTTTAAGGCGAGACATGATATATCACATGCCGCGTCTAAACTGGTGTCCGATATACAGTGGAATAAAGGCAAAAACCAATGTACTGGTGCCTGCCTTGTTGACTTGGAAAAGGCCTTCGACACCGTATGGTTAGAGGGTCTTTTCTATAAGCTGACTAGGCTGTGGGTCAGGGAATCACTCTTGTATATTCTTTATAATATGCTGACCAACAGACAGTTCATCGTGAAGAATGGTGATGTGACTTCTGTTGGAATATTTCAAATTAAAAATGGTCTTCAGCAAGGCGCAGTCAATTCACCGATCCTTGATAGGTTCACTTCCCCATACTATTGCGTACGCAGACAATTGGATAGCGTACAGCACAGGTCCAAAAATCGAGGTCATTAATACTCTCTTGCAGCGTGACTTCGATAAGATAAGACAATAGTTTGATACACTTATTCTAGCGATTTTCCGACTTCTTGTACCCGTCCGAAAAGTAATTTTCCGGAAGGTCTGCAAAATACTCCTCCGTGGCGTCAATGATATCATCGCGTGAGCTGAATTTTTTATTGATGAGCCATCTGTTGAGGTTTGGGAAGAGATAATAGTCCGAGGGAGCCAGAGCCAAATCGGGCGAATACGGTGGATGCGACGGCAATTGGGGCCGTTTTTTTGCTTCATGTGAGGCCGTTTTGCTGCGATTTCGGCCTTCAATCGCTCCAATAATACACAGTAGTACTCGCTGTTGATGGTTTTTCCTTTTTCGAGGTAGTCCACGAAGAGTATGCCATGACAATACCAGAAATCGGACGCCATAACCTTTCCCTCGGCCGCTTCGGAGCACTCGTGCCATCTTCAGTCCATTGCCGGGCACTCATTCTGTTCTCTGGTGTTCAACAGTTACCAATCGACGCCAAAAGTCCACCCGATTTCGCATCAGCAAATCCAAACACTCTTTCGAAGTGCTCTCGCGTTCATGTTTTTGCCCAGGAGTGAGTATGCGCGGTACCCAGCGGCAGGATAACTTTTTCATATGCAGAATATTGCCCAAAATATGGCATGTGCGCTCAGCACAAATCTTTGCGGTATCTGCTAGCTCGCGCACCTTCACTTTCCGGTCAGCCAACACCATTTCATGTATTTTTTTTGACATTGTCCTCTAACCGCATCGGATGGCCTGCTGCTGCGAACTTGATCGGTAGTGGTGTTGCGACCACCACGAAACTCTCGAAACCAATATTTGACGGTGTAATCTGACGGAGCATTAGCCCAACAATATTTATCCAACTTTTCTTTTGTTTCCCTAGCCGTTTTGCCTCTCAAAAAATAATGTTTTATGAGAGAACGAAAATCGTTTTTGTCCATACTCAACATGATGGCAAACACATCAACAACAATCAGGTGTCAAAACAAAACTTAAGATAGTATCGCACTGAAATTTGGCATGTCTGCCTAAATATGAACGGACTTCAAGGCACCATAACCGTTTTTGCAGTAGCAGTGCATTTTGGCGGTCAAATAGGTTACTTTTTACTCCACCTTGTAATTTATTCCTGAAATAAGGAATACACAAAAATGAAAATACGATTTAAATGAAAACAACAAATATGGAAAAAATTGTAGGTCACTTGTGCATAAAATAAACACTGTCCCATTCCGGCCGAAATGTTGCGATATAAGCTAATTTCAAGTTTCCAGGTGCAATTGTTTGAAAATAGGGAAGGCTTTGAATATATTCGTCAGGTGTTCAGAAAATTTCAGAACGTTTCCCTTGAGTTATCCTAGACTCCAGGCCTAATTGGAATGAAAATATTGCTGATTGCATTAAAAGAGACTGCAGAGAAGCCATCACTAACACGATGGCAATATTTTACTGGCAATCGCAGCGCAAATCTGCCAAGAAAAATAAACCTTTTAGGATGGCCTGACACCTAAGATCTTTTGCACATGCAATAGTTAGTGCTTCAAGTTATGTTTGAATAAGTATTTTAAAGTGGTTACCTGTGATATATTTGCGTTAAAAACAGAAAGATCCTTTTTTTTGCGTGTGTATTACCGGTGATCATATGAAGGAAGAAGTCATTTAGTATGGTGTTTCGGTGTTTATTAAAATTAATTTAACAGGTGGATTATAAAGTGATGACACTTTTCATGAAAATTAGAAAGAAGATTGGGGAGTCAGTGCAACAGAACCTAAGATTACAACAGAGATATCAGAATTAAATTAAAGTTAACATATCTGCTAATTTTGTTTTATTGTAATTACTATGTACCTATTATTTTGTTCAAATAAATTTATAAATTTCAACTAACTAATTTTACTATTGTGGTAGAACTGAACTTCTAAGGGCTTAAGGGTGTATTACTGGTGAAATATTGGTAACTTGGGAAAGATTTTCCATGTGATGTGATCACCAGTGATACACTGGCAGCCAGCGTGTTAAGACAAAAAATTTCTATACAAGATGAAAAAATTTACACTCTTAGCACCAATTTTGACAAGGGATTCATTATTAGATTTCTCGACAGAGCAGAAGTGAAAAATGAAATAGTCGTAGGAAAAGGTTTTTGTACCGACGGACTCCGGATGAAGGTCAGGATGAGAGCAGAATTGACTGAAGGGTTTTAATGCTTATATCACAACTTTTAATCAGGCTGTAAGAACCCTAGCAAAAAAAAAACTTTTTGGAAAGCTTGCTCCAACGTTGTCAGATATTCCGGTTTTGGACTCCACAGTAATAAGATATACGAGTAGAATACATCTAAAGGAGATGTCCAAATATAATATAGTAGCTCTTTGTACCGGGCTTTATGAGGCTTTATGCAAAAATTGATTATGATCTGAGATAAGTATTGCTACCATGTGCTGGACCAATATATGTGTTTTGCATAGCGTCTAGCATCCTATGGCCGATCAGCAATCTGAAAAAATCATTCACATAAAGTTCAACCGTAATGTGGCACATTCCGTGTGTGGTATTGACATTCATGTGAAGCAGCTCGAAATCCTTCATAATGACTATTTAGAAGTTACACTGATGAAGAAGATATTTAATAATATTGTTACTTGCTCTTCCGCTGTGTTACTCTTACATCCTGTCAGCAAGAGAACTCTTTGACAAGCTGAAGAGCTTAAGCAAAATTGACCTGAGGAACTTTCTGTGATTTATATCCTTGTCTGAATAATTCTAAGTCAGTAAAATAGATCTAACGTTGATCTAAGTGAGGATTGGTTAATTAGTCATAGGCCAGCTATTTACTTAACCAAGCCTTCTCATTTAAGTCCCTGAAACTGGAAGATATTTGCAGGTGTCGATATTTCCCGGCGACCCTAAGATATCTTTTTAGTTTTATGCAAATTACGTATTCTAAGGATTAAATAACATAGGCAGCACGGTGTATAATGATAAATTTTCCAAACATACCGTAGCCTCGGTATTTAAGTGACAACAAGCGAGGCTCTTACCAGTATCAACGGCCAAAACCAATTGGCGTTTTAGGTTTCAGACCGACTTATATGGCTTTCTATTTGTTAATTCTTATTTCAAATCCGTGCGGAATAGGTGATACTAATTTACTATAAAGTTGTTAACGCCGCAATAACTTGTTCAGAAAATATTTTACTGAAATAATTGCCTATTCATGTCCATTCATTACTTTCATAAGCATTCCGGGGCACTGCATCAATATTTAAAAGCGTACGTACGTTTTCCTCATTGCCCAGACCTTGTCAACTCTCCCAACATATAAAAATTTTCATAATTGTTTATTGCACGTCGAAAGGTTGACTTCCTTAGCAAATTTCGCATTTTAATAACTTCAATACGTTGTTCCAGTTTTAGATGTCCCATAGTAATTTGTTATCGAAAAAATATTAATTGACAAATATCAGTCCAACTCAAATGAAAACCAAAAACAATGGTTCTGAAACATATGTTTAATACAGCTCTGATTTTATATTATACTCTTGTTTTCTATTCAGATAATCAGACTACGAATGCTTTTTTCTGTAGCTTGCATTATTGTTTTGTAAAGCTTCTGCTTTAAGATGTTTTTTTATGTATGTATGTTTCGGATTATTATAATGATATAATAATAATAATAATGATAAAGCCATTCTTCAAACTTTTAAATAGTTCTTATCCAATTGACTAATATCTTGGTTATAATACTTGTATATCGCTGCTATTTTACAAACTTTAGGTTTGGTCGCAAGATTTACTGTACCTATTTTTCTTTTTAAGGTAATTTAAAGGTTCGAATATACTCTAATAAAAATAGCTCTACATCCCCGGGGACTGTTATTTGGATATGGGGAGTGATTCGATTACACCTGTAAGCAAAGCAAAGGCTTTGTAACAAATAAAAATAATTTTTATATAGTTTTGATAGTCTTGAAGCTTTTAACAGTTTTCATCACAAAGTCCTTGAACCTGAGATCTTCATGCGATAAAAGTGTTTAAATTTCCACAAGATGAGAGATCTCTAGGGAACAGCGTGAAGTTTTTAGTATTTTGATATTTAGATGTTACTGTGCATATATACAATAATTTGAAAAAGTTTTGAAAATACAATATAATTTTGATTATACAATATCTCACTAAAAAGTATCCACTGTGTCCGTAGGGGAATATTCAAAATTAGTGCTTGTTAAACGAAGTACTAGGTTCACCTTTTCGCAACTCTCCATGCATTTACACTTACTCTGAGTATACACATAACGGTCTAAAAAAGAAATACAATTAAAACCAAGTAATAAATGCATTGTAATTGTATACCATAGTTTTCGGATAAACAGGGAATGTGTTCTATATCACATTCTAGGGTTTTTGTGTCACGGTTCAAACCAACTGGAACGCATCCACATTGTTTTTGTACATTTAAATTCTGACATTCAAACACGCAGTTCTGAAACCGATACATGCTAAAATAACGCAAGCTTATTTCGTGTGATAGTGCACATTTCCTTTCATCTATTTCTAATCTTCTCCATACTTCTCTAGAGCTTATCATCTGTGTAGGTTTAATTCGTAATATAAGCTCCTCATTATTGTGTAACGCCTTTGTAAAGACTGACTTATCAGGATATAAATAAGATTCATGAATAAGCACATGGAAATGTTCCGTACTGGCATTTGTTTTTTGAGCATTCGTTAAAATAAACGAGAGTCCATATCGAATGCCGTGGCGATTTGCTTTAAATTGTCTTGAGGGGATCCTATAAACGGACTTTTAAACAAAATACACACAGATAAAATCGCTATCATAACACATAAGCTGAAAAGTCCGTTTCTAAGAGAGGACAAGACTTGAATTAAATCCGTACCATTTTCAGTTAGTACCAACCTTCAAAAGATACGCGCATAAATTTGACAGCTGTCGGATGATTAGTTCTCGAGATATAGCGTTGTGAGTGAAGCAACTTTTGTTATTGTGCAAAAAAAATTGATTCAAAACAATTTCATGTGTTGATTTATCATTGCTTTTTGATGGAAAAAAATGCAGCCGATGCAAAGAAATGGCTTGATAAGTGTTACCCGAACTCTGCACAAGCCGAAAGAACCATTCGCAAGTGGATTGAAAAATTTAAAAGTGGTCATACAAGCACCGAAGATGATGCACGCAGTGGACGTCCAAAAGAGGCTGTTTCAGACGAAAACATCAAAAAAGTCCACAAAATGATTACGAATGACCGTAAAGTGAAGTTGATCGAGATGACTAAGTCTCTGAAGATATCAACAGAAAATATATCATACACAAATATTTGGACATGCGAAAGCTCTGTTTAAAGTGGGTGCCGCGTCGACAAAAAACAACAACGTGTTGATGATTCAGAGGAGTGTTTAAAGCTGTTCAACCGCAATAATTTTCATCGACTATCAACAGCGACTATTACAATGCGTTGTTGGAGCGTTTGAAGGACGAAATCACAGAAAAACGGACGCATTTAAAGAAAAAGAAAGTGCTGTTTCATCAAGACAATGCACCGTGTCACAACCCCACCCACCGTATTCTAAAGATTTGGCCCCCAGCGACTATTTCCTGTTCGCAGACCTCAAAAGAATGCTCGCCGGAAAGAGATTTAAGACCGATGAAGAAGTAATCGCCGAAACAGAGGCCTGTTTTGAGGCTAAACCGAAATCGTACTACAAAACTGGTATCGAAAGATTGAAAAATCGTTTCAATCAGTGTATTGCCCTCGAAGGCAATTATATTGATAAATAAAGTTGAATTTTGAAAAAATTTGGTGTTTTACTATAAAACGGCACTGACTTTTCAGCCCATGTGTTATATGTACCTACAAATACTTATTATTTAGCATATTGAATGAAGAGCAAAGCCCTCTTTGTGTCATTGTGACTCGAAAGATGTTACTACAATTCTCTGTTTTAGACTGAAGACGACATCGGAAAAACAAAGCATCAAAATTCCAATTAATTTTTTGAATTAATTGCGGGGCAGTATAGTTATTCAGTCGTAAAACCGTTTGAATGCTTACAATTTTTTGTTTATCATACTCAAACTTTCCATCAGTTAACCCATAGGCTTGGCTTAAACTTTGTAGAACATCGTCGAAGGTGAGGTTTTCTGGTAAGTTACTAAAAAAATTATCTTCATTAAATTTTATAACAGTATCTCTAATTTACATAAATGTTATACTTACAGTTTCGTAATGATATGTTCTGCTTTTGAATGGTTAAACAGTGAAGAAGGGCAAATTGTTACTGCTGGATAAAAAAGTCTGGCCGTTTTTTCATGATCACTTTCAATAATGAACCTAGTGGGATCACCTAAGAAGTTACCATAAAGTGAATAGGCCAATCGGCCAGCAAGAAAAAACATGGTTAAGACGATGATAGCCCATATTACCCTAAGAATGATTTACTCTTGTTTAGTCATTTTTTAATAAATATAACGAAAAATACCTTATGTGGTATTTGGCATTTTTATCATTAATATATTTCATTCCATGTGTGCTAGACAAGGTGCACTGATCACTCCACGTTTTGCCACACGCTTTCGTAATGGGAAATTTAAATGTTGATTTTTTGAAATACGAATATGACATTGAAAAGTGTACAATACCTAACCAACTTCGATAGAATTAGATGGTTTAACTAAAAAATTGGTGTCCTTACACTTATTTTGATCTATTGATATATCTATGAACGTACATATGTTTCATAAAAACACCAGAAAATGGTGGAGTAATTAATGTAATATATATGACTAACCATCAAGTAAAGTCCAATTTTGAAAGTGCTTAATATTTTCCCTAGTATAGCAATTAGTTTGTCTCGAACAAAATCACACAAAGTAATTACACATTGTTTGTGGTGGATATGATGTATGTATGTCAGCGGTCAAGCCTTGAATTAGCTCCTTAAACAAAATTTCGGAATACGAATCAGAAAAAAAAAAAATACAATTAGTACTTTGGTGCAATAGTTGGTCATCAACTTTACACGAATACATATACGTCGTTTTAATAGCTTCCTCTACATTTTAGTATTAGTACAGGATACAGATTGACGATAACAGTTATTACTGATTTGTACTGAACGAATATACAAGGTGTCCTCTAATTCGTCAAGGATAATTTGAAAAATAATTCTTGAGTATATTCTAAGAAAAAAATCGTTACATTAAGGGTATATCTCCAATGTTGACATCATTTATCGAGCATTTAAGAAAAGGCTTACTTTACCCATGTACACGGAAGTAAGTCTGTTAGTACTAGTGGAAGAAAATTTGTTTAGGACTTTATTTCTAAAAGAATTACTAGCTTTTGTCATTGCGTTTAAATAAATATCTAACAAATATCTAATTAATAAGCATGTTCCATTTTTTTTTGTCCATGCCAGGTTACTTTTCTCCAGAAAATGCCTAATTAACATAACATTTTAATGTTTTTAACAATAATAAAAAAAAATCGATAGATTTTTTGATACTTAGGAAAATCTGCAGCAAATAAAATAAATAAAAAAAGTGTTTTTTGCTTTAAACCCCAAAGGCTATGAATAAAAAATAATTTTGTGTTGTTTTAGATAATTTTTATTTATGTGTGCACTAAAATTGTTACAACAGGTGCTCAAAGTATCGTCCCTGGCCCATTTTTTAATTCTACTGCGAATTTTATTGATGCTAACTACTACCTCACTTTTGATGACGCTTCCAGAATAAGCTGTTCCAATTTACTTGAAGTTACTATTTTGGTTGAATAAATAAGTTTTTTCATCCTTCTTCCTACAAAAAATCTAATCCTGTAAGGTCAGGATATCTTGCAGGCTAGTAAACTGGAACATTTATTCCTATCCAACGGTAGCCGTACACTTCATATAGCCAAAACTTAACCTCAAGACCATAGTGGGCTGGAGCACCGTCCTGTTGGAAATACCATATGATGAAGCTAGTTGAATTAGTGGAATGTCCGATTAACTCGTTTTCAATTACATCTGCACGTATGAAGATTATGAAAATTTGTGATTCCATCTCTTGTAAATTGAGATTCGTCCATCAACGAATTTTGCTTATAAACTCGTTGTCATCCAAGCTGCGCTCCAGCAACCAATTGGAAACTCAAATCTATTTTTCGAATCATCGGGAAGGTGTATAGTGGTATGAACAAAAATTTTCTCCATACAGTACATTAAAAATCTTTTTGTATTTGGAAACATTGAATTGCATATATAATAAGCGTCTGATACTGATTGATGGATCTGTTGTAACAGCTTTCAGTACGATTTCATCAGCCGAAATTCTTCTTACTTGTGGAACTCCTGCGTTAAGTCGTGTATTTGAAATTGATCCCGTTTCTTGAAGCCTTCGATACGTATTTTCAAATATTCTTTTACTAGGAAGTCGTCGGTTAAGATAAAGTTTATGGTATCTTTGTCGCGCTCTAGTTACACTTCCATTGCACAGGCCATAATTGTAAATATGGGCTGCGTATTCTTGATTTGTAAATGCAGACATTTCAAATAGCGTTTCTAAGCTAACTGTAAATTTGGCGTAAAAATTAAACTGATGATTTTTTTTTTCTAATCTTTTATACTAATTTTGTTTGGTATAAAACCTAACTCTTTCTGAGAACTTTTAAGGAACAGGGCAAGGAATTTATTGGAAAATTATAAATTCTTGGAAAACTACTCTTACGAGAATGGTCAAATGTTGTTAGAAACGTAGGTAAGAAATTACTTTTTGTAACTGCTGCATGTTTTGCCAAGTATTATGGAGTATCTAGAGAAAAGTGACCTGAAAGTCAAAAATTAGCATGGGCAAGAAAAATGTAACAGGTTTAGAAATTGGTTATCTGAAGACTCAAACAAGATATCAATTTTATTATAAACGCAGTTTCAAAGGCTAATATTTTTTCTAAAAATAAAATCCTTAGCAAATTTTCTAATTAGGGGACACCCTGTATAATAAATTAGCCGCTGATTGCGCATGATCAATATGATTACTACAATAGCTTTTTTGAATCTTGATTCGCTTTGCAGCAATAGTACCGAGCTCAAAATTTAAATTTACTTTTATAAAAAAAAATAATAATAATAATAAAATAAAAAATAAGAAAATAAGAAAACAAAAAAACAAATAGCGGAAAATTTACCGTTGGCTCAATTCTCCAACTTGTTAACTGACAGCTTACAGTCATTTTTATTTATTTTGTGACCCATTTGTTTGAATAACTTCGTTGTTCGTAGGTGGAAAAGTCATACATAAAAATCGTAGATAATGAAGAGAAGACAAAAGTTTTGATAAAAAAAGTTAACCTAAAAGTTAAAAATTTCGAGATAAACGCATTTTTCTGATTAAATTGGTTAACTATAATTTTGGCTGGCGTTCATCAAACTCGACGAAATTTTAGTATTTTTAATGCACTCTTTCAAAAATGTGCACAACGTTTTCTTAAGCTGAATCCGTTGGGAAGCTACGGCCTTTAAAAAGTTTTACCTCGAAATCAGAGGTTCCTCACTTTAACTGCCTATAACTTGGAGGTGGGTGAAAATAGACCCTCCCCCCGGCCATAACTTTAGGAATCTTCAGCTATCAGGACGAAAACCTATATAATCGTTGTGGTACTGGAGAATAGGGCAATGACAATGAAGCGCTAAATCAGTGCCTGCTCAATTCGATTGTTCTGTATGAAAACATAAATAAAACATTATAATTGCGATAAAAATATTTGATCAAACGTATATACTCATATGAATAATTACTTACATTCAATTGTTGACCAACAATAAGTTTTCACCACTACTTATGAGGTATAGGGCCTGGCACTTACATGTATTAAGATTGGAAGATGCCAATAAACCAACACATGCTACGTTGCAGCTTCTGGATCTATGATACCATCCCTGTTACTTCTACTAGACCTAACCTAACACTCTCATGAACCTCTCTCTAGACGCACTGATGAATCTCGCTCCCTGTGATGTCCATATTATAGGCTGCACTCTCAAAACCACCTTCCATTTAAAAAGAATTGGCACTAGAATTCTAATGACCTTGCGTGCAACCTATTTTTATGGACGTGCCGTCCATGCTCGGAATTGTTTCGGCCAGAATCTGAAATGTAGTTGCATGTTGTTTTCTGGAGGACTCCAAAGTTAGATTTGACTCGTCGTTAGGAAAACTTCCAACTGTCTTTCAAAAGAACATACCATAAATGCATATTATCCTGATGGGAACAAAACAAAAAATAAATAAATAAATAAAAACAGATAGAGGGGCGAAGCCTCGCTCATGTCTTTCAAGCTAGTTCGAGTATGCAAGACTTCACTAATCGCAGTCAGAGGAGAGTCTTTCAGGACTTGAGCCTGCGTTAGGCTTTAAGTAAGAACATAACTTTACTGGGCATAAGTGGCGCTTGCCCAAGAGTGATGACGGGCATAATCCCTGCGAGTGCTTGGCTTACATTCGTATCAGGCTGCTGATTCTGGTATTGTTAACACATTATCACTGAAGTTTTTAATCATTCTTGAATGAAAAACTGATAAATTTAAGTAAAAGAATATACCAGGAGTACAATGGGCTAGCTATTTGTTTGAGTGCTCTATTCGGACAAAAAAAGCCTGGGTAAATTTACGTATTATAAAATTCAAAGGATGTTTAATAAAACGCGGGATTATTTCAGTCTTTATATTTCTTTCACTGCCTACTTCGTCGCTGTCACGCACGCTGTCCCACGCTGTCACCAGTGTGGGATGAAATTTACCACAATGACTTTTAAATAAAACTCTATGCTGTCTATGTCTATGCTGTAAAAACAAGATTAGGTTTATTGAAATAGTTGAAATAGATAAAGAAAAATGAAAAAGGGAGTAGATCAAAAAAACATCTGATGAGATGCCAAGACGACAACTAGAGGCGCTGGTGTCGAACTGCTACATTGCTACAGTACTCCTCTTCAAGTGACAGCTGACTCGACAAATGAAAAAAAAAAAAAATAAAGCACATTTTTCTTTCCGGGATAAGTTTTTGCTGCTGGAGAACTCTGATGGACTTGTTGCTGTTATGAAGATGATTGGTGCTGTATTTCTATTGTTGAAGATTGTGGAGATTTTCTCAACGGATCGAGATCTTGGATTTCTGCTGCTTGGATTTCTTGAGGTTTTTCGTCGATTTGCCGTTGATGTCAATAGCAAAAAGTCTGTCGCTGATTCGGTCGATGACTTTGTGCGGACCCGAATATGGCTGGTCCAGTCAGTCCCTGCTCTGGAGCATCGCGGCGTAAAAATGTGTGGCTATATGAATACAGATCTTTAAAACAGAATGTATGTCTATTGTTGTAGTGGTGCGTGGCTGGTATTGGTTTAAGGTTTCGCATGTGCACACGGAACTCTTCCAAAAAGATATTGGGATTGCTTGGGAATCTTCATGTGAGAAACACTCACCTGGGATCTGGAGTGCTGTGCCGTACATATATTCTGCTACGGATGCTTTCAGGTCTTCTTGGTAGCAGGAATGGAGACCGAGGAGAATCACTGGAAGGGTTTTGGTACAGCGAATTGTTTGGTAACAGCGGGTAGCAGATTTTAACACACGATGCCATCGCTCTAGCATCCCGTTTGCAGTTGGATGATACGCAGTTGTGCGAACACGTTTACTTCCAATCAGTTGGATCATCGCTTTAAAAAGAGCGGATTCGAACTGTGATCCCAGGTCAGTTGCAATCGTTTTTGGGCAACCAAAACGTGCGATCCAATTGATGAGGAACTCTTTGGTTAAGGTTTCAGCAGTCATGATAGCAATTTCTTCCGGCCATCTGGAAAGTCGGTCGATCATCGTTAGACAGTATCTGTATCCATTTGATTCAGACAACAGTCCAACGATGTCCACATGGATGTGGTCAAATCTCTGACATCATTATATTTTAAAGGCTGAAAATGTACTTGTCGCCCAATCTTAGACCGTTCACAGGGTATACATTGACGAACCCCTTGAGTGATATCCTTCTTCATTGACGGCCAGACATAGAGTATGCATATTAATTTGCAAGTACCTTTGCTTCCAGGATGAGATAAATTGTGAAAGTTAAACTTCCTTAAGATTTGACCCATGGATAATTTTTGAATTTTTAAGGCAAGTGTTTTGTTCACTATCACTTACCTGAGCATTCGCTAAAGCTTCTAAGGCGATGGTGTCGAATTGTGTACGTTTGTTGGAAGGCATGTGTTAGTGGCTTCTGGTCTGTTCTAATAATCAGATTATATCCCTCTACTCATGGTCTGAAAAACTTGACTGCGTGATAAATTGTTGCTAATTTCTTGTCGTAGACACTGTTGTTAATCTCTGTTTTAGTTATTTTTTTTGAAAAGTAGCCAACATTCCCGGATGCGTCGGTAGACAATCGGAGTTCGTTATGCGGTGCAGGATGAGCTTACAGGCTTCGATAAGTCGAATGCTGCCAGAGTCTCTTCTGTCCAATCCACCCTTCTCCGATCTTTTTTTCAAACGTCTTTAAGTAGTGCATGGAGTGGTGCCTGTGTAGCAGCTGCGTTTTTCAGATGAAGTCTGTAAACATTTATCATGCACAGAAGCCAACGCAGTTGCACCAAAGTTTCGGGTCATTTGTATGTTAAAATTCCTTAAATTTTATCTGGAAGTGGCTGAGTACCGTCGGCTGAGATGAGATGACCAAGGAATTCTATTTTATCCACATGATGAATTTTCGAAAAAACTGTTTTTTTTTTTGTGCAAAATTGAAGCGTAATCACTGATGTTTGCGCATTAAGGCTTCAATAATCGCCACATGGGCGTCAGTCATCTTTTTTTTAGGTATAATATGCAACGGACTTGCTCATGAGCTTTTTGACGGTCGACAATAGCCTTGTCCAACCATGTAGTTGAATTTTTGCTTGGCGCATTTAGCAGTTCCAGTGAAAGACTTTTTGCAATCTCGTAGACTGGTGCTCCTATTGTCTCGATATGATGGATGACGTTTTGTTTGACAGTTGTGTATGTCAAATTGTTTAAGCAGGGATGCGCACGGATCGTGTTTATCGATTCTGATTATGCCGACTATAGTAGCGGAGCTGAGAGAATAATTTGCTTTGATCCCAGTTTGTCCAACCGCAAGGCGACGCTTTTTTACGTTCACGATCAGCTGGTAGTGATGTAGTAAATCCACGCCAACAATCCCGTAGGGGACATCTGCTATTTGAAAGATCCATCGGAAAGGACGTCATAAGCGAAAGTTCAACGTGAGGGCCTTTTGTCCGTAAGTGGCGATGTAAGTTCCGTTGGCTGCATGCAGTTTAATGCTTGATGGTTTAGATCTCTTGATACAGTCGGCGGGATGCTCCAGTGTCGATGAGAAAACGTTGTTCAGTGCCTTGATCGCATAAAAAGAGTTGACGGGGTTTTTCAACATCACCAGGTGAGGTGAGGTGGTGAGGAAATTAGTTTTTCTTTTTGTAGATGCATGATGCGATTCGCTTCTTTGCCAAATTGTTAGTGGTAAAAGCAATATTTTGAACCTGCTGCTCTGGAATCATGCTTGGAAGAAGAACAACTGCGAGAACGATTGCGCAAACTTCGCAATTCCTTTTACATCCTTTACATTTGATCCTCAAACCTTTTCTCCAAGGCAGCGGTGGAAGAAGTTCATGGGCTATGCGTTTGCGATTGTCGATGAGGTTTATGTTCGCTGGACTTATGTACAATTATTATCTTAGTTTCGATTTTCTCCATCAAGCTGAAGACCTGAAACTAATTTTCTGAATTTTTGTTTTTGAGTTTGGCAAAATCTGTTGAGAAGAGCTTTTGATTCTGTAGAGGGTGTAAAACATGTTCTTTGATGAGCGACAAAAGGTCTGGTTCCAATTCGGATATGACAACGTTGAATTGTGATATGTCTGATTGTATCAGATTTATCTGGAACTGGATTTCAATGGCAGCAAAACACAGCACTGGTTCCTTTATCCAGAACGGAGGACCCATGACTTTCTCGAGGGTATTTATGTCTGTATGACTTTTAAATAAAACTCTATGATGTCACTTTAAAAACAAGATTAGGTTTTTTATATTTTAAAAAAGTAAAGACACACGTTGTCCTTGCAAAGTTCAAATAGATAAAGAAAAAGAAAAAAAGGAGTAGATCAAAAGAACATCTAATGAGATGCCAAGATAACAACTAGATGTGCTAGTGTCTAACTGCTACACTGCTACACCAGATTGCCCGAACGTGCCCACTCCTTTTCGGAAAAATCCTCTTCTCCAAAATGCAGCACTTTTTGTGCTTTATTTGATTGACACTTAGAGGGCGCATACTTAGGGTATGCATACATATAATATACTTAAAGTACGTTAATTTTTTTTAAATTACTTTTTGTTTTTTACATTTGACATCTTAGGACTTAGCCAATCTGACAGGATGATCGACCACGATGAAAAAGAATAAAGACTAGGTACGCATATTTATTGCTTTCTAAGTGCTAGTGGTTGTAGTCGCCATATGTCGCGGTAACCCATTTTCTAATACGCTAAGTGAGATTCAAAATCGACTGTGGCAATTAGAATATCATTCCTTAAATACAATAGTTAACCTGTTTGCCTCAATCAGATCTTGGAATACTGTAAAAATCGTTGATATTTATTAGCAGGAGCATTCCTTAATCCAAAAGATGTGAATGGTATTGAGTTCTCATCTATACCTACTTGACGGAGTAGTGTAAACCATTTTTTGTTTCCTAAGAATTCTATACAATATTCCATTAGAGGAATTGGAAAATTATCCCTAATCGTTTTCTTGTTAAGCGCGCGATAGTCGACCGTTCTTCTTCTTGTCAAGCACTACCGCGGATGCATAAGGAGACTTACTTTGTCTAATGATCCCTCTATCTAACAGACCCTTGACCTTTTTACAAACTTCTCTCCCTTCTGGTGGACATGACCTCCATGACCATGAGATTTATGTTCAATTCCAACCGGGTTTAAAATAATTTTTAACTATTACAGCCTTAAGGGCACGATTTTGTCCTTCACTCAGTCGTGAGCAAATATCAACATATGATCCTGTTTATTCTATATCTATATCAAGAATCGATGAGATACCAACATCACTACCACCATAATTATCGGTAAGCTACGTGCTACTACAACTACTAAGATATTCTTTTTTTTATAGCTATAAGCACCGACACAAGATATATTATTCAGAATTATATTTTTATTTAACATTAGTTTGATTTTAATTTTATTAAAAGGCCTTATTTGGCGTAAGTGAGTATCTTAGATTCTTAAAAAACTACGCCATAATATCAGCGGAAACACTATCTGGTCATCTGGAAGTACTAAAAGAGGCACTGTTCTACTGGTGTACCGGTATGAAATGAGCGTCAAGATACAAATTTCTCGATAGGGAACTTTTGTTATTAACGGGCCTTATTTTTTTCTTTTGTTTGGTTGCTATGACACCTGTCAAACATATTTAGAATGCATCAAGTCATACATACAACATTATATTTTTACATCGTGTTAAAAATGTCGAATTTTGTACCAGAAAATGAAGAAGAAAATGCGGAAAGTATTAATTTTTTGTTTTTATTTGAAGAAAAGTGCTGCTTGTCAAGGCATATGGTGATTATGCTTTATCAGAAGCAACATGCAAAAGATGGTTTCAACGGTTCAGAGATAAAGATTTTGATGTGAGAATTGAAGGAATCGCAAAAGCGTTTACTTTTTTGTCAACTGTGTAATAATTTTTTAAACTTAAGATTTTGAATTTGCCATGATTGTTTTTGGAATAATATGTAATTAATACCATTTTTTTTGTAACCTTGAAAAGTGAACATAATATTTACAATATATAAAAATAATAATATGTCAGCTCATTTTATCTCAAGTCAGTAGCTTTCAAGATACGACCCAATTTGCTTAAACTAAAAACTAAAAAATTGTATACTTTTTAACGACACATAAAATTCACCAGTTAAAATTGGCTTTGAAATATTTTTCTTGTAAAATTTGTTTATTGCTGCACAATGTAAATCCAATAAAATTAAAAAAAAAAATAATTTAATAATACGCAGACCTGGTTTATATCAATGGTTTCTCCAACGGTAACGGACAACTAGCGAGATTGGAATATTTCAGACTATACCCTGATAGAGCTGCTCCAACCGACAGGAGATTTCCTGAAATAAATCTAAGTTGATGGAGACAGGAACAAGATGAAAACGTTGAGAGATTCACATCCTACCTTAGCAATAAACGTTTGCATTGACGAAAACATTTTACATTACAAATGTGTGCAACTATGCACGCATTTAATCTAAACAGGGATTACATCCGGAGAACTCTATATTCAGGAGGCATTTATGTATTCAAAGGAGCTACAACCTGGAGACTCATTTCAGAACTATTGGAGCATTGCAAAAGAGAACAGCCTATATGTACCAGAAGGATGAGAAGCCGTGAAACTATGGCCATGCAGTTGGAGAGTGGTTAGTACGGGTGTATGAAAATTTGGGAATAGGTCGGAATGGACCCACTCTGTGGCCTCCGAAGTCTTCAGACTCCAAACGACTCTTATTTATAGGGACGGATGAAAGACACTATTTACTGTAAATTACTCATAATCACGAGTTCAACTATGAACCATACTTACCATACACGCATAAATTGAAAACAATTTTATTTTCAATGTCAATCATAAAGGCTTTTCTGGAAACCTCTGTAAATAGGAGCGGATGCATTTCCGACTCCTCTACCTATTTGATTTTTTATTTTTTTTTCAAAATATTTCGTGATATCACCCAATAAAATCTTCGATACATTATCCGGTAAACCCTGTATAATGACTGAAAAATATTTAAAGTTTTTAATATTAATATTTAATTTTTTTAAGCATATTAGAAAAAATATGACGGGGACACCAACACGACGAATACGAACAGCAGACAAAAGCAAAAAGAACCAAATATCAGGTGGTAAAACCGGAAAATCGCAAAAAGGACCAGCCGCTATTCACACAGATGGCATTACTAATAAACTAACCACCAGAGCAGCGATTTAGTCATTAGGTTCACTGTGGATTTATATTCTTATTAACAATAATATGTAGTACTAGCCTATTTTAGAAGTTACATGTTTAAGTAATTACAATGTAGCGGTAATTAGGAAGTACCTTTTTCTCTTCGTAGGGTCCCGCTTGAAGATGCCTTAACCCTTATTAAGACATGTTGGCCCGACCGTGATTGTTGTGGCTAACGCCTCTTTTTATCGTAGCCTTAGCCTATAGACAGAATTGTTGATTGCCCATTGAAACTCACCTATCTTCATCTCCCAATATATACAATCTAAGCCTTTTTTTTCCTCCGTGGGTAGGCAAAAACCTTAATTGGCACCATAAGCACGCGCTCATAAGTGCACCACCACAGTAGGCACCGTAAGCACGAGCACCTACTGCCTACCACAGTGGCATAGCAGAGCTCACCATAAGCATGCGCTCATGGTAGTGTGAGATTCTTACTCACTAAAAAACCTCCCATTTTCTATAAGACCACGACTAAGTTTCCTCAAAAAGTAGCTCAAGCTTCTGTAGTTTATCGCTTTTGGTAGGTAGCTTTCCAGCGAAGGCACCTACTATTACCGTTATTTCATACGGTTTCTCCTTAAGGCGCTAATCTCCGGATTATTTCCTGTTTCCAGTTCCCAGATTGCACCGGTTTGGTGCAACTCCATAGTTGTGTATCATAAGTCCACGAAGGTTTTAGCAGCTTGTTATATGTGCTTAGCTTAGAGTATCTTCCGACAAGCCAATTCATTTCTCTTAGCCTGACTTCGAGCTCTTCACGTTTCTTTTTTACGTGTGATTTCCACTTCAGTTTTACGTCTAGGGTCATTCCCAAATATTTTGCATCGTTTGCATACGGTATTTGTACCGAGTTGATGAATAAAGGTAAGTTGTTTATCTTTCTGTACGTGAAATTGACGTGTGTTCAGAGCTCGTTGAAGTTTTGGAGTCGAGGATTCAACTGTTTGTCCTGTGGCGATGATCGCCGTGTCATCCGCGAACGTGGCTACCACAGTCTCTAAGCCTTTTGATATAGAGTTTAAAGATGCGACTATAGGCCTATAACGGCACTCCGCCTGTACACACGCTCGTGGTGTAGCCGTAGCTATCTTTATAAGTTGCATGTTGTAATTACTACAAAATGTTTCAAATATCTTGACCGTGAAGGCCGTTCTTCTGTCAGACAAATAAAATCATTTATGCACAATATGGTTTCTTTAGCATCTACACCATTTACAAACTTTAGAAAGCAGGCCCTAAGTGATCAGCGTGAACTGGGTAAAATGATGGAGAGCCGCCCATCTGTATCCCTGAAGGCCCTTTATAATAGGGGCAATTTATACAACGATTTATGTATTGTATGTAGCTACTTTGTTTCGTATGTTTGAAAATACAATAGCAGGTTTTCTTCAACTTCGGCATCGCCTTTTCTACACCTAGATGAGAAAGGGCTTTATGCGTATCTGATATATGTTCATTATGCAATTCGCGGGGCACATAAAATGTCCACCTATTCTTTGTGACCTTCTACACTCGACCGTTAATTAACGTGAATTTGATGTAGGTAAGTTGGTCACCATCATCTAATGTATTTCGCACCTCTAGTATTTCCTCACTCTGTCGCTGTATGACGGCAACCTAATCCGTCGTAATATTTATTCCTTATATTGGTAACGTCTTGGTCTTCCTCTTTTGGTGCTTCTACTCAGTTTCGATTTAAACAGTTGGCGACAACATTCTGGGTACCTTTGTAATATTCTATTTAATAGTCGAATTCACTGAGCTTCATCAACCATCTGGCAATTCGGGGACTAACATCTCGTTTGCTATCTAAAAGCCTCAAGCTACAATATTACAATTTATTAACTATAAGATAGACTCGAAACCGCTCCAACGCGCTTACTATAGCCAAAGCTTCTAGTTCTATTGCGGAGTACTTAGATTCTTCTTTTGAAGTCTTTCTACTATAATAAGCGATTGATCCGACTGTTGCTGTGTTAAGGCGGCTCCAAATCCTAAAGAACTGACGTCGGTATATAGCTCCATCTTCGCATGTGGATTATAAATTCGGAGTATAGGATATTCTACCAGTAACTCTTTTATTTTGTTAAATGATTCGTCCTATTCTAAATCCCAAGCAAAAGAAATGAATTTCTTTAAAAGATCGGTTAAAGGTTTTATAACTTTTGAAAAATTCTTAACAAACTGCCTTTAGTAGCTATCCAAACCTATGAAATTCCTTAATTGAGTGACGGTTTTTGGGGGCGGTAAAATTGTGAATAGCAAGTATTTTTCTCTTACTGGGCCCAATGG
Source organism: Volucella inanis (assembly GCA_907269105.1). Lineage (NCBI taxonomy): Eukaryota > Metazoa > Arthropoda > Insecta > Diptera > Syrphidae > Volucella > Volucella inanis. The sequence goes on along the minus strand of OU026157.1, from coordinate 109,204,968 downwards.
AATTAGCCGAAACTTCAAACCCTAAGTAGTCTATTTTCTTTCACTAGAAATGGCACTTATTTAAACGAACCTTTAGCCACCTTTAGCTGGAAAACTACGCTTAACTTCATTATTGTCTAGATATGCAATCGTTATATCTATAGGGTAACTTGATCAAAAATAGATAAATTAAATGCTGAAATACAGCGAGGGCATTACATAAGGCAAACGGCAATCTTTTAAATTAGAGGTGTTCATCAGGAGTGAAGAAAGCTGTTTTTGGGCGAGATGCCTTACTAAGTAACACTTAGTAGTACCCATTAAACAAATTTAAGCTATTAAAATAAACTTCACCAATCAATGAACCACCAAAATTTTTTATTATCGTTTTTCTATTTAAAGCGCGGTAGTCAACACATAATCGTAACTCATCGATTTTTTTTTTGTACTAGCATAACAGGACTTGAATAAGGGGAGCTGCTATCCTCAATAATATCACCATCCTTCAGTTCTTGTATCATTCTCTGCAATTGATTCCGCTCAGCATAAGACAATCTGTAGGGTTGGTAACAAATTGGCTTCTCAGTCGTGAGTTCGATATGCATTTTGACTTCCTTCGTACAGCCCATCTGTAAAATATTATTACAAATTACATCACTAAATTCTTGTACTGTATTTACAAATTTTTCTTTTTCACTTCCAACTTAATCTGTTTTAGTATCTGCTACAGCGAACATAAGCTCCTCCGAAAGTTAAGTTTGAACATTCTCTGACATCGTTACATCTGTGAAGTCTTGCCCTCTGACCAACAGCTGACCTTTCTTTGCATTGAAGTCTCCTTTAGATAGATTCATGACTGGAACAAATGTCACCCCTTGTGGATCTGATTCCACGATACATCCCGAGAATCGACAGTATTACTGTCGGTACCACCAATATCAAACTCTTGACTGAGCGCGACTCTCAGTTCATTTGCATTGCTGACAATAGACACATAGACAAAAGTGGTATGGCTTGCAGAGCGGCCGGTACGATATGGCTGTCAACCCTAGCGCTTTCTCCGTCGATTTCCAAGTTTGCTGTCAGCAACCCTACTGGTCGGACTACACTATTAGCGTACCCCACCAAGTGGGACAATCATTTAGTGGAAAGTTAAATTCATTTGATCCGCTACATCGTTGCGCATCGTAACACAGCTACTCCCCATGTCAATGTAACAGTCCAGCTCATGCCCGTTGATCTTCGCTCTTCTGATAACATTCCTCTTGTAAATGCAGATGCTGGGACATTCTGCTGCTTAGGTCTCCCGCAATCACGAGCGTAATATCCAGCTACGCCGCACTTGAAACAAGTTACCTTCCTATTGACAGGCGGTTCATTCCTCGCAACTGACAAGCTAACGGTTGTGTTTCTCTCAAAAGACTTATAGCCGAAATTACATAAGGTAAAAATTCCGATGGCTTTTTGTATCTGTTCAATGGATCCAAGTAATTACGGACTCTGCGATTATATAAGACATCAACTATCCACTCTATAGTTTCTGAATTGTGCATCCCCACCTTAATACACCAAACTTGTTTTTTGAAATAATATTCGGTCGTATTTTGATACATACCCTTCTTGTAATTTTTTACTTTCATCCTTAGTTTCATTTTGCTCTTTTGTACAGGGAATGTTTCAATCAGAAGCTCTTTCCAATGAGCCCACGTTTTTTCGGCTGGGTTTAGACAATCTCGCCACCTTTTTGCAACTCCGGTTAGATGCGCTAAAGCGTAATGAATCATCGTGGTCTCGTCCCAATCATACAAAGTCCCGAATTCCTCTAACCTATGACACATCTTTTAGCAGAAGTTCCACCCAGTTTGGAGCTTATTATCCTGTTATTTAGCATAAGATTGATCAATTCCCCAAGTGAGTCGTCTACCTGTACATGTGATAGCGTAGTAGTGATTGCGGATGTGTCGACGTTGTTAAAGGTGCCCTCTATGTCTAGGAAAGCAGCCTAGAGCAGAGCGACTCTGTATTGTAGGGATCATTCTATGTGGCTAGTAAGCGAATGCAGAGCCGTTTCCACCGATTTTTCTTTACATAAGGCATGTTGAGCCGTTGACAAAAGTCTTGAATCAATTTTAGCTCGAATATGGATATCGATCAATCTTTCTAGATGTCTGAGGTTCTTTGGGACATCATGACAGCATTTTCTGGCCTTGAAAATGAAAACCACATTGAGTTCTCTCCATGACAATGGAATGTGGATCAGCTCTACACAGCTCCTCATGATATTCTCTAGCGTGGGCAAGATAATACATATCTAAGAACCTTTGTAGTTCGGCCGGTATTGTATCGTCCGGACCCACAGATTTGTATTGTTTGAAGCTATGCTCGCCCAAAACAATTTGTCTCTTCAGACCATTAATTTTGTTCACGGTTGCAGTAGTCCTGTTTTGGTTACTGTTTGCCGCGAACGAGGAGCAACTTGGAGAGTGGGTATCTAGTAGCAAGTTAAGAGATTCATCACTTGAGGTTGTCCAGGAGCCATCGGACATCAAACAACTAGGCATCACAGGGTATGTACAGAGGATTTTTCTTAGCCGCGATGCCTCAGAAGTTTCTGTGATTTTGTCACAGAATGATCTCCAAGATTGACGCTTTGCTTTCCTCAGTTGTTTTTTATATATTTTGAGGGATTCTTTGTAAGAGTTCCAGTCTGTCACTTTTCTTGTGCTTTATGCAAGGTTAAAAGGTTTTCTGCAGTGCGGCTTTTTCTTGCCTCAAGATAGAATCAGAGGGAAGGAAGAAGCTGTAGCCCAATTGAAAGTTCAGAGGATAGTGTTTTTGACAGTATTCCTCTATATTTTAACCAATATTTTCCGATACTTTCGGATTGCTGTTTGACTGAAGGGAGCATCACCCAGGTTGAATTGGATGTATCTGTGATCTGAAAACGAATATTCAGTCGATACCATCCAGTTCGTTAGCATTTGAGTGATACTGTCTGGGATAAGAGTGATATCTAGCACTTTCTGTCGGTTTATTGTTATAAAAGTGGGCTCATTTATAATATTGCAAACAATGAGGTTAGTACTTAAAATGTAATCGAAAAGTGACACTCCTCTATCGTTGATTTCGGTACGACAGAGTGTTCGAAGAGGATACTGACGGCTTAATAGTCGGACAAAGTGGAATCGTTGCTGTCCATTACAGGAAAAGATACCGACACTCCCAGATTCAAAGCTAAGTTTTCGTTTAAAGGAGGAGGAGGCTGCTTATCGGCATCCAGCTCATTCCTTTGAATGGGATCAGGAGATGCCTGTTGAACTAAAGAATAGATGGATAGCATGGTGGAAAGAGATTCAGCATTTGGAACAGTTCAGAATCGATAGATGGCTCGGTAAAGAAGCGAAAATCCAAATTCACGGTTTCTCCGACGCTTCGATGGCCGCTTATGGCAATATATGTGCTAGCAAGAGAATGGAAAGATAGCCAGCAAGTTAGTCGTCTCAAAGACAAGAGAAGTACCGCCTAAAACGGTAAATACACCACGTTTAGAATTGGCTGCAGCAGAGTTGTTGAGTCGATTATTGATAGCGATACGAACAGCAGTGGTAGCGTTGTATTAGTTGCAAAAACCTCCACGTAACATGAAGACTTACGTAGCCAATCGTGTGTCAGCTATACAAACGCATACAGATGTGAAAAGGTGGCGACATGTTGGCACAAGGGACAATCCAGCTGACCTGTTAAGTCGCGGAATCGCAACAATGAACTTTGGTTGTATGGGCCAGCATGGCTACGGTAAGCTGAGAACGAGTGGCAAGCAAATCCGATGGCAAAGAGAATGCCGGAGGCAGCATTGAACGAGATGCATGTATGTATAGTGGCGATATTCGAGGAGAGTCTGGGCATATGGATGCCAAGGGAGCAAGTGATGGTACCGATAGTTGAGTATGCTAGCAGTCTAGAGAAAGCATTATGTATTTTTGGATATGTGTCTCGTTTTGCGCACATTCTGAGAATGAAACTACAAAACAAGACACGACAACGCGGCGAATTTACGTTCGTGACACTGACAGCGAACGGAAGAATATCTGCGATGCAATGCTTGATCCGGAAAGCACAAGAGGAGCGTTATGGAAGAGACATTGCTGCACTTCGCAGTAATTGACAGCAGAATCGAGTCACTCAGACCGACTTTCGATAAAGAGGGTGTGATGCGTGTTGGTGGGCGCCTTCACAGAGCCAGTATGTGAGAGAGTATGAGATGCGCCATCTAGCGATTATACCGGACGGGTCGAGCTTATCGTGGTTGGTTATAGATAGAACACATTGAAGAGCAAAACATGGCGCAGTACAGATAATGTGGGCTGCGGAACTTCCTACACAAGTGTGTGATCTGTTCACGATATAACTATCGATTGGAACAGCGATTGATGTCAGATCTGCCAGCCGAAAGAGTGCAAGTTGGAAAGCCGTTTCAGCATACAGGTGTAAATTATGCAGGACCATTTATGCTGAAAGTAGTGGATAGAGAAGGCAGACAAACAACCAGGAAGAAATATTTGTATGCCTTAAGACAAGAGCGGTTCACATCGACATAGTCGGTGATTTGACATCAGTAGCCTTCCTCGCCTGTTTCAATCGATTCATTAGCAGACGAGGTCAGTGCGAAAGAATGTACAGCGATAATGGCTTATCATTTTTTGGAGGAAATAAAACAAGCTTGGGAAGAGTGGCGAAAGAACGATGTATTCGGTCTTCTAAGCCTGAAAGGAACGGAATGGATATATATGGTGCAAGAATGCACAAATCCAATTCAGTGTCCTAAATGTGGGGGTGAACATTGTATAGCAGATTGAATGTAAAAATTGTGCCAAAGCCAATTCAATGCTGTAGGTCATGATTTAAAGACTATAATTGTTCATATTATATAAGAAGGCTGGAAAAAAGGAAAGAAAAAATAAACTATTTGAAATTAGCTGAAATACTTACATATACAAGGACTCACAAATTATTTCAATGAATTGGAAGTATTGTAGAAGGTCAATACAAAATAGTAATACTAAGTGAAACTCACCTAGTCAAGGATGTACGGGACAGTGAAATAAATATTGGAAAATATAAAGTAATAAGGTGTAACAGTTCATTGACAAGAATTCGTGGTTATGTACTTAAAAAAAAGTTTTAGCTACTCGGTACTTAAAAATGAACCAATTTAAATGGATACATGTGTGCTTGTGATAAAAGTGGTCCAAACAGGAAATACGCCTATTGCAGTTGCACAATATAGAGATCACCCAGCTCATCTGATGAAATTTTCTGTAACTTTTTTAATGAATTCATGGATGATACGGCTTTGAATTTAGTTATAGTTGGAAATTTTAATATTAATGGGTTGAGTGACAGCTATTATAAAAAGGAAGTGTAAGAGATTTCAGACGAAAATATGTGTAATCCATTAGTGAATGAACCAAAAAGAATAAAATCTAACAGTAGTTCATTAATAGATTACGTTGATACATCCCTAAAATAAGTGACCACAAAACTCTGGTGATACCAATAAAGACAAAGTTAAAACAATCAAATGAAAGAACTTAATACATTAAAATTCTTAAATATAATAAAAGCAAATTCGAACGGTCAATTGTTAGAAGTGATGTTGTGGAATTTGTGAGGGAACAAATGTTAACACAATACACAAGATTTTTGAAAATGAGTTAATTAGGGTCATGAACAAGTTATTGGTGGGAAAAAAGTGAAATTAACAAACCAGAATGCATGGTATACGAGTAGTTTAAGAATTATGAGAAGGCGAAACGTGGAAACATATATTAAATTCCATCATACAAGACTGGAGGAAGACTGGAAAATTATATAGAAGAGCACGTATTCTTTGCTTTATTAACCAAAGCAAAGAGTGAATATATCAAAAACAAGATAACGCCATAATAACGTTATCAACGAGATCAAAAAACAATGTGGAAAACATTTAAAGGCTAGTGCCTAAAGATAAAAAGTGAAAAATACTGTGATAGAAATTACTTAGAGGCAAGATAAATTGCAACAAAACTATTGCAAGAAATTCAACGAGTTTTTCATTAAAAGTGTAAAAGATATTAATAGTTCCATAGCTAAAATACCGTTTGTAAATGAATTAGAGAATAGGTTAAATGTGTTTAAATTTAAGGAAATTGAATCGGTTAATGATCTCCGGAAAAGAAAGACTTTCATGATATAAATGAAAATATAACCAAAGACTGTTTTAATGTATTAGGGCCAGCATTGCTTAAAATCATAAATACATCTTTAACAAGGGGTATACCATATTACTAGACAGCTAGAAGACATCCGTTATCTTGTCAGTACAGAAAATTGCAAATACATATAAATGTGAAGAGTTCAGACCGGTAAATTTGTTTCCGATATCTGAAATAATCCTAGAAAAAACAGCGCCAGTGCAATTCGAAAAGTTTTTGGATGAAAATGACATATTAGGTTAATAACATCCGGGTTAGAAGAAAACACTCTTGTAAAACTGCTCTAAATTGTGGCATTGCAAAGTGGAAGGAGGATGTACATAATAACAAGAAAGTGGCTGCAGTTTTCTTCGATTTGAAGAGGGTATTCGAGACAGTGGATAGAAACATTCTACTACAAAAACTACGAAGAGATGGTGTGAGAAATGAGGAATTCAATTAATTTAAATCGTACTTATGCGACAGAAAACAGGGAGTGAAGTTTAATAATATATTATCAGATCCAATAAATGTTGATCTGGGAGTACCACAAGGATCAATCCTTTGTCCCTTCCTATTTTTTTGTATGTAAATGATATGCAGAAATTAATTAAATATGAGGAGTTGATATTATTTGCGGACCATGGTCTACTTTTTGTATCTAAAAATGATGATAAAAATGTTAATTGTAAAACTAAGCTTAAAGAAGATGTATTAAATATTTATAAGAGAGAGCTTTGACATGAATAAGCTAAAATTAAATGTTGACAAAACTAAGGTTATTATCCTTAATGATATTTGGCCATGTGATAATGATAATGGTTTTGAGTGTGTAAAAAAAAGTACTTAGGAGTAATAATTGATAGCAATTTAAGAAAGGACATATGTAAACTAATGGCTATAAGACTATATTTTGAATTTTGAGAACTGTGTTGTTTTTGGGATCAGCCGAAATTTTTAATAAAATAAAAAATTACAAAATAAAGCAATGCGCTCTATACTGAAATGTAATAGATACACTAGTATTAATTATACACTTGCAACTCTAAGATGGCTTAATGTATTGTAAAACAAAGAATAGTAATGTGTGTGCATATATTTATATATTTTAAATTTAAAACAATTTAATGGCAATTTATTAAAGTAGAAAACTTTCAATGAGAATCGGTGTACAACCATATAATTTATGAGGTAACAACAATTTTAATTTACAATTTTTTAGAAACAGAAAATCACAAAATATCTTATTTTATAAGGGACTTAAGACTTATAGCGAACTACCTACATATACAAAAACAGAAACAAACTTAGTAAGATTTAAATATGAGGTATTTGTTAAAATAAACCAAGTAACGAATTTTTGATTAAATACATTAATAGCAATAAATAGCTAAGTAAACGCTTTAATAAAAAAAATCATCCTGCCTATATCTATAACCAAAAACCATATTTACAAATCGTTCATACCAGAGCACGTAGCAACCTTTCACTCAATATACGCTCCTGCCCAAGAGATATCACCTCATCACTCCGAAACCGCTTTCATAACGGTCGCTTTGACAACATCACAACACGCCAATTTCAACTACCTTGATCGCCAATAACCCCCACAACATGAGCAAGCTACACAATAGGACAGCAACCAACCGAATGCAATTGGAACCCGGCGAAATTCCTCACTAATAAAATCAAAAACTCAGTAAATGCTGGAGCAGAACAAATACTGTAAAGTAATCAATTTAACATCTAAATAATTGCTAAATAAAGTTTAGTAAAGAATTGTGTATTATTTATTGTTCAGACAAATATAAAAATTATATATGTAATTTTGCAGATCATATCAGAGATCAGACAAAAAATAATGGAGTGCAGTGAAAAAACGAAAAATAAATAAAAAATATCACACAGTGCGGGGATCCCACCTCTCCCGCTCCTGGTCGAACTACTGTTTCTTGCACTTGGACACTGCCATTACTGTACGCGCAGTAACTGAGTGTATGTAGCGACGGATAGCGGGTTGTGAGTGTGAATTCTGTGGTGCATAACACCTACATCAATTTGATTCAGTAAACCAAGGTCAAACTTCTCATTTCTCAGACTTGCTAAGCATTTGTTTGTGTTTGTGCTGTCTGTATTTGTTTGTGGCTATGACTAGGGAATTCAGGGAATGACTAGCTTATATACGCGGGCTAAAAACCACTTTTCTGCGTACGTCTACGTCTACCAGCAGTTTTGGCATTTACTGAAGCACAGGTTGATTTCCGCATACACCTCTAATATCACTCTGATCTGAAGCTATCTTACTACGAACTAGTAACACTATTATTATCTAATCGCGATCCCGCCATTTACGTGCGCAATAATGTAGGTTACCAAACTCCAGCACAATGTAATCCCTGTTCCAATCCGGCATTCAATTCCATGTGGTTAAAACTCCTTCTCTGTAAGCAAGTTATTCACCATTTATTTATTTACAGAAGCCCCAAACTGGACTCCATTCAAAGAATTGTATCCCTGTATCCTACTACTGAAATCGTTATATCGGGCGATTTCTATATACACAATTCAACACCCTAAGGGCGGTGTGTGGAAAACAACTTGACGTAGCTTATAAATTAGCCCACCTTAACACCAGACGTTATCAGTCATACCGCCAACACCCTGCACTTGTTTCTAAGCTCTCAACCTGATAAGTATAGCGTTGATGTGCTCTACTCTCTAGGCTCGTCAGACCATTGTGTCATATCAGCCAATTTCTCGTACACCCACCACGCAGTTACAGAAACTATGGCAACACGAGAAAGCCAATTGGAGTGGACTTAACAGCTTCTTTAGGAATTTTAACTAGTCGTTATGTTTCCTCGATAACGACGTGGAATATCTCTCTAATGATGTATAATCTCTTTGGAATGAGATGCTTTATCAAGCTGTAAAGAAGTTGTCATGGTTAGAGAAATATTTTTTCTGTCCTAAAAGACCAACCCGACAGAGGGAAACCGAAAAAAGTTGAAAAAGTTGAAACGCCTTTCTTTAGCGTGTGGAATTCTAATATGACCAAAAACTGAGACAAAAAATACTACATTGTCGCAAAGGTAGTAAACATTTTTGGTAGTTCGTCAAAAACATTAGAAATTTTCCCTCATCCTTCATTTCATTTACAATGACATTCCACCTGTCAGCTCTTTGGACAAGGCTAATCTACATACTTGCTGCACACTTTACGGCTAGCTCAACACATCCAGGTTGTGCTTTGTCCCCGCCTTAACTTGAGTGAGTCGTATCTTCAATGGGACGAGTATACTTTCGCACTCGTGTAATAGCAAGAGTACTTAAATATCTTAATATACACAAGTCCGCCGGTCAAGATGGTATATCTCCCCTTCTTCCACGCTGGCAAAACCATTGCGTACGCTTTTTCATCAATTCTACTTTTTGGGACTCTTTCAGAGCAAATGAAAAACAACATTTGTACAGTCTCTTAAAATTACAGACCCATTGCACATACGTCCCTTCTTTCCCAGGTGATGGAAACACCGATATGCTGTCAGCTCATAAAATATTTCGAAACTCGAAAACTTCTCAATTACCGACAGTACGGTTTTCGTAGCAACAGGTCCACTGGTGATTTAATGGCATGTCTCATCGAAAAATGGAGTTCATCAGAGTTCATCAATCTGACGAAAGCAAGATAATTACACTTGGTATTTCTATTTTGTACCTGGTACCTCTCTTTTTTTTTCCATAAATTTCCTTCGCCCGCGCGTGTGCAAACAGTTTAAGGGTACACAAATGACTGAAACGAAATTCCACAGCTATGACCTGAAAACTTTGGCATTGGTAGAATCACTAGAACGATTTTGATATTACATATCTCGAAAAGTGATAAGAAGCTAATACCGATAATCTGTAGATGGTGGTTGCGAGTACGAAATTTTATGGTTGAGCATCCATCAGGTCAGCGAATTCATGATTCAAGATAACGCCATTAAACAAATTTTAAGTGTAATCCAAACGGGAGACAAATTGCTGAATGTAGAATACGAGTTTAATTGTGGAAGACTTTAGCGGCAGGATAAATATAAGAAATTGTGGGTTATTCCAAAAGCGATACGAACAAGAATTATCTATGATCATGACATTGGATTAACCAGTGCAGTTCTTTTGGTTTCCGTGCATGCGAAATTTTGTGAAGCCGTACATTAAAGCGTGTGTGGAATCCTCATATAATAAGGTGAATAACATTATGATGACATGGATCCAATACCATTTAAAACAATGCACTTAGAGGATCTGGATCCTCTTACTATGTCTTACTTGGGATACCCAAATAAAACCCAAGCTCAAAATCCCCAAACCCAAATTCCCCATTCTCAAAATCCCCAAACGCAGACCGTGCAAGACAGACTGAGTCAGTACGAACTTGTACTTAAAAATGTACTGGGCAGTATTGCAGTACCCAATAAGGGATAACCACATAATACTCGAGCGCAAAATCCCCAGCTTTGAAAAAATTCTCTTTTCGATCATCCCCAAGCCCAAAATCCCCAAACGCAGGCAATGCAAGAGAGACAGAGTCAGTACGAACTTGTACTTGAAAACGTACTGGGCAGTATTGCAGTGCCCAATAAATGTACTATAAACAGAGTATTTATCAGAATACTTGTACTTTATTGATTTTCAAGTACCGAATACGAAGTGCAAGTACGAGTACCTGGTACTGGGTACTTACTTGACTGGCACTGCAGTACAAATATACTTGAGTACTTTACAGGTCTAGTTGATGATAGAACTATACTTTTGGTAGTAAAAATAAGTACCCAGAATTTTGGTTACTGACAGTGTTTAGACAAATTTTCCTCGAACGCAGAATTCTGTCGAGGCCTGGCATCACCGCCTGAAACGTATTGTTGGTAAAAAAATTCAGGGTTATATGCATTAGTTAAAGATTTGTCGAAGGAAATGGTTGTGGTGGAAACTACATTACAAACAACTAGTAATGGGGAAGGACCCATAATTAAAAAATTGAGTGCTAAACGCTTTTGCCTTTTGCTATTTTGTTATTTTATGTCAAGTAGATAAGCGTTTATTAAACTTTGGAAATAAATTTATGTGAAACTTATATCATAATAAAGTCTGTTACTCCAATTGCAAAAAATAAGTACATACCCGTAAATGCATTTAAAAAGCCTAACATTGGCGATTTCACTCCTCTGCACATGTGTGTACATTATTTAGTGCTTGCTCTGCCGTTTCAGGAAAGTGTATTCCACTCTTTTGTATTTGTATTCTTTTCTACTCATTGCATGTCACAACCATCCTCATGTAATACTGCAACCAACTTCTCCACTTGGTGATAAAAAAAGCTTCACAGTACCCCAAAAGTTTTACATTGGTTTTATAATCTGCTGGAAATATTAACGACATCATGAGTGATTTGCAATGCTACATATGCAAAAAAGCATCAAATGATGTACAATTAACTTGTGCAATTTGCCTGCAAATTTTCCATGCTAATGCATTTACATCAAAGGCATTTCACATCTTCAGTGAAATACGTCGCAGCATTTCGACAGATGTCTTGCATTGGAAAATTATGAAGTTACAAAAAAAAAATTTTTTTTAACATCACAAACAAACAAAAATTTATGGAGGGGTTCGATAAAATTGATCACCTGCTGAAAGAACATCAGAACATCCAACAACAACTACTTGATCAAAAAAACAACAAAAAAAAAATCTGAACAATTACAACAGCTGCAGCTACAACACCAAAGCCAAGAACCTCCACAACATGATCCTCAGCAGCAAAAACAACTCAAACAGAGCAGAAACAATAAAAACATAAACAACAAACACACAAGAAACTGGAATTAACATCACACTTGCAACAATCATCACATGCATCTGTCGTAACTGTTCAGGAGTCAACGCTAAAATTGAAATCCCCGCAGCAAAAGAGAGTTTTACGTTCTAACTCTAATTCAATTGATGATCATCCTGCTATTAACTTATCAAGCGATAAATCTCCTCCTCCCTCTTTAATTTCTCCATCTGTTTACAACGATGAGTTTCTACCCCATACATCAAGTCAAGAATCTTCGCTTCTAGTACCATCATCCATCAATCTGCTAGTTGTGAAAAAGCCTCCTCGTTAAACTATCAAACTATTCATATCGAGACTTTCTTCTGTTACTACTGAAGACGACATAATGAACTATATTCATTCAAATACAAGATCAAACAACCTCGTGAAGTAGCATCTTTTAAACTTTTAACTAGAATTACTGTTTTCAAGGGAATTTTGGCCTGACGGAACTCTAGTCCATGAAATGTTTCGCGGACCAGGAACTTATCACCTTCAAAGGATCCAGTATCTGCACCTGTAATGTCATCAATGAGTCCAGTACTTCGTCGCACCCAAAAAACGATAAGGTATTCATTTAAATACTGCTCATTTATATATTGTATTATATATATATAAATATATATATTATATGTATTATATATATATATTATATATTATAATATATATTATATATTTATATGTAACTCCCCCAGAGTGTCTTTGCGTGTACTGTCAAAAACGTCCGAAGGATGCGAACTAAGCCATCTACCATATATCTTAATTCACAAAAGCTCCCCTATGACATTTTCGCCCTTAACGAAACTAATCTTACTCGCCATTATAATAACAACAAGTTATTTACCTCAGATTTTACTGTTTTTCGAGATGATGGTCTTGAAAAAGAGGATGATTCCTCGGGTCGACTCTACTCTACTCTTGACTCTACATTAGTCAAAACTTCACACACAGCCGATTTTGTGTTTTATTTATATTTTTATTTCTGTTAAAATAACTTTCCCAAAGCGCAAGATTTATGTCCTCTTTTGCTACATTCGACCGTCCCAGCCGACGCAGAGTTACAATCTACCTATACTCCAGTCTTTATCAGTTAAGTGGAGTTGTCAATAACCTTAGTAGGCAACTTGATTTCATTTTCTTGTCAGATGCCGACAATTGCATCGTTTCAGGAAGTAACCATACTCCTCTATCTCTTACAGTGTCTAACAATAACGTCTATAACACTGTACAATGTGAATATTCGTATAGTTTTAATTTTAGTGAGGCAGACTACACAAAAATTACTTCAACTACATTTTTAATAATACACGCACTTATATAGATAATGCTTTTGGATTGTTATACACTGAAATTTTGAACTGTTTTAGGCAATCCGCCGCATTTATGCCCCATAAAAATCATTCATCATCTCCACTCTGGTATACTAAGGATTTACGCTCACTTCGTAACAGAAGAAATAAGCTCTGGCTTTGATTTTAATTTTTCCAATTACATCCATGTTCATAACCAGTTTTCCGAACTCTGCACGTTTCTTTATGCTCAATATATTAACCGCTATCTGACATCACCTCCGATCCCAAACGATTTTTTAATTTTATCAATATCAAAAAAAAAAAAAAAAAAAAAAACAGTCAGCTACCTTTCAACTCTGACATTCTCCAATCAACATCGACTGATCCTCAAATAATAGCAAACTTATTCGCTAATTTCTTTAGCCAATCGCTCTCCAACCACTTGTCAGAGCCCGACCGTTCTTACTTCTCTTACATAACAATAGCCCAAACTACATTCACTGCTGTCGATATATCAGTGGCACTCGTGTTAGAAAAGATTGACAAACTTAAATGCAATTACTGCTCTATTCCAACTTTCTAACATATTTCACAGAACATCTTCCCCTCTCTTTGGAAAAGTGATTTTATAGTTCCCCTTCATAAAAAAAGGACCAAAAAAGAAAATTCGTAATAATTGTCCTACAGTCAAACTCTCTTGCATACCTAAGCTACTCGAAAGTATTGTTTATGATGCAATGTTTTTCCATTTTATGTCTATATACGATTAAGATGGCAAAGAAGTCCATGTTGTCGCCACAGATTTCAACAGAAAAAAAAAAATATTTGGTGCGACAGCCCGTTGTGGGCCAAGGCCTAGGTGCTCGCATTCAGTTGTGTTCCTCACTTTGTGAATTTTTACATTCATGAGCAGGGCCTACTGTTTATTGCCGGTTCCGAACGGCTCTCCTGGGAAGCTTTTTCATAGGCAGAAGAATTTGACTTTCGGAGGTTTGCCATTGCCCGTCGAAATGGTGATGACGATTTTGAAAAATTTGCTGTTGTGCTCCTACCGGGATACGAACCTAGGTAGGTTGTGTCAACCATCACGCCATCGCCACCACCATCGTCACTTTTGTTCAGTATCGTTTGGCAAGTCAGCGTGGAAAGACTATCAACACAAAAGCGTCTCCAAATTGTTCAGCTGTATTATGAAAATCAGCTTTCTCTGAGAAAATTCTTATGAACTTACGGTGCGCATAATCGACCTACTGAAACCACTATTGCCAATGCCATTCGCAAATTTGAGTTCCAGATTACATAAGTGGATGATACTGGACCGGTTAGACTACATCCAGCATGTAGTGAAGTGACAATAGCGGCTGCATCGATTCGTCGTCGTTCTCGGCAGCTTGGTTTGGTGTATTCGACAACTTGGCGTATTTTACGTGAGGATCTCGGCCTAAAAGCGTACAAAATTCAACTTCTGCCAGAATTAAAGCCAGGCGACTTGAATTTGCGTCATATTTTCAGTAAATATGCTCTGGAAAAACTCAATGAAAATTCGGTGTTTTATCGTGAAATTTTGTTCAGTGATGAAGCCCATTTCTGGCTCAATGGAAATGTTAATAGACAAAATTGCCCTATTTGGGTTAGTGAGCAACCCGAAGAGTATCAAGAGCTACCATTACATCCATTAAAAACAACGGTATGGTGTGGCTGGTGTAATCATTACTCCATATTTTTTTAAAAATGAGGCAAATCAGAATGTTACCGTCAATGGTAACCGTTATCGCGCCATGTTAACGCACTATGTGCTTCCTAAAATTCAAGCACATGGTCTCGGTGAGCTCTGGTTTGAACAAGATGGCGCTACGAGCCATACAGCTCGTGAAACAATGGACTTGTTGAGATAACATTTTGGTGAGCACTTAATTTCCCGTTTTGCTACGGTAAATTGGCCGCCTAGATCGTGCGATATCACACCCTTGGACTATTTTCCCTGGGAATATGTAAAGTCTCAGATCTTCAGGAATAAGCTAGCTACGATTGACGCTGTGGAAGCCAACATTACTCGTGTTATCCGCGAGATACCAGTCGCTATGCTCGTACGAGTCGCCCCAAATTTGACCTTTTGAGTGGCCAATATTTACATGATATCACTTTCAAAAAGTAAATGCCATGAATTGTTCTGAATTGGAATTTTGGGCTTGGGAATTTTCGTTTTGGTATTTTACTTAAGGGATTTTGGTTTTGGGGATAGGATACCCAACGCGTCTTACCGATTTTAAATGAAGTTTGCAGTTATGTCGCAATGTCAACACGAATAGTCATTAACAGAAAAACTGCATTTACCTCGAAGGAGTTCATGAAATTTTACGGTGAAAATAACATTAAACACATTCAAAATGAAGTACTTACGCTGCGGGTAAATGGTCAAAGAACAAATCGAAAGGTATTATTGATGTTACTACAATCGACTGCTTAGGATAAACGGTGGGCCGAAATACAAGATAAAAAACCACGGGACGCACTCCACAGGGACTAATATTTGGATTCAGACCATGTAAAATCCTGAAAAATAAAGTTGTATTGGCGATTAGCCACGATGACGTCATAATAAACATACAACGCCGATGGCGATCTTATGTAAGTGAAGAATGAGCTTGCACACACCGGAACTTCAAGAAAACTAAGGGCATTTCAGATAACGAAAGCACTAGATAAAGACAAATATGTCATAGAAGATCTACCGGGGTCGCATTGAAATCAACGACACTAGCGCGCTGTGTATGCATCCGACAAAATAAAGAAACACTTAACTAGATTGATTTTAAGCATGAAAATGCTGCTTCTGAAATAGTAAATAGCGGGATGGATACGAAGATATATAAGACGAAGGGATCGCAAATTACGAGTATTGGTGTTAAGACCAATATGGCTGTGACGGCATGTGCAGAATCCGAAAGTCGATAAATGAAAAAACTATCCGTTACTTACCTGAGTTTGCAAGGGTACCTTTTCAAGCCAGTTTACATGTTAGTTTTGAAGTCTTCGTCTACTGCGAAAACTTCTACATGGAAGAGGCTTAGTGAACTGAGAAGGTAGAACGATTTTAATATAGATTTGGTTGTACAGCCCTTCCCTTACAGTCCATTTGTGAAGAAGAGTATGTGTATTATTTTGTGTTTTTGCCATCGGATTGCGATCCACAAAAATTTGTGGAAATTGCGTTGTGTAGTAGGCTCCAAATTACTGTGCAGGAAAGACCAAATTTTGGGGTGTCTGTAGGTTCTCGCGGATCAGTAAGCAGATTAATTTCGTAAAGTTAAACTAAATGATCAAATGATGTTGATCAGGTCGGGGGGCATCACATTAAATTACTTTGAATGCTTTGGGCCGAAGAGTTCTTGTGGCTCATGCATCCGCTTTGCTAAGGATGGATCAGTGCAGGGATACATAAATTAGAATGTGTAGGATGTAGAATATATTACTATTATGTCACAAAATGTAAATAATTATGGAAATCAAAATTCCATTATAAATTAATAAAATTAAAATGTCATGAAAAAATTGATTCACTTTGCCTTGGCACATTAGAATGAGCCAATTACAAATAGTTACTTTCATATGGATAAAAGAATTCACATATATGTTTGTAAGCAGTACTGCGTTATTAAATCATCGTCTACGCAATTAAAGAAGTTCACTTGGTTGTGTCCCGTTCGCGATTTTCCTAAACTTAAAAATTGTAAACCTTTGTTATTTCATGTCATGTTCATAAAAGAAAGCTTTGCCCATAACAGTATAGTGGAATTCAAATATTGCGGAAATATGATGTCTTGTTTTTTGGCTTGGTAGAAATATTACAAAAATAACAAAGCATATTTGAGTCGATTGAGTATACTTTGATTTTTTTTTTACTTTTTTCTGTTTATTCTTATGATTTGTTCATAAAAATAGATATACATGTAAACGCGTTAAACATTTCCAATGTTTTTTTTTACTAAACAGTTTTAAATTGTTTTCCTTTTGTTAATATTTATCACAATAAAAATATATCCTTTTTTACATAAATTTAAAATTTAATTCTACAAATAATATTATATTAAACGTTTTTTTGCGAAATTCACAGAAAAAATATTAATAATAAAAAACAAAAGGGGAGGTAGCACATTATTTTAGAGAAAAACTAAATTATAAATTATTTTCAATTCTACAAGAATAACAAACACATATCTCACTGTCTTCTTTTTTATAAAATTACTCACTTCCTTGTCTTTGCGGCATAAAAAATCCATTGATTGAATGCTATTTTATCTACTTTTATCCTACGATATCATTTTCCTTAAGAACTATTTTTTTTTTCAAAAATAAATAAATAACTGCCTAGTGCGCAGTTTCTGAAAAAGTTGTTATCTCTGGTAATGTTGCGGCATTTCCATTTATACTAAATAAACCATTATTATTTGCAAGGTGTGTCCTTTGCACAGTCGTGTCATCATCGGTAGCTGGATTATCCCACCACTGCCGCTCTCCAGAGGCAAATATATTATAAAATGTACCACAGATAATATAAATAAATGCAGCAATGAAGAAGACAACTTGCCATTGACCCATAGTCGGCTTTAAAGAAACTTCGAAGAAGTTTTTATTTGCTTTAATTTTCAAACTTGAAATACCTTGCCATCAATTAGGTTTCCAGCTGCTATTGGTGCTAATAGACCAGCTAAATTTGCCGAACAATTCGTTATAGCCATCAGGAAACCAGCAAAACGTGGTGTAATATCTAAATGATTGATTTTAAATCCCGAGTATATACCTCCATTAAAACCGACGCCGATTGTGAGAATGCAGAGAGTAAGTGCACGATCACATCCCGTATAGGAGGCAGCAATCAAAGCTATTCCCGGTCCATATTGGCCTAAATAGAAAATAGAATTATTACATACATATAAAAATATTGGGTTGAGTTCGATTGAGAAAATAAAAATATTGGGTTGTACCACATGAAATTTTCGTTCTCGAGTGAACATCTGTGCCAAAACGTTAAATTTTCTTTTTTTTATAGCATAAAGTGGTACCTATCTTGACGTGTGAGCATTTTAGGGTTCGTTACAAGTACCGACATTTTTTTTTAGGAATTATTTACCATGCTGTCGGCAGTTCAAATTCGAACCTTTACGAATTTAAAATGGGACATAATGCGTCATTGGCAATGAAAAACATCAATGACGCATTTGAGGATGTAACAAACGAACGCACTATACGACGTTGATTTGGAAAGTTCCATTCGGTAGATTTCAGCCTCGAGAATGAACCACGAGGGAAGCCGGAAACTTTAGTTGACGACGATGTTTTAAGAGCAACGGTGGATGCGGATCTAGCGAAATCGGTGCGGGAGATTGCACAAAGCATCGAAGTATACCCAATGACAATCAGTCGACACCTTTCTTTCATAGGAAAGGTAAAGAAATTAGATAAGTAGGTACCCCATGAACTGAACAAATCCCAAAAACTACGGCGCCTGGAAATCTGCACATCGCTTACATTAAAAAACCAAACTGAACGGTTTTTGCACCGAATAGTCGGTAATGGTGACAATTTGGTGGACATCCAAAGGACCAATCCTATCTTTTTTTTGACCAAAAAAAAAAAAAAAAAAAAACGCTTTCAAATATTATAAGGAAATCGACATATTGCATGCCTAATTGGCTGAAAAGCAACCTGCGTTGATCAATAGTCACGGTCTGATACTTTTGCATGACAATGCTAGACCCCATACCTTAGAAGTAACGCTTGTTGCATTTGGGATTTGAAATCCTTCTTCATCCACCGTACTCTCCCGATATTTCCCTAACACCATCTTCTCCGCAATCTGGATTCATTTTGCCGACAGAAGGCCTTCCGGAACCGAGCAGGGGTAATAAAAGCCTTTGAAGATTTCTTTGCTTCAAAAAGTCAGTCAGAATCCTATTTTGCTTAAATAAAAATTTACGAAAAAATAATATTGGCATAGTTTTAACTATAAAAACGGACATTTCATGTGGAACAACCCATTAAAAGGATTTACAGTTTCCATATTTGTATAACAAAAAAAAAAAAAACTTTTTAAGGATTTTTATAAAACAATATTTAATTGTACATATTTTTTTAGCATATCACTTGAGTATTATCTGTCTAACACATTACAGGATATAAATTCTGATATATTTAGAATTTTTTTGTGTTATAAAAAAATGCATCTTTTGCTTTATTTTTTTTAAACCGTGATTTATTTAGCTTCCTTTCGAACTCTATTTTGTCCTTTAAATGTTCTTTGTAAGGCAATAAATGGCATAAAAGCCAATAAAGGCGAACATAATCACTGCACTAGGCCCCACCTTCTTTTATTTAGTTATATTTTTAAATTTATCAGATGTTTCAAATAATTAACTGAAGCAAGAAACGCGTTTTCATTTCTTGGATAAGAAAAATCTGCCTAAATATATATATATTTTTATATTTCTATATGCCCACAATTCCTAGGATCTGTCGAGTCTCTAGAAAAGTTGTAGTAAAATGAATGAGTTGTGCAAATTATTTTCATATTAGTTTTTAGGTGCTGTTACTTAGGAACCAAAAGTGACAAAAGGGAATTTAGCTTTTCTCCCACGACGCAATTATTCCAGGCAGGTAAAAGATAGGTTAATAAAAAGTAAAAACAAAATTTTGGGGCACGACTTAATATAAAATTTATATATTTAAACAAAAACTTTCCGATTTGATGTGAAATCTATATTTTGCACAAACAAAATGATCAGATCTATTGCCACAAATTAGAATCGGAAGATGCTAAATATGGAATTTAATCTTTATTTGCTTTAATGTTTCTTTTTGGTTTATTTGTAAATTCTGTTACTTGCACAATACTCGTAAGAATGATTTAAGGAATTGTGTTTCTAATTATTAATTAGAAGGTGACAGAGGAAAGCTCAAGTGCTTTAGCTTGAATATAGCTTCTTGTGTGATAATAACCAATTTATTAATTTTCTAACTAATGCCATTAATAAGTGCATACGGGTATTTAAAAGTGATTATATATACAGTCATATCAGCTTAAATTAAATATCAATTATCATCAGCTTTGTTAATATGATTATTGCAATAATTTGAGCGAAATTAATAATTAGTGAATCGTTTATTGATAGTATTAAATAACATTTCATAACATCTGTTTAATGAACCCATACATTGTAAAATAAATGCATTAACGAACAAGATATATTTAAATTCTTTGAATACTTAAATTATTTTTCATTTCAGAGAAAAAAAAAACTAAACTTACCAATACTGTTTATAATTTTTCTTGTTACTGTCAGCGAAAAGCGATTTGTTGTAATCATCCAATCAGCTATCACAGAAATGAACATCGAAAACAACCACATGGCCAGATATGGAAGAGCGGAGAATAATCCGTTAGACTTTAATGAGAATCGCAATACTTGTTTCATATAAGTAGGTAATTCTGTCATAAGGGTTTCATAGCCATAATTGTGTCCCATGTGTGCCAAAAGTATAGCATAGAATGGCATTGATTTAAGAATAGCTTTCATTGGAATTGGTGGAATCTAAAAAAAAGCAAAATGATGACAAGGAGTATTATAGATGTTGTAAATCATACCACAGAATCATCAGTTCGACATAGTGAATGATTAATGTATTTCTTTTCCGCTTCATCGATTCTAGGATGTGATGATGGATCTTCATAGACGAAAATCAAGAATGCTATTGACCAAATTGTACCAATCACACCAAAAACGTAGAAAATTGAGGGCCAGCCTCCATCGAAACCGTATTGAGCCAGCAACCCAGAAAGTGGCATCGAAACTATTGTTCCGAATTGTGCTCCTGCGTAGACAGCAGCACCCATACGAGATCTTTCGGTAGGTGGAATCCATTTTGCCAATAATGCATGCGTACATGGTACAATTGGTCCCTCACCAAGCCCCTGAATGAAACGTACCAAACATAATCCAATCACTCCTCCTTCACGTGCAGCAACCGGAACAAGGAATGCAAATACAGAATTAATGAACATGCCCCAACCAAGGAAACGCAGAGCGCCGTATTTTTTTGCTAAAATACCAAATGGTATCTAAAAAAAGAAAAAGACATTTGTAAAGTACATAACAATACAAATGTCTAAAGGGATTTATTTCTTACTTGAGTTATCACATATCCATAAAAGAACGACGATAAAATATAGCCTTGTAAACTGGAGCTCCAATTAAATTCTCCATCTTCTTCTTTCTGAAAATTAAAATAAATATTTATAACTTATAAATTTACGCATAATAGCATCTTGATAAAAAACTCTTCTTGATTTCGCCCGCTCTTTAAAACTAGTATGTATACTTTGACGGTCATAGTTTAAATATATATTTATATATTAATATATTTATATATAAGTTTATTCTATAAACTTATAAACAATAGGATCAGAAGAGTTCAGTAACCTGCTTTTGGTTTTGTAAACGTAGACGATTCAGCAGGACATCGCATTGATCTACACATCAGCTGTTATAAAAATTGATGTAGAGGAAATAATGTGATATTTAAGAATATTTTAGAACGGCCAGCTCTCTCTTTCGATCTCAACATAAAAAAAAATGTCTGGGGTTCAAGGCAAACTGATAGGGAAGGCAATTTGATAACCGTCAAGACATGATTAAAGCCACGTGCTATTAAAAAAATCCTTATTCAGGTTGTTAGAAAAGCTAATCAAAAGACTGCTCTTAAGTATCATCAAAACCGAAAAAATGGTAAATCCCATACATTTAATTTTGTTTTACCAAAATGTATGCTAAAAGTCGAAGCATGTAAGTGTATCAATAGATTCCACACATAATCCTCAACAATTCATAAAAAAGGTTTCTATTTTACGCACTATTTCAAAATATATCCTAAAGTTTGTTATCAGTAAAATATAAGTTATCACCTTACAAGTTTACGTTGCTAAATACCATTCCCACAGAATTTATGCAGGTACCGGATGCACTGCACATGCCGTTACCAGACACCTAGTATCATCGTACAGAATATTTCCCAAGGTGCATTATTGTTGACGCTATGTCTGCAACTGAGTTAACAGCATTTCGCACCTTATAAATAGGAGCATTAAGAAATAAGTATTCAGAGTTGTAATTAAGTACTCAAAGTGTAACACGTTATGTTTCTGTTAAATGTTTAATAATAAAATTGGCATTTTGCCGCCATATAAAAAAGGTTTTATTTTATGACATTAAATAAAAATTTAACTGCGCCCGAGCAGGGACCACAGGGTTATAATCGGTAAATCGGTACGAATAAGAGGTCCTCAAGTAGCACCAAGTTCGCGTTATTTACGCAAAAAAGTCCTCAAGTAGAACGGGTGGAAATTTCGCGTGTGTTCTTGATAACTACTAAAATACCCTGTGGCTCCCCTGCGTGTGTGGAAAGTGACATTCACAAGGGCCCCTGAGTAATCGTCGAGCTAAGCATTCGACCTACGAGGGAAAAGGAAGCGTTGACCGCTAGCAGCACCATGACATCGCAAAGGTCAGGACGAATATATTGCCTGCAGATTGTAGTACTGTAAGTTTAGTTTAAGAAACAATTCAAATAAATCAATAAGTTAAAAATAATTAAAAAAAAAAAATTATAAAAGAAAACTTACCATTACTTTCTTAAATGTTTACATAATATTCAAATAAATTGTATACAAAAAAGTAATTGTGTGAAGTGCTTAGAAATTTGAAGATTAAAAAAAGTGTTTTAGAACGTAGAAGAAAACCCTAATTTATTAAATTTAAGAAGTGTTAGTATTTGGTATTCTTTATTGTTCCTTTCCTTTTTTCGAATCGAATTTATTTAAACATGGCAAATCCCAATAATGTAATCAGACCTCCTGTTCTTAATGTTCCTACTTCGAATCCTGAAACCCCACGACCATCTGTATCTTATATCGGTGCTTCTGCTTCACAGACGCTGGAAGCCCTCATTACAAGTGTGGTAACTCGCGTTCTTCAAAACGAGGGACGTTAACTTATCCAATCCGTTGTAAGCCCCTACTCTGATCATTTCTCTGGTGTAGACCAAACCATTAATCCAGAATTTAGGCAGAATATTTCTGATTTAGATAAGATACCCGATGTTGTTCGTTGCCTTAAGGAGTTCAACGGTCAACCAGGAGAATTTAACTTCTGAAAGAAAAGCGTAGACCGAATTCTGTAAATCTACGAAACCACTAGGGGAGAAAAGGCGAACTTAAAGGTCCAGTTGGATAAATGATCACTTTTCAGAGAAGAAGTATAATTTTTAGGATTCGTTATTTTTGCGAAAGGAATCAAAACGAATCCTGCAAATGTAAAAGCGAGAGTGGATTTCCCTTGTCCAAAAACGTTGAAAGATCTCCGCTCTTTTCTCGGTCTTTTAGGGTATTATCGCCGCTTCATCAAGGGATACGCACATCTGGCGAAACCCCTTACAATCCTTTTAAGAGTTGAAGGAGGATGAATTTCGAAAAATCATCTAAACGACGACGCAACCAACGCATTCCAAAAAAAAAACAAACGAATTGCTCTTATTTTATCCTGATTTACAATTCAACCGATGCCTCCATATACGCAGTCAGAGCTGTATTGGTACAGAACGACCGACCGATAAATAATAATATTCACGGACCACCAACCGCTAACTTATGCTCTAAGTAGCAAGAATAACAACAGTAAGCTTAAAAGGTGGAAAGCCATACTGGAAGAGTACAAATACAAGCTTAAGTTCAAACTCAAAACAGTGCCGAAATCTTAGGTCAAGATTTAATTCCAGCCACTGAAATACCCATCAACGTTTTCAAAAATCAATTTATAATTACTACAGGTACAACTAACTATAGATTTAGCATTCCCTTTCCCATTTACCGCAGACAAACAATAACCCAACCAAGGTACACTGAAGACGACCTCGTCAAAATTTTCAAAAAATACCTCAACCCAAGTGTAGTTAATGATACAAAGTCCGCTTCACCCAAAAAAAGAATAGAGGATCTAACAGATACAGCCAGGAAAAAAGATGAGATCATTTAGGAACATAGAAGAGCACATCGCAACGCCCGCGAAAATAAAGCTCAGTTACTAGAAAAGCTCTACTTTCCTAAAATGAACTCAAAAATATCAAATTTAATAAAACAATGTGTTACTTGCAAAGAGCAGAAGTACGACAGACACCCAAATAAACCCGAGTTAAAATACATGTAGATATTTATACCACTGAAAAAAAAACTAGTCCTTAAGTAGATCTACTAAACAGTAGATAAGTTTTCCAAATTTTCACAAGTGAAATTACTAAAGTCAAAAGCCATAGAAGACAAGGTTTCCACTTTGCAAAATCCTTATTAACCACTTGAAACCCCCAACAAAACAAAAAAATATTTGCATTTTATTGCAAGCGCGTGGAAATGGGTTGCAGGAAATCCCGACTACGAAGACTTCGAAATAATTAAATCAAATATTAACAATATTCTAGGAAATATTAACAAGTAGTAATATATAAATCAACAATTGAGAGAACAAACGAAATTACCAATATTGCAAATAAAATTGTTAAAAGTTATCAAGTAGTTCAAGCTAGAACTAGTTAAGGAAGATATTGTCAATATTGAATATGCCTTACACTGGGCTAAATTTGGATAATAAATTACTTTATTTTATCACTCAACGAAAAAAAAGTAATAAAAAATCTTTTTGAAAAAAAATATGTAGCTTACATAAATATAGCAATCAATAATTATAGTGAACCAACAAATCTGATCAACAGCTTCATTATGCAATTTCGCAATGCAAAAATAACCATCAATCCTACATCTTTAACGAAATTACACTTCCTCCAATCTTGCACCCAGATCTAGGGACCATACGAAGAAATCTTAACGCTTCAAACTATGAAGGAATTATACACATAAAACTCATCGAAGACCAAAATCAATCTAGCTTCCTTATAAACTTTGGCCTTACCACCATGACGATTATCCTTTTGATGGGACTTATGATTATGAGGTCATTGATCCTGTGCAATAACCAAACAATAAGCAAAACTACGGTCATAAAAGCAAAAGAAGTTCCGATGATCGATGTTGTGAAACCAGAATACCAAACAAGGTCACCAATGTCATGGCAAGAATTCATCAGGGTTAGTCAAATACCCTTCTTCTGAAAATGAGGACATTTCCATTTAAGGAGAGAAGAGTTATCACTTTACAAGTTTACGTTTCCAAATTCCATTCCTACAGTATTCATGCAGGTGCCGGATGCACTGCACAGGTCGTTACCAGACACCTAGTATCATCGTACAGAATATTTCCCAAGGTGCATTATTGCTGACGCTATGTCTGCACCTGAGCAAACAGCATTTCACACCTTATAAATAGGAACATTAAGAGGTAAGTATTCAGAGTTGTAATTAAGTTCTCATATTGTAACACGTAGTGTTTAAGCTAAATGTTTAATAATAAAGTCATTTAGTCATTTAGCCGTCATATAAAAAAGGTTTTTTTTTATGACATTTAAATAAATAAAAATTTAACTTATACATACTCGTCAATACATAGGTAGACATTAAAGGAGACATAAACTCTAATTACTTAATACAAAACATGTGCACGCATATGTAAATCTGACATTCGAGAAGTTCATTTAAAAATATATATATAAAAATAAATAAATCAAATAAAAAAATAATTTATTGATTTTGAAGGCAGCACATTTTAAACCAATAAAGAAAACTTGGTCAATGATCAGGTTTTTATTTTTGGTTAGTATATATTTTCATACATATTTATGCACATAAGGTTTGAATTTTAATTTTTAGTTAAAAGGAGGTAATCATAAATCTCTGCTTATGATTCAGAGAAGTGGATGCTTTTATTAAAGCTTATGGACTATCACTAGAAATAGCGCTAAAGTGGAAAATAGAAGTTTTCACGCATATCTTTTATATGATATCAATAAAAAATTCATTGTTTTAAACCATATATTGTACATATATAGGATATGATGATATGATATATAGTATGGATCTATCAACATATATTACATATTTTTGTATGTGTAAAGCGAAATTGCCTTTCCTGTTTTTGTAAAAAAATTTTTGAAATTTTCTACTAAATTCTGAACAGAATTTGTTACAGTGCTATATAAATTAATATAAACATCCCAAATTTCGGAGGCTAAAATGTTTTTAAATAATTAAATGCACGCAACAACTTTATCGATACTTCTGTAAACTTAAATCAGGTTTAATTTTTTGATGTTTGTACACATTGTGCTGAAAATTTTAAGTGAGAAAGCATATTTTATAGTTTTCTGTCTGTTTTTGTCTACTTACCACAATTGTATAGTTAGTATCAGGGCATTCATCATCAACAATTTCAACGTTTCCTTCGTTAACATATGTGTGGTTAACCATGGCAACAATAGCTACAGACATGTTTGTTCGCATGACATAAGCATTTGCCATACCAAGGAACAGCATGAATGTAACAAAGTATCTTGTAGCGAACCCTCCTGCAAAAAAAAAAAGAAAAAAAGTGCAATTATGGTATATGCATCACAACACGTATGCTATTTTAAATGTTAATTTTTTTTAAGACTTGTTAGGTTAAAATTTTCAGATATGTCTTTGCTGACTCGTTGGCAGGCAGAATTTCCTGTTTTAGGAAATATGCATACTTTTAAACATTTAACTTAAAATTACATAAAATGATAAATTTAAAAAGTCGTTAGTCTTTAAATTTTTATTGAGAAGAAAAATTAGAATAAATAATACGAAATAACTGAAATGATTTTTATATCACTTATTAAGTGATTTGGTTCCTACAAAATCAATAGATGAAGCAGTGGTATATTTGTGCTTGGCAAAAAAAGAATGTGCGAAAAGACCATTAGATATGTGCGGTTAAAATTCACAACCCTTTTCTCCTCTTTTTGTTTTTCTCAAACTTTAAAATTACAATTCTATGAATTTGATTAATATACCCACTTTAAAAACTAGGAAAATAATAAATAAATAGTAAGTAGAAATATAGTATAACAAATTCTTGTAGGGAAAATAACAGTGTTATGAATTTAAATTTAAATTAATTTTGGTAAAAGTATATTAAAAAATTATAAAAATATAAAAGGACTTTATTATTAAACATTGTCAAATCCTTACTGACATGATTTTTTAAATTTTCGCTTTTATGAATAATGGGACATATGTATAAATTACATACATAATTTTGTGAAAACGACGTTCCATCCATTGCCTAACAACGTAGGTTTTTCTTCTATGTTTCTTGGATTACATAACAATTGGATAATACAAATAAAATTATACAAGAAACTTTATTTTAACATATTAACGCAAAAAAAGAATATTATTTTCGCTTTTAGAGTGCAAGGAATTGTTATTTGGTTCGATTCTTTTAAAGATTCAGAGCTGACAGGTTTTTAAATAAGGAAGATATTATATTGATAAAGATAGTAGCTGATATGCTATTACATCTTCCTGAAATACGAAAGTAAGCAGCAGGAGATAATTATATGTATAATTCAGAGTAGCTCTGGAAAATAAAAACAGCCACATAAGAATGCTAAAGAGATAAAGCAGCTACCAGCTAAATGATGCATCAAGATAAGTTTTGATTTTTTTTTTCTCAGTGCCCCTACGTAATCTTTAATATAATTTATTTTGCAAAATCTGAAAATCTTTTCAATGAGTAATGTTTACATTAAAAACTCATACTGGCTTTTTATAACCCATAATGTATATTATTGGTAAGAAAGAAAACAAAAAAGGTGCAAGAATCGTGATAAGAATTTAAGATAACCTCAGCAGTCGATGTACAAAACAATAATCTCTACTTTTATAAAATTGTAATGAGGTCGTATCTGTACATTGAAGATTTTTTCAAAAATATACTTGAGTTATGTCGTATATATGTGTCCAAACCTATATTTTCTTAGAATATAGATGTCCGATCATCACAAAAAACCACTGCACCTATTCTAATGGGGTTTTCACTGTTCGATAGTTCATTTCCCAAATTATAAACAGCAATATGATTCATTGCGATCGGTGGAATAGAGCAAGAGTTACAATTAAAAAAAACATTTCAAAATAAGAACATTTTAAAAATGTTAACTATTGCAACATTTGGTGTACACATTCATATGTACATAAATGCTTGCACTACACGCGGATACATATCAGAAGTAGAGAGATGCAGTCTGCGAACTAGCAAACATATACATATTTGCATCCATACATGTGCATGCTCTCTCAAAAGAGGAACAAAGAAAAAAAACAACAAAACAGGTTTTTGTTTTCAATGCTCCTGCGATGTACCAGAGGTTTTAATGATCTTCGTTGTGTTGTAACTAAACTTTGTAAGGTAAATAAATGTTCTATTATTACTCGTTTGGTGTATAGAACTTATAGAAATGGGTGATTAATTAAAATGTGTGTTGTGTATAGCACTTTACAACGAATTAAAATTTATCATAATTTTTTTAGTATTTTTTTATAATGAGCGCGCGTTCGAAACATTAATACACAGCGCGGACGAAGGAAATTAAGGAGGAAAGAAAGAAAGAAAAGAGAGTTACCGATGTACATGATTTTGTAGCGTTTGCAAGTTATAACGACCAGCAAATAGAGAGCTCGGCAGGGCATTCCATAAGCGAGTTGTGCGACTTTGGAACGAATCACGATATCTAAGAGTACGTCCGAAAGTGGGTTTGAGGGTATGTTGGTGAGCATTCATATCTTGATGGGTGTTACGGTTTGAAGGGGCGGAATGCTACTGACGATTTCAACGCAGCACTGGTGGTGGGAATAGCGATAAAACAAAGTGAGACAGAAGGCATTACGTCGGTGAACAAGGGTGTTAATCGACTGATTGATAAAAGTATCACCTATAAGTTTTATCGCACGGCTTTTAATCCTATCTTGAAGATGCGGAGATGTTTTAGAAGTACCTGACCAGATGTGGGCACTGTACTCCAATTTTGGGCGAACAAATGCGTTATATATTGAGGCCAGATCAGAGGAGGTGAAATATTTCTTACATCGCTTGAGGAAATCTAGGCATTTAGCAGTATTTTTGACGACATCGAATATGTGGTCATTCCAATGTAAGCTGTCGATGACAAACATGCAGTGAATGGAAAGTTTTTCGTTTTTGATGATGTATAATGGCTGGGTATTTAAATTTCGCTTTAATGACAGCACACGGCATTTTGATTTGGAAGCATTAAATTCCACACTGTTGATGCTGTTAATATTGGAATTTAATGAGCTTAACATACGTTGCCGTTCCGGTTCTATGGCGTAAGAGGGCGTGAGTCCGGGAACGAATATGTAAAACCAAAGTAGCAGACAAGAGATTATTAATGAATATTAAAAAGAGTGTCGGACACAAAACGGAACCCTGGGGCACACCAGCATTTATTTTGTGAATAAGAGATTTGAAACCATCCAAGAAAACTTGAATTGAACGTTCTGAAAGGTTATTTCTAATCCATTGAAGAAGTACACATTTTCGACTAAAGAGCCTGATACCCAACTCCGTCAAATGCCTTAGAAATATCAAGTGCAACTATCTTACTTTCGCCAGCTTGATCTACGCTTTGGTTCCATATCTTTTTCAGTAAGATATGCCTTCATATTACCAGTGGACCTATTGCTACGAAAACCATACTGCCGGTTATTGAGAAGTTTTCGCATTTCGCATTTCGGTTTTTCAGCGTTTCGATGACTTTGGAAAGAAGGGATGTAAGTGCAATGAGTCTGTAGGAAGAGAGAGAAGATTCGTCTTTTTTAGGGACGTGCTGGACAAATGCTGTTTTCTATCTGCCTTGAAAAAGTTTAAAAGAGTAGGATTGATGAGAAAGCTTACGCAGTGGTTTTGCCAGCGAGGAAGAACACCTCTTCAGAAGAAAGGGAGCTATACCATCTGTTTATGCGACGAGTGCGAAAGTGGATTCGTCCTATTGAAGATTCGATGCACTTAAGCACAATTTGGAATTGTTGAGCTAGTCGCAAAAGGTGCAGCAAGTAGTATTTTTATCTCAGTTTCTGGTTGAATTGGAATTTCACACGCTTAAGGAAATCATTGCAGTCATTCCTGGAACCAGTAAATTAAAAATACTAATGTAAATACAATACCAATTAGTGGAACATTTACATTAGATTTACTTTTCTTAAACATGACATTAGTTTTTTTTTATTTCTAAAAGAAATTGTTTTTTATTTTTTTAAAAACTTAACTCTCAAGAACTCTTATAACCTCACACGATTTTTGTTGCCTTCAAAAATGCTTGTCCTTCGGGTCCCGGTCGGGATTGAACGTCGCACCATCCAATACACTACTACTTGTGCCACGACCACCCTCTAACATTTTTATTCATTGAAAGCCTATGTAATATTTTAAAGCCTATGTAACGCCTCCTTTTTGGTCAACCGCCAGAAATCGTTTATCAATTATTCACAATACCAACGTAAATGTTGTCGCGGGTATTAGCTAGTATACGTACATATATAAACGGAATAGAGCAGAAAAGTTTCTTAATAGAATAAGAAGATAGAAAAGTAACGAATTTGATGCATATCCATGAGCGATAATTACAGCTTAACCTCACTTGATGTACGGAAACTAAGTGGTTGCGCTCTATTCCATCAGTTCTTTGAAAAGAAAAAAATAAATCAAAAGGTTATAATTTATGAGTCAAATGTGATGCCCTTAGATATAAATACAGTATATGCGATGTATAAAAATCACCTACACAACTTCTCGTCCCTTTTATGGTCTAAAATGTAAAATATCAGCAGCAAATATGAAATCTTGTTACAAATGTTTATTACATTGATGCTAGGTTGATAAATATTATAAAATAATATTGTATGTTTTGTATATATGTACAACTTTTTATTTAGAGTGATTACATCGTGATTACACGTGTTAAAGACACAAATACCATGGTTTGGCACCATTTATTTTACTAACTTTGTTAAAACATAAAAAATAAGAATCTATTGAATTTAAGAAAAAGCGGAAACCTGTTTCCACCATTTGATTTATTAATTTTTCTGCCACTTGCGGGAATTCTATAAAAAATATAAAAAATATAAAAAATATAAAAAATATAAATATATCCTAAACCTGAAATCCATTAAAAGTTAAAACTCTAAAAGTACTAAAAGTAAGTTTAAATAAAACAAAAAATGAAAAATGTATAAATTAATATTAATTTAAATTAAAGGAAAGGAAATTAAAGCCTCCCTTGCGGGTAGAAGTAGGACAAAAGAGATATTTTATTCCAAGAAATTAGTCTACACAACGAAAATTAAGAAAACGGTTGTACTCGTACTTGTATATTATAAATGGTGTTTCAACAAGAGGAGTAGGATTTGTTTTTTCAATTAAACGAGAAATCTTTTAAATCGTTATTGCTTTGTAAAGTGGACATATCTGGATTATTTATGGAATACAATATTTTCAAAATGACTGCATCGGCTCTGCTTGCAGACCCTCAATCTTTTCTCGAAATTTAAAATTACTCATTTACACAATTGGGCTTCCGTCTAGGCAATAGTGGCTTCAATGCTCGCCTTCAAAGTTGGAATTGCATTTTCGAAATTATATTCTCTTCTTTTAAAAAATACAAATGAAAAAAAGTGCTAAACTAGATTTAAACTTAAGGCAAATGAAGGTAGTTTTATCTTGTCCAACTCAATCAATTTGAAATGTTTTGATATGTTACAGCTTGGAGTTGATAAATTTTGAAATTTCGTTGTGAATAATTTGATTGCAGGATTTTAGGTGACAGGAAAGCGATACAATAAAAGCTAGCGAAATCAAAAATCAAAAAAATGTATACACTTACATATGCATACATACCTATATTATATAAAATATGGGCAGAAATTGCTCTTATTGCATGCAGTTTGGAATTTTATGTTACATTAAAAACGTTTATTTTACTTCGGAAACGATCTTATTGTTTCAAGAGATGTTACCTTACGGTTACCTTATTATGTAATTTAATTGTATTTGGAAAATTTCTGTAATCAGTTTATGGAACATTGGAACTGAATAAAATGACTAACATACTTCTCTGTTGCAATATAATCGTTTAGAGTACCCAATTTCAGCGGCTAAATATGCTAGTTTTAAAATGCAAAAAACTTATTGCAAGTAAAACGACGAGACTTAAGATAAAATTTTATTTACATTGTGTTGTAAATAAGGTCAAATTTTAAATGAAATTGTCAATTGAATAGAGTTACATATCTGTTACTCGTAAGATAGACAATAAGAGAAAAAAATAGATTTATATCTATGAAGATCAAAGAACGAATAGGAAAACGTCCCCTATAAAATCTCAAATTTATCACTAATGATATTTTGGTGGTAATGGGTAGATGATAATAATATAATAATGGTAATATGTCGATAATGCAACAGAAATCTCTACTTGTAAGGCATGAACTCTATAGATAAGTTTAAAAAAAGTGATAACACGATTATTTTACCCAATTTTCGGTAAACATAGGTACTGGTAGGTACTGGGCATTTTGTTTTTAATCGATCTGTGCTATTCCTTTCCCACAAAATATACATATATCCTAGCACGTACACATATTTAAAAAAAAAAAAAACATATTCATATATTTACGTAAGTACACATGTGTACATATTTAAATGTCCAAGATTTACAAAAAAAAATTAAATTAATTTTATCATTTCATTTCCGAAACTGATAATTTTAATAACTTCTTTTTTGCTCTAGAATAAAAATCTTTGAAGGTGATCCATTGATGACGGACGAAAAAAGCCGGTCGAATATAAATCAAATATAATCAACCCAAGGTAAGCTTTTGATTAACTAATACACCGGAAATTTGAGCTTTTTTGATATCCCGCATGAATTTGACACTAACACAATTCAGCTCAAGTACTAGACATATATACATATCTAGCAACACATGACCACACGAGACTCCAACACTAACTTTAATTATAATTTTGCGTGATAAACACGTGGGGCAAAATGCATATGTGTATCAATTCAGTTATTTACATAAAATAAAATAAATTATTTCTATTTAACGTATGAGAAAATAAAAAAATATATGGCAAATTTTTCAGTAAGATTAATTTTAGAAGTATAAGAATATATGAAGGTAGGTACGTACTCTTTGGCTTGTCCTCATAAATTTCACTTAACCCAGCTTGATCCCAGACCAGCACATGGCCATTATGTTGACGACCGCTTTCGTTGATACGCATTTTATATTTTATTTATTAATGAGTATAATTATGTATAATATATATATATGGCTTAATAAAATTATCAACAAACTTAACAACCTATGCGAATTAACAAGTGCCTAAAAAAATGTTCACTTTTTGCGAACCTTTTTATACCATTTCATGTCCGGCTATGAACAAAATTTAAAACACATTGTACATATATATATCTGATAATAAACACGAATGAATATTTCAAAACGACTATTATTTTTGAAAAAGGTTAGCCTAATATTTACTGATGATTTTTTCAACGCGTACACAATTTGTATCACTTTATGTTCCTAATTTAGAACACAAAAGAAGAAATGAATTAAAACTAGAAAAACACTATGCGGCTTCGGCTTCCACTCGTAGTTGCTTGATGTGTATAATGACTGACTAGACTTTCACAGGGAGAGCTGTGTAGACATCTACCCTACGGCAAGTTGGTGGAGCAATATATATTGTATTAACTTGTTCGGTTCAACTGAGCTACCGGATCGCATTGCTTGTGTGTGAGAACGAGAACTTTTATCAGAGGAAAAAGTTTTTCTCCGCTCTACGAAGAACTTGGCATATTTTTTGTTAGTGCAAAATACTTGGAAGGTACAAGTAAGAGTACAAGGCGAATTCATTTTATTTTTTTTTTTTAAGTAAACGGTCGTACCTAAGCCGTATATTTTAAATCTTTTTGATAACAAATATCGAATTAAAATGTTTAATTTCTCTGTTAAAAATTGTGCGAAAAATCTTTTAAACGTATTTTGTATATTATTTTAATTGATCTACTCGTATTTAAATATATTCACAGTGGAAGTATAGGAAAGTGTTGTTTTTTAAGCAAAAATATTTATCAGTGTATTTTTTTAAAGATCTTTAGGTGTAAACGAATATTTTTAAAATATAATTGTATATGCACATAATCTTCTTAAATTACATTTTATTTATTTCACATGGGTTTAATTTGTATAAACTTTGCTATATTCATCAGGTTGTGCAGAATCAAAGTCTGATTTTATGTATCGTTGAACGGAATAGCGATTTGATTGTCATTCGTGCAGTTAAGATTATATTTAAGTGCAAAAAAAAGGTTTTTATAAATTAGTAAACATTCGCATAGTGTGTATGATCTTGAAAGCTGATATCTATTTGAGTTACCGATTATAGGTATATTGTTTTTGTAAGAAATTACTAAAAAACTAAAATGAAGTTTTCAAAAAAATATTGTAATATAGGAGCAGTGTTTTTTAGAATTATTACTATCTATTCGTGCAAAAATATGTACATACGTATGTCGATTACATTAGTAGCTTACTTCATGGACTTCGGCACGTGAAGAGGCTCAAATAAACGATATCCGATAACCTCTTATCTTTTTGAACTTGGTGCTTTTAACTGATATTGATATTGAATATATTCGAATTATTTTCCATTCGCTCGATATGGCCGAGTCAGTATAATCGACTTGTTTTGGGTTCGTGGTTACATCTTCTCCCTCATTCATCCTCTATGCATACGGGACGTCACATATGTAGGTTACATATGTATTTCAATCTGTATCATTCCTTTGAGGGTTGAACCAATTTGTTTTCCTAAAATGCAGAGGTAGGTGTGATCTAGGTGAAAACTTTGTCGAATCTTTACTAGGATGACATTGGTAAGAGTTTATCAACCTCGAAGTCATTGTTGTTTTTGTTAACAATGGAGTTTTTAACAGGCGATGGGCAAACGCTTGTTGATATTACGTACGAGTACTTGGGTTTGTATTTGTTTACTTTTAGGACAGTTCATTTCGCTTCTAATAAAAGCCTCTAATAAATCACCCCGAGAGCAACCGATCAAGTTGATATCTGCCTGAGAACTGGGTTAAAGAGGTCACATAATAGCGCATCTGATTGCCGAATTCGAAATCAACATACTTCGTTTGATGGAGTTCCAATCACCTATTTGTATATTGCGCATTGCATAGCATGTTTAGCATTGTTTTGCTACATACGAGTTGATGGATTAGTTTTTTCCAGGACTCCTAGTTCGATAATCGGACTGTAGACCTCATTATGGCCAATGCTATCATATTTGGGTTTA
This sequence comes from Volucella inanis, assembly GCA_907269105.1. Lineage (NCBI taxonomy): Eukaryota > Metazoa > Arthropoda > Insecta > Diptera > Syrphidae > Volucella > Volucella inanis. The sequence continues at coordinate 109,169,184 of OU026157.1, read as the reverse complement.
AGATCGACGAGCAGGCGGTGGATTCCTACTTGATATGCGTTGGTTTTTATTACGATGTGGTCTATAATCGATCTGCGATTAGTGTGTTGTATAACGTTCACATATTGCATTGAATATAATCTAATACGTCATATTTAATGAAGACAAGGAAATTCTAATAAGAAATCCCATCGCCTTTTTCGTAAATAAGGCAATTGGAGTTGTTTTCTTATAGGGGGTGATTCATTGTGAGGTTTGATTTTCAATAGGATTTTTTGATAGATCACGCATGACTCTTATCAAACTGCTTTGTCATTTTAATTAAGTATTGTTGGAAAATCATTATGGAAAGACTCACACTAAAACAGCTTCTCCAAATTGTTCAGCTGTCTTACAAAAATCAACGTTCCGTGAGAAATATTTTTCGTGCGGTTCGAGGAATTTACGGTGCGCCAAATCGACCTACTGAAACCACTATTGCCAATACTATTCCCAAATTTGAATCTCAGTTTACATTAGTGGATGATACTCGACCGGTTAGACCACATCCAGCACGTAGTGAAGAGACTATAGCAGCTGTAGCTGAGAGTGTACGCGAAGACCGTGATAAATCGATTCGTCGTCGTTCTAAGCAGCTTGGCTGCTTGTACAAGAATTGAAGCCAGGCTACTTGAATTTTCGTCATATTTTCAATGAATGGGCTTAGGAAAATTCAATGAAAATCAGTTGTTTTGTCGTGAAATTTTGTTCAGTGATGAAGCCCATTTCTTGATCAATGGATACGTTATTAATTAATTAAAATTGCCGTATTTGGGTTAATGAGCAACCCGAAGATTACCAAGAGCTACCATTACATCCATTAAAAACAGCGGTATGGTGTGGCTGGTGTAATCTTTACTCCATTTTTTTTTTAAAAAATGAGGCAAATCAGAATGTTACCGTCAATGGTAACGGTTATCGCGTTATGTTAACGCACTATGTGCTTCCTCAAATTCAAGCACATGATCTCGGTGAGCTCTGGATTGAACAAGATGGTGCTACGAGCCATACAGCGCGTGAAACAATGGACTTGTTGAGATAACATTTTGGTGAGCACTTAATTTTACGTTTTGCTACGGTAAATTGGCCGCCTAAATCGTGCGATATCACGCCTTTGGACTATTTTCTCTGGGAGAATATGTAAAATTTCAGATCTTCAGAAATAAGTTAGCCACGATTGAAGCTAACTCCTGTTACTCGTGTTATCGCGTGATACCAGTCGCTTTGCTCGAACGAGTCGCCCGAAATTAGACCTTCCGAATGGAACACCTTAGAGGTAGTCTTGGCCAACATTTACATAATATCATTTTTGTAAATTAAATGCCATAAATTGTTTTTTTAACCGATAATAAAAATTGAAGTTTACTTTCAAATTTATGTATTTTATTTTAAAATATAAATCAAAGCTAACGATGAATCACTCTTAATTTCTATTTACTTGCTTAAAAATATTATTGTACATTTAAGATAAGATCTGTTTAGATTATGGAACCTTCGTAAAATTACATACACACCTTACTCGTTTTGAAGAAGAAAAATACATAATTAAAATAAAGTTATATCGAAAAGAACTTGCTTAGAAAAGAAAGATAGAAAACAGTTTAAAACATAAAGAATAAAAGATGAAGTGAAATTGCATATGAATAGGTACATATGTACTATATATGTTATGTATTGTATACAGTTTCTTTTGACTATGCGGTTATGGTATGCAAGAGTAAGAGAATCCGGAAATGAATCGCAAGGATATAAAATTGAATTATTGGTTTTGCATGGTTTTTAGAGATATATATGGGTCATTAGTTCAGAACAGCTGCTAGGAAATGGGCTGTCATACGTTTTGTTATGGGCATTATATTTTAGGACCCTTTAATCTGAAAATATGACTCGCGTTATTATTATACACTACAATGAGGTTCCTTTCATGAATTATTAGGGAAATATTGGCAGTATCGAGAATTTGATGAGTTTTAGCTTGACGAATATTGGAAAGATCTTTCTTACAGTATGTCGCTTAGAGTGTGACATATAACTGATATAACTTCGTGAATATTTTAACAAAATATTTCACTAAAATACACTCTAAGATTCTTTGTCCTCTTAATAAACTTAAGAAGGGAAATCTTCAGTCCACCATACAAGGTGAGTTTTTTTTAACTTGAGACATCCAAATTACTCGAAAAATACGCAATATCGCGAGTCTGACCTTGAGCCCCATTTTCAAGGTCAAACGAAGGTCACTTTTGATTTTTTAATGGGAACCCCTATTTTTTTTAACAGATTCGTAATCTGCGTAAAAAACTGAAATTCTTTAACATAAAACACTTTTTTCAAAAATGCGTTCTTTTCCTGTCAGAGGGCGCCATAAAACTTAAGACATCAAAATTACTCGAAAAGTACGAAATATTGCGAAAAATATTTCAGACAAAAGTCACAAGGTTCCGAAGAGGACATGAGATGGTGACCACGAGTTTGACCTTGAGACTCATTTTTAAGGTCAAACGAAGGTCACTTTTCATTTTTCAAATGATAATTCTTGATTTTTATTGCTCAGTCGTATTGCTCGTAGGCTTGTCATTTGTTTTTACATACTGCGTTTAGCATAACCCACCAGAAACAACGACGTGGACGTAGCAGTATTTTGTTTCCTTCGGGGTGATTAATTAGAGTAGGTCCCTTGCCTCCCACTGTTGAATCATTGAATTCTTCCCAATTCAATTCTTTCAATTCAATTTCTTCAATACACTTGTCTATTCGCGCTCTAAATGAACCAACAGAACTGAGAAGTATTTCTGGCGAAAATTTCCGGCAAGCTTCAGTTATTCGTCTTTTCATGTCCTCACGTGTCGTTGCCTTTTTTCTGTAAACCTCACTTTTTAAGTAGCCCCACAAGAAGAAATCAAGTGACGTAAGATCAGGTGATCTAGCAGGCCATTGCCTCAGACCCCGTCGTCCGATCCATCTTTGATGGTAAACATTGTTTAATACGCCCCGGGCTACTTGTGAATAATGGGCTGGACAACCATTATATTGAAACCACATTGTTTGTCGCAACTCCAATGGCAGTTCTTCTAGTAATACTGGAAGATGCTCCGGTAAGAAGTTTGCATACTTTTCGCCATTCAAGTTGCCTTCAATAAAATATAGACCTATTAATTTATCCCCAACAATTCCCGCCCAAACATTAACATTCCAAGGGTGCTGGAGTTCAACTTGTCGCAACCAAGAAGGGTTTTCGGTAGCCCAGTAATGTATATTATGTCGATTGACTGTACCGTGATTGGTGAAAGTCGACTCATCAGAGAATAACACCTTGGCGAAGAAAAGGGGGTCTCGTTCAATTTGCTGAAGCGCCCATTGACAAGACAAAACCCGGTTGCGAAAATCCTCACTAGAAATTTCTTGATGCATTGAAACATGATAAGGATGGTATTTATGCCGATGTAATATCTTACAGACAGTCGTTTAAGAAATTCCTGATTCACGACTTATTTGGCGAGTGCTAATGTGAAGATCGTGTGCAGCTAACGCTGCTATTTCATTGTCGTCAACAGCCACCTTATCTGACCGATTCCTTTTCTTTGGTTGCACACTTCCTTCACAAGTGAATTGTTGGATGACCTGATAAAAGGAAGCGCGCGATCGTATCTGTTCTGGGAAACGTTGGGCGTAAAGAGCAACAGCACCATCGATGTTCCTTCCACTTTCTCTATAAATCAATATCATTTCAATTTTCTCTTGAATTGAAATAGCCTGCATTATTAATCTTTAAAACGTTACTAATAATAATCAGTTCCTCAAAACAAATATCGAACTTCTAAATGAAGTAGAGTTCCGTTCAAGTAGAAAAAAGGGCAGAGTGCACATCATACACTCTCAGATAAGTTTAGGACAATTTGTCTCTATCTGAAATTTCTTTGAGTTTTAACTTCATTCGAGACAAAAATGACTTCCTCAAAACAAATCTCGACCTTCTAACACCCTAGCAACGTTGGAAACCGATTAATGATTTAGGCGTGCCAGTGCAGTGGTATCTAGCACTGAATGAATAAGACCTTTGAGGCAAAGTCGTGTGCCCCATTGAGGAATACGACTGAGCAGTGAAAATCAGGAATTATCATTTGAAAAATCAAAATTGAAAATGGGTCTCAAGGTCAAACTCGTGGTCACCACCTTATGTCACCTTCAGAACCTTGTGACTTCTGTCTGAAACATTTTTCGCTATATTTCGTACTTTACGAGTAATTTTGATGTCTTAAGTTTTATGGCGCCCTCTGACGGGAAAAGAACGCATTTTTGAAAAAAGTGTTTCATGTAAAAGAATTGTAATTTTTCACGCAGATTACGAATCTGTCAAAAAATAAGGGTTCCCATTAAAAACTCAAGAGTGAACTTCGTTTGACCTTGAAAATGGGGAGCAAGGTTAAACTTGTGGTCATCATCTTATGTCCCTTTTAGAACGTTGTGACTTTTGTCTGAAACATTTTTCGCGATATCGCGTATTTTTCGAGTAATTTGGATGTCTCGAGTTAAAAAACTCACCCGGTATAACATATATCTAATTTTAGTGCCAATGATCTTATTTTTGTTTGATAAATATTTCATATTTGTATATAAACATATATAAATGTATTAAAGTGTATGCTGGCTAAACAACGATTCAACCGTTTTAATCGATTTTGGACGACAATGTCGTTAATTGGTTCAAGAAAAAAATTCTTCTAAATCTACATAAGATATGTTTACGGGAAGAAGATATGTTTAATAACGAACTTGTCAGAATGTCGGCTTCGATGTTGAGAGAATGAACCACCTAAACTGCTTCGAATGCTGTTGGTTGAAGACAAGGATAACTTCTTATTGCAGCATCGCTTAAAGGAAAGTAACTATATACATATAACATGGTAGATAAATATTCCTCTGCATTTCTATCTTACAACGTATGCGCGTCATCTTGACCGGAGTTCTGCAATGCATTTTAGTTCTCCTTAACTCATCCGAAGTGACATCCATTAATTAATTTTGGCCACGTTTACCTAGTATTCTATCTGATTAGATAGAAGAAGAAGGCGAGGTCCATTGGCTTCAGAGCAAACCACCAGAGGAAATCGGTTATACAGGAAGCTGCAGTTACTTATTTTTACGAAAACTTTTTTATAATTCTTGTGTTGATATGCTGTTTTTAGAAATGTATACGGAGAAGCCCTCTTTATTTAATTGGAAAACAAATCTCCAACAGACGATCAAATGCCACTATAATCTCAGTAAAAGTAACACAGAGATTGTGCATTTGAGCGAGGTTCTTTGTTTGGCTTTATTAAGCCTTACCTTAATTACACCCAGTATCTAGATATTTTGAACTTCCCAATAGGGAAGTTCTTGCACTTATACCGAAAATCTATAATAAAAAAGGTCATACCTTTAAGTTTTAATGTGTTTAAGTGTACTAATTGAAATCTATTAACATAGCAAACATTTAACGAAAATTTAAAAAAAATCGGGCTAGAATCAGCTTAGTTACTCAAGAATAGAAAAGATTTTAGAACCGTTAATGTAGTACGACTCGTTAATACAGAGAGTCTCAAATCTGATTGGTCAAACTTTGATGCGTGATAGGTTTTGGTGAGTCAAAAATAAGAAATTGCACGATAGGAGGGGCACTCCTATCAAAATTAGTAGCCTTTTTTAAAAAGAAAACACTTAGTTTTTTTCCCCAATTCTGCAAAAATTAGTCAATCAGAAATGTATGATTTTACTTGATTGGTTAAAACTGTTTACAAGAACCAACGAATAAGTTGGAAAAGAAGCTCTCGCTTTTAGCAGTGAAATCGGAATAGGTGGTAACACGATAGTACAATATTAGGAGGATATGGTGCCTGGAGTCTTTCGAACTTTGGGGCTTTTGGGCCTGATTATTGTTTTTTTTTTCAGATTAACTAATAACATATTAAATATCAAAAACCATTGGAGAATACTACAAATTCTCTTCATCAGGAAGTTTTTGACGTGACCCATCGATTGCACTCATTTCGGCTATTTTTTGTACAAGCAGTCTTTTTTTTAGCTGATACATTAATTGCATAATAGTAAGCGATATTCTTTTTTCTGTAGGTTGTAAAAGCTCAAAGCAATAATAATAAAATACGATTTGTTTATAAAAACTCGATAAAACACCAAGTTAAGGAACAATTGATATATTTTAATTTTTCTTTAAATCGTGAGAAAATTTCTCCTTTTGTTAGCATTAGTTAGATCTAGTAGTTTGAGGTCATATGTTAACGATATGATCTTACTAAGTATATAACACATGGGGTGAAAAGTCCGCGCCGTTTTATAGTAAAACACAAAATTTTTGCAAATGTCAACTTTATTTATCATTATAGTTGCCTTCGAGACCGATACACTGATTGAAACGATTTTTCAATCTTTCGATACCAGTTTTGTAGTACGATTTCCGTTTAGCCTCAAAATAGGCCTCTGTTTCGGCGATTACTTCTTCATCGGTCTTAAATCTCTTTCCGGCGAGCATTTTTTGAGGTCTGCAAACAGGAAATAGTTGGGTAAGCAATTCGTAGCTGAATTCATTCAATTTTGCCATCTTTTCCATCGACTTGTGACACGGTGCATTGTCTTGATGAAACAGCACTTTCTTTTTCTTCAAATGCGGCCTTTTTTCTGCGATTTCGTCCATCAAACGCTCCAACAATGCAATGTAATAATCGCTGTTGATAGTCTGCCCCTTTTGGAGATAGTCGATGAAAATTATTCCATATGTATCCCAAAATACGGATGCCATAACCTTGTCAGCCGACTGTTGGGTTTTTGGTCGTTTTGGACGAGGTTCGTCGCCTGCTCGCCACTCAGCTGACTGCCGACTTGACTCTGGTGTGATGTGATAGAGTCAAGTTTCATCCATTGTCTCATACCGACGCAAAAATTCGGCTGTATTGCGGTTGAACAGCTTTAAACACTCCTCTGAATCATCAAACTTTGTTGTTTTTGGTCGACTGTGAGCAAACGTGGCACCCACTTTGAACAGAGCGTTCGCATGTCCAAATATTCGTGTATGATATATCCAACACGCTCTTTTGATATCTTCAGAGCCTCAGCTATCTCGATCAACTTCACTTTATGGTCATTCGTAATCATTTTGTGGACTTTTTTGATGTTTTCATCTGAAACAGTCTCTTTTGGACGTCCACTGCTTGCACCATTTTCGGTGCTTCTGACTACTTTAAATTTTCCCAATCCCAATCCCAATGCTCGTGCAGAATCCGGGTAACACTTATTAAGCCATTTCTTTGCATCGGCTGCATTTTTTCCCACCAAAAAGCAATGATAAATCAACACACGAAATTGCTTTGAATCCATTTTTTTTCACAATAACAAAAGTTGCTTCACTCACAACGCTATATCTCGAGAACTAATCGTTCGACAGCTGTCAAATTTATACACGTATCTTTTGAAGGTTGGTACTAACTGATATGGTGTGGATTTAATGCAAGTGGCGCCCTCTCTTAGAATTGGCACGGACTTTTCAGCCCATGTATTATGTATTTATAAACTACCATTTGGGGATACAAAAAGAAATTTTACTTCAGGATATAAATGTATAGAATGTAAAATAACTTTAACTCGATTAATAGAAGTAATAGTATTTACATATATTGAGTATAGATTACAAAATAGTATAATATTGTATCTTTCTACAAATACTTTCTCGCCGGCATGTCGCAATGATGAAGTAGAATGAATATTTTGACTAATGCCGCCATCCTTGCGGCAGACAGTGACAAACCTGTTTTTGAAAGTGCTTGTCGTGAGCAGAGTCTTCAATTTATTTATTTAAATATTCTTTGAATTGTGATAAGCGAATATTGGTTGAAATATTGATTACGTACTTGCATTTTCACATATATAAGTATGTGGTATGTTTATGTATCTATAGCCTACATATTGTGATTACTATTTATAAAAAAAATTTTATTTATTTTCCTATGACAAGATAACAAAGATGCTTCAGACATAAGCTGTCGTATTAATTTTTGCAAATTATTGGATATAGGTACATTACGACTTTAGGGTCTAAATTTGGGACCTCTAATAACATATTAAATTCTGGAACAGAAAAACTAGTGAAAACGTTTAAACGTTTTAGCCAAGAAAATCGTCAGAATTATATAGGGTTTCCTCTAATTCGCAAAGTATAATTTGGGAAATGATTCTTGGGTATATTCTTAGAAAAAAATCGTTTGACAGCAATCTCCAACGTTGACATAATTTATTGATGATTTAATAAAAGCTTATTTTGGTGTACCCTCACCTATGTTAACAGGAATTCTTTTTGTTAATATATTAAACATTTTACAAACTAAAACGGTGTGTTATTAAATTTGATAATTTTAAAGCCATCTTGTCAATAAATGAGTATTCAAATATAAATAAAAATGTTTTGAAATAAATCAGTTTTAGCACCCATAAACCGGTTTCTAAAAATAGGGATACTTTTATGAGTAAGCCTATTTTAAGTTTCTGGGACGTATCACACTGCCAAAGGTTCTTAGGATTAGTGAAATGCTTATCAAAAAATAAAGAATTCGTTCTTAAGTTCGCTCTAAATAAAGCAATGCGCTTAACTCGAGATACTATACGCACTACTTCTTTTTTTTATTAAAACAAAAATAATTAATTTAATCTAATTATAATATAATACTTTGAATAAAATCTTCGAATTTCTTTGAGATTTACATATACAGGGTGTTCCAGATAATATGTAGAAGACTTTAAGGGAAAATTCCTGGACATATTTTGAATAACAAAAAAGCCTTGGATGTGGGGGTCCGAAATGCATCCCCTACGGGATACATATGTATTAAGCAAAGCATCATGCTGCCCCGTTTGACTCCTATTAAAAATAACTTCTTTCAAATTTATGTGTCTATGGTAACAAATTGACCTCCTAATTAGGAGTAGGTACTTTAATTGTTCCAAAGTAAATGTGTTCCTAAAATCAATGTGTCAAAAGCTATTGAAGATCGAAAGTGATTTTTTTTTCTGTTTAAACCAAAACTTAAACTTAAAGTTTTGATTTTTTCATAATTTTTTTGGAAAATATCTTCTTTTTTTTTACAAACGAAAGAAAGTCGAGATATTATATCTCAAGTCAATAGTTTTTAAGATACGATCAAATTTATTGAAATAGGTTTTAACATCAAATTAAAAATTTATGAGAAAAATACAAATATTGATTGCACATTCCTCTTTTTATTATTTTCATCAAATCTTGTATCATAAATTTGAAAGATGTTATTTTCAATGGGAGTTAAAACAGATCAGTGTAAGATTATGCTTTAGAACTCGCCCCCACCAATACGATTCCCCTTAAATCTTCAAAACATTATCCGGAACACACACATATGGTATATAAGTTTCTTAATAAAATTTAATTTTGTTTTCTTAGTTTTTTTTTAAATATTTATATTTACTTTTATCATTTAGTAATATATGTACGTTATTAGATACAATACACATTGTACAGTTACGGTTTTGAGTTCTTTAAAAAATTGACTTAAGGAAATAAATCTCATTGTGTTACAGTTCTGTGAAGGTGGATGTATGAAAGAAGACATTACTTAATCTTTCGTCGATAAGTCTCCTACGAATATTGGTGAATTATTTGAAAAGGTGATGAATAGAGTCCTGGAGTTGTGGATTTGCAATAATTAATTCGTTGTAAAGGCGGGACATCATATCTCGCACACTATATCCAATAGAATAAAAGCACAGGGGACTTACTTGATTTTCACACCGTTTTGGTATAATACTCCTGTACAATTTCAGGGTGGCCTTGAAGGTATAGTAAGATTGCTTAGTTTTAATAATCCACGTCCGGCTTACATGGTTTAGGTTGGTTACAAGTAGTGCTTAGAATACAATATATTAAACAAAAACAAGGACAAGAACACACAGGTTACAAGATTTAAACCATTTAAATTATGAAAATATTGTTTTTAAATTCTTTTAGTCCAATACTAAAAAAATATCAAAATTAATGTCCAGTTTCTTACAAATAGTTATAAAAAAAAAAAAATTAAATTCAACAAAATAAAATATGTTAAGTTCTTGGAAGTGCCTGCATAACAAATGAGTAAAATTAATGTTGAAACCACATTAAACTGATTTTTTTGTCCAGCATTGAGGTAATATTGAATTACAATAAGATTAACAAAAATGCGTATGAGATAAAACGTAGAATCTTGCGAAATATTGTCAAGTCGTTTATACAATATAATGTTAGAAAAATGTTTGTGCTTTAGGAGTAAATGTAATTTTTCTATATTCTAAACAGCTATTGTACGTATACAAATTTTTAGTATATACCTATATTTGTATATAACATTTGACTACTTATCAATGATGTGAGTGCCTTTAAGAAGGAAAACCGATAAACGGTTTTTTATGAATTTGTAAGTATACATATATAGCATGTATATGTATACACAAATATAGTATAAATATAGGTATATTTATAAGGTAAGGTAAAAAAATTAAGTCGTTATCGCATCAACATCTCTTGGCCACGGGTACCTGTCGAACCTATCAACCCGGACCTACGAAATCTGAGTCGAATAAAAATAACGATAACATTATAGAGCTGCGTCGACATATGTACTCGGAACCCGGGTCTATTAGTTTCTTCAAGATTTTGTAAGGTATCTTAAATTCGCAAATGAGGTCTACATTTTCAGGAGGCAAAAAGGACTTAGCTCTTCAAGTTAAGGATTAGATATCAAACTCATATCCCTACTACGTACTGATGTTATTATGACCGACGTAATGTACTGCGATTTTAGGTACGTTCTTATAATATATGCTACATACTGTGATTAATGTACGTAAAGGTTTTTTTTATTAGAGTTGTCCCAGTTTGTTAATGGGGTTTCTCTGAATCCACGCATACCGTCTTTTTACAGATGTCTATTTATTTTCTAGATTGTCTTCAACATCATTTACCACTGATCCAAAGTTTTTAGAAAAATTCGCAGCCAGTTACGTTTACCTTACGTGCTTTAGCTCTAATTTTTGGCAGTTAAAATCATTCCCATAAGTGAACAAGTGAGTCAAGTCCTGGGCATCTTTCGAACGCCCCTGTGACATATTTAGGGAAAAGGTTCGGCTATACGTTCACTTAAGATTGAGTCGACTCAAGAGTTAAAGCCAAATGACCATCGTGCTACTGTTGATTAGGTTGTATTAAAAATAATCAGGGTTTCCGTGATCATCTTAATAAACAAAATTGCCGCATCTGCTTAAGAGAACAACCTGAGGTCTTGTAGCAGCAGCCATCGTAACCCAAAATTTGGTTTGATTTCGATGACGTTCTTTTTTTGTTGAAATAATGTACTGTAACCGTACAATCTATGGTACTGCTATCACGTCTTGTAGGATATGCGTTATAAAAAGGATCGGTGATTATCTTGACCTTCAGACTCATTTCTGGGCTACAGACTCAGCTCTATACCAACAAGCTGGAAACTTAGAATGACTTGGAAGAAACATTCGACGTGAAATTATTGAAATATTGGTCGAATTATGAGAAAATTTACTTTAGGAAAAAGCTATGGGAAAGTATTGCACGAGAAGCATAGAAAGAGCAAAGAGCAAAGAGCAGATCAGGGAGAGTTTGCTTAGGTAATAGTCAAAGATAGGTTAAATTGATTTGACTTCACGTAGCATTGTGGACATGAGGACTAATACCGAAGAGAAGGAGAGTTCGCAATCAATGAGATGAGTCAAAAGATCAGTTGAAAGCTGACGAACAATTTAGGAAATAACATATGCGATAAGGAAAAAGATGAAAATGGGCAACAAATATTAGCTGTTATAAACTGTTTCATATTATAAGATGCGGATTTGTTGTGGGAAACATTTTAATATACGAGTAGTTATGTTTCCACTGAAGCATACACTTAGCGAACCCGTCAAATAGAGTGCGTTTTACGGCTGCGTTATATTCTATTGAAACCATAGAAAATGTCACATAGAACGCATTTTCAGTGTAACGTTGAATTCACGGCGGAGTTAATATGCGGTTATTAAAATACAATTTCTTCATTTGAACGTGGTGTTGATATGGGTTCTTTTTGCGAAACAATGAAACTATTAATTCAATTTGTGAGTAAATACCCATTTTTATACTACCAGAGTGATAAAAACTACAAGAACATTATTTTAAAGGTCGAAATAAGTATAGGAAACTATTGGGAAGGATTTGATTACAAATGATTGAAAATAATAACAAAAGTTCCTGTTCCGAGCTGCTTGACAGTTTCACAAGTCATGCAAGGCTACCGAAACAAAATGTTGTAGTGATGACCGTCCTTTGTTTGACGTCTTCTAACGCGGCGGTTATAACTCGACATAAAATAATTTCACCGCTATAATTTCACGGCTCTAGAAGAAGAATCAACTAAGGTGACCACGTGCTGTGCGATGAAAGTTATACGTACATATATACATATGTATACATATGTCGTATTTTGTATATACACATAACGTACATAAGCCTATATTTTTTCTACGTTGTATAACAAAATTCCTATACGCGAATAATAAAAACAAGCTTAATTTAAAATTTTCAGATCAATAATATTTTGTTCTATACTCATAAAGTCTTATCTCTCAAAACGGGGTTAGCATTCGTAAATTGTATTTTATCTACTTAAGTTTATTTTTATTTATGTAAATAAATATGTCCTTATGTCCTTACTTAGAAAATTTCTTGAATATGTTATTAGACACTTTAATAACAATTTTATCAACTACTAATTTGTTATACCCAATCTTTTTTATCTTCTTGTTCGATTCAGAAAGATGACAGTGCACATTTTTCAACGATCAAATCAATTGCTTATGGACTCCAATCATAGTTATTTTGATTAAAATTTTAAATCAAATTAAATACGTAAGAGTATTTTATGTAATAAAACTACTAGTATTTACAGGTAGAATTGAAAAAAATAAATATCTGTATCTGATTTTTTACACGTAAAAAGCTTTCCGCTTTATTATATTGCTTTTTACATTCGGTGATGACATACCATCTCGCTCACATGTTAATTAAATTTCTATTAGTAAAATTAACAAATTTGTATGACGATGCATATGTACGAGTATTTGTTTAAAAATACGTACAATCGCGGATCCATGCATATATTTCATATATGTATATATATATAGATTATATGTATGTATGTATGTTTGCATATACATATTTATGGGCATACAAATAGGTATACATTTCTTATTTTTAACTTTAATAACTCCTCTTTCCCCAGTTTTTGATTTTTCTCATTTTACTGTTTTTTAATCGTGTTGTGGCGATAACACGAGTTGTTTTTTTTTTTTTTTTTTGTATTTGCTTTGTTGTGTCTCACGATTAATTTTGCTCACGTGTTATTCGGCTGATTTTTCTTGCAAAGTGTCGCATATTTACTTTTCATTTTTATTTGAATTCATTGGTATTGCATGATTCATTTTTTAAAATTGGGGATCAGTGAATAAGAACTGCTCTGTGGCATGGCACTTGTTAATATGTACTTATCGATGGAAATGTAGGGTTATGCATACCTATATTTAAATTCAAGTACGAGTATCATATCAAAGTCAAATTTAATTATCCATTTTCTTTGTATGTGCTTAGATGCAAACCGAGTTATGTACCCGTATATACCGTATGTGGATAAATATATGTATTTTAGACAATAATGAGATAAAAATAACAAATAAAATATGTATATTCATATACTGCATAAGATTGTAAACAGTTTCACCTCCCGCCTTTGAAAAAGTCGTTGCATGATCATGCGGACTTGTTAAAACAAAATATCTGTCCATACCTACATATGCACATATACATATATTTATGTATACATGTGTCCATAGGTGGGGTCGCTATATATGTATGTGCCACTAAGTTAATATATCATAATTAAATAAATATAATGCTTGAAGAATTTCCCAAAGCATAGTTACAATACAACAATACATATAACAAAATGATATCTTGACAAACAATTTCATGATTTCCAGCTAAAAGCATCAGCCCTATTCAATTAAGTCAAAATTTATGGCGGTTTCGCAGGGCTAAGACAGGAACGATAATTCAACGCGGAGCTTAGGTTTAGTAAACAGAAAAATGGCACCTTCACAGAATCGCCTATGTAGGTTCCCCCCAGAAGGAAAAAAAAAAAAACACATAAAGCCCAAAATTAAATTTTATTAGTTGAAAAAAGTGACATTCAGATCGAACATATGGTACATACAATATTATATTAGTACTACCGTCGTACTACCTATATACCTGTTATACAGCTACATTCGGACTACAGACCTGGCTTTAGTCTTAAGAGTGAACTCAAGACATGATTAAACGGCTTATCTATATATCAAGAAGTGGGGTACCAAAGTAATTTCATTTCAGTTAATTTTGTCTCAAAAAACATATACAATACTTCACATGGTGGTACCTACATAAATAACTATGTACATATAATAAAAATGTTCTACGTAAGGCATTTCTCTCCTCCTGATACAATTTAAGTTAGACACGTGTTGCATAGCCGTCACACGAAGTGCCCATAATCATCCATGCTTATGAATGTTTGCATGTGAAAATCTACGAGTATACTCATATAGAGCTTACGTAAAAAGATAACAATAAAACAAATCATAACAAAATGAATGACAAATTTGACGCTGATTATAAATACATACTTCAATTTTACTTTGTTTTTGCCATTTTGCAAGGTTGACAGAGTAAATGAATCGTGATTCATGATGGATAGAAATTTTGAAAAGTTCTTTACGTGCCTTTCTTCCATTCCACGATTAAAAATGAATCATAAAAAAAAGAGAGCTCAGACAAACTTTCCACTAAAGCTAAAAAAGCTTTATCTTTTATTTATGAATGGTAATTTTATAATGACAACAGATGGAGCTAAGCATTTCAAGCTTTGTACTCGTAAGTACAAAAATGTTGCATATACTTTGGATAATAAGCTGCAAAATACTGCAAAATGTTTGTGTTCATGCAGATGAGAGAACTATCCCTTTTAATATGGTTAGAATTACAATCCAACCGCTTATCTTAACACTCGTTAATCACCCTTCAAATTTCACATAAGAACTGACTTGTATAGCTTAGGGAATGCTGATATTTATACACCCCAGACATCTTTCGAGAACGTTTTATACCATCCAGCGTTCCATACAATTTTCATTTTCCTAGCATACTATATTCGCTGAATATTTCTATTCTCCATTCCCAATGGCTAAGTCTTCACTATTTATATATGGAAGCCTTAGTAACAAGTAACCATTTAACCGAAATTTAAAAAAGGTGTCAACATAAATATTAATACAGATTTAAGTGTAAGGTATACGAGGGCTGGTTGATGAATACCCGGATTAGAAATGACAACGCAACTTTCTTAGATTTTTATGATTTATTTTTCAAGGAAGATGAGGTATCAATTCGTAGTGTAATTCGACAAATTTTGTTTGAGCGACTGCGCAGGTGTGAGCTCGTGCGTTATCGTGGTGTAGAGCAATTTTTTCTTTGCCAAATGTGGTCGTTTTTTCTCCAAATCGGCCCTATTAATCGACGTAGTATGCTCCTGTGATTGTTTTCCCTTCTCCAAATTTTCAAGATGTCTATCAACTTTCCGGCCAAAAGCACGGCCTTCGCCTTCTTTGAAGCACGTTCACCGGGTAAAACCCTTTGTTTTTGGGCCATCTGGTAGCCACGGCAAAACTCTACGAACCAATAGGTGTACGGAAAGGTGAATAGGTCCCATACTCACCATCGAGAATGGGCATGATTTCCTCGCAAGTTTTTCCACTCAAAAACAAGAATCGGATATGGGAAGGATATTGCCCTTTTTAAATGGTCGCAAAAAACACTAATACGATGTTTTGAAATGGATGTCAAAGCAAAACCAAGCGTCGGGTTGTCAGCCAATTTTGACAATCGGGCTAAAAGATGTTATACTAAACGATGGTACACTTATTTCAGTTGCGCCACCTATCTTTCAATGCGGGTACTCATCAAACAGCCTTTGTACCAATAATGTTTTAATAGTCAGCTTTTGCTTGGACTTCACTCTTTTATTGAATCTACTACTAACATTGGTTAGTTTTGAATTTTGAATTTTAATTTACTTTGAAATCATGTGGAAATATTTGTAATTAGTTAAAGATGATTTCGAGTTCCAATCAGAGCATGTATGTGGATATTTAACCAATCGTGGAATCAATTTCTTCCCGAAGAATAATATAAAAAGAGAATAAACTGCTGAAGTTACAACTCTTTGTTGGCTCCAATTTTCTTTCCTAAATGGAAACTGGGTTCCATAAGAGTCATTTTTAAAACTCTTATATTTACAATATTATTTTCAGCAATCAATAACTTTGTATAACGAAATATGTAGTAATTAAGGGAATATAACTGTGTTAAGCCTTACATTTTGAATCATTTTATGGAGAATTATTATTTAAAATATTTTTCGAAATACGAGTGCAGACATATTTAAGAGGTGATATAGCAGGATAACGACGTACAAGTAAGCCACTAAAGAATATTTTTACGACAACCAACACTGAAAAAGATATAAAAACAGGTGCAGATACAAATGTTTAAAGTTGATAGTGATACGTAACCCACGATATGCATATCATTCTACAGAGTTGTATATATGGTATAATTCGAAAACAGCTCGATAAATAGCGTTAATTTTTTTTTTTTAATTGTCAATTTTTGTCGGTTAATCTACAAAACTTTAAATATGTTATATTGATAAGAATTATGCCTAAAATTCAAATTTTTACGAAAAAAACTATTCATTTTTAATTTTTTGTATATTTTCTAGGTTTAGCTATTATTCTTGCTGCTATCATTTTTTTGTTTGTCATTGTTATTTCGCGTGCAAATTATATTTGATGGTATACATGTCCCGAAAATATGTTCACAGTTTCAAGTATATAGCATATTAACATATTATTGGTGTGGTTGGCAATTTTTGTAAAAATTGTAATCAAGTGCTCTTAAACACTTGAAATATCGACAGTGGCATACGGTGAGTCTGCTATAAGCAAAATGTTTACAAGTGGTACAAGCTCTTGCAAAAGTTACGTAGCAAAGAGTGGAAATGGATTTAAATTTGCAACAACGAACTTGTATTAACTTTTGCGTAAAAAATAGATTTAATTGTGCGCGAACGTTGAAAATGTTGAAAAAGTGATTCGGCAACGATTCTCTAAAGAAAACTGTGCCACGAGCGGTTCATGAACGCAGTGGTAGACCATCGACATCGAAAACCTATGAAAATATTGATGAAGTAACATAAAGAAATGTTGGTCAATAACCGCAAATTAGCCATCAGAGAGATAGCGGTGAACATTGTCTATGGATCCGTCCAAGACATTTTGGTTAATGATTTGGGTTTCCGTCGTTTAGCAGCAAAAAAGAGATCGTGTTGACGTCGCAAAAGAGATGATTTGCGAGGCTGTATCCGATCCCACATTAATCAAAAGGATTATAAGACTTGGCTCTATGAGTACGACACACAATCCAGACATCAGTCAAGTGAATGGCGTTCACCAAATGAGCCAAGGCCAAAAAAACCCCGTCGTTTTCAATCAAAAAGAAGGTAATGCTCACGGTTTTCATGGATTACAACGGTGTAGTGCATCATGAATGTTTGCCAGAAAGCCAGACAGTAAACAAAGAGTATCACTTAGGCGTTATGAGACGCTTGCTTGAATCAATTCGCCGAATGAGACCAGAGTTGTGGGCAGAAAACTCGTGGATTTTGAACCATGATAACGCACCGTCGCTCAGTGCCATCATTATTCGTAAGTGTTTGACAAAAAAATGCAACAAATACCATCCAATAGCCACCAAATTTATATGATTTGGCTACCTGTGACTTCTTTCTGTTCAATCGAGTTAAAACACCACTACGAAAAATACGCGATATCGAGAAAAATGTTTCAGGCCAAAGTCATAAGGTTCTGAAGGGGACATAAGATGGTGACCACGAGTTTTACCTTGATTCCCATTTTCAGGGATCACTTTTGAGTTTTTAATGGGGAAACCTATTTTTTTAACAGATTCCTAATCTGCGTGAAAAATTATAATTCTTTTACATGAAATACTTTTTTCAAAAATGCGTTCTTTTCCCGTCAGAGGGCGCCATAAAACTTAAGACATCAAAATTACTCGAAAAATACGAAATATCGCGAAAAATGTTTTAGACAAAAGTCACAAGGTTCTGAAGGTGACATAAGGTGGTGACCACTAGTTTGACCTTGAGACCCATTTTCAAGGTCAAACGAAGGTCACTTTTGATTTTTCAAATGATAATTCCTGATTTTCATTGCTCAGTCGTATTCCTCAATGGGGCATACGACTTTGTCTCAAAGGTCTTATTCATTCAGTGCTAGATACCACTGCACTGGCACGCATAAATCATTAATCGTTTTCCAAAGTTGTTAGGGTGTTAGAAGGTCGAGATTTGTTTTGAGGAATGAAGTTAAAACTCAAAGAAATTCCAGATAGAGACAAATTGTCTTAAGCTTATCTGAGAGTGTATGATGTGGACTCTGCCCCTTTTTTCTACTTGAACGGAACTCTACTTCATTTAGAAGTTCGATATTTGTTTTGAGGAACTGATTATTATTAGTAACGTTTTTCAGATTAATAATGCAGACTATTTCAATTCAAGAGAAAGTTGAAATGATATTGATTTATGTAGAAAGTGGAAATAACATCGATGGTGCTGTTGCTCTTTACGCGCTTCCTTTTATCGGGTCATCCAACAATTCACTGATGAAGGAAGTGTGAAGGTGAAGGAAGTGAAAAGGAATCGGTCAGATAGGGTGGCTGTTAAGGACAATGAAGTAGCAGTGTTAGCTGCAGTTGCACACGATCCTCACATTAGCACTCGCCAAATAAGTCGTGAATCAGGAATTTCTTAAACGACTGTCTGTAAGATATTACATCGGCTAAATACCATCCTTATCATGTTTCAATGTATCAAGAACTTTGTAGAGAGGATTTTCGCAACCGGGTTTCCTTTTGTTAATAGGCACTTCAACAAATTGAACGAGACCCCCTTTTCTTCGCCAAGGTGTTATTCTCTGATGAGTCGACTTTCACCAATCTCGGTACGGTCAATCGACATAATATGCATTACTGGGCTACCGAAAACCCTTCTTGGTAGCGACAAGTTGAACGCCAGCACCCTTGGAATGTTAATGTTTGGGCGGGAATTATTGGGGATAAATTAATAGGTCCATATTTTATTGAAGGCAACTTGAACGGCGAAAAGTATGTAAACTTCTTGCCGGACCATCTTCCAGTATTACTAGAAGAACTGCCATTGGAGTTGCGACAAACAATGTGGTTTCAATATAATGGTTGTCCAGCCCATTATTCACAAGTAGCCCGGGGCGTAGTAAACAATGCTTACCATCAACGATGGATCGGACGAGGGGGTCTGAGGCAATGGCCTGCTAGATCATCTGATCTTACGTCACTTGATGTCTTCTTGTGGGGCTACTTAAAAAGTTAGGTTTACAGAAAAAGCCTACAACACGTGAGGACATGAAAAGACGAATGACTGAAGCTTGGCGGACGATTACGCCAGAAATACTTCTCAGTTCTGTTGGTTCATTTAGAGCGCGGATAGACAAGTGTATTGAAGTGAATGGTCACATTTTCGTGCATTTGTTGAAATAGTTTCGGGAAAAAAACGTCGAAATGGGAAGAATTCAATGATTCAACAGTGGAAGGCAAGTGGACCCACTCTAATTAATCACCCCGAAGGAAACAAAATACTGCTACGTCCACGTCGTTGTTTCTAGGTTATGCTAAACGCAGTATGTAAAAACAAATGACAAGCCTATGAGCTTGTCAGTCGTATTGAGCAATGAAAATCAGGAATTACCATTTGAAAAATCAAAAGTGATCTTCGTTTGACCTTGAAAATGGGATTTGCGATATTTCGTACTTTTCGAGTAATTCTGATGTCTTAAGTTTTATGGCACCCTCTGAAGGGAAAAGAACGCAGTTTTGGAAAAGTGTTTTATGCAAAAGAATTGTAGTTTTTTCACGCAGATTACAAATCTGTTAAAAAATGGGGGTTCCCATTAAAAAATCAAAAGTGACCTTCATTTGACCTTGAAAATGGGGCTCAAGGTCAAACTCGTGGTCACCATCTTATGTCCCCTTCAGAACATTGCGACTTTTGTCTGAAACATTTTTCGCTATATCGCATATTTTTCGAGTAATTTTGATGTCTCAAGTTAAAAAACTCACCCTGTATAATGGGTGACCAGATGACAATGATAGTTTTGCCAATTGTTGTTTCTAAAAGTTTTTTCAAAAGTTACAAAAATATTCAGTAAGGTTTGCCATTTCATTATGCATTGTTTTACGCTTACCGAATGTGCGGAAATTATTAAAAAATATTTTTGAAATTCCAGCTCATTTATAAATACGCAACGTGAAGCTCGTTGTGGGGTCGGTCGGCAACATGGCTTCAGTGTGTAAATCGTGAAAAAGTTTGAGTGTGAGTACACTCTTTTGGATCATAAGCCACCAACCAGATAGTGATGGTTGTGAAATGAAGAAAACATAGCAGCTGCCATAGCGGTCAGTAACGAAGAAGACCCAGGAATATCGATTTGGCGCCGATCAGCTGATTTAGTTATCGCCAGAAGGTCAACCTGGCATATTTTGCGGCTGGATTTGGGCCCACATCCGTATATATGAACAACACCGTGAATTGGAAATCTTTGAGATCCGGATTTTGGACAAAAAATCGTCTTCTCGGATGAGCCCCATTTTTGGCTCAGCGGTTATGTCAACAAGAAAAATCGGCTTATGGAATGATGGCACCATTGGAAAATATTGCGAAATGAGGGAGAAGACACCGTTACCGTCAATGGTCTCAGGTATAGAACGCTGTTAACCGACTTTCTGTGAGCAGAGCTCGACATCATCAATATATCCGGTTTCAACAAGAAGGCGCTACATGCCATACAAACGACGCAACGATCGAAGTATTGAAGGAAAAATTTGGCGATTGGGTTATCTCACGATAAGCGTTCATCGATTGTCCGTTGTGATCATGCTATATGACACCACTCGATTATTTTCTCTGGTGCTACGTTAAGTCGATAGTCTACGCTAACAAGTCAACCACTTTCGGGCAAACATTCGAAACGCTATTGTCGGAATAATGCCGCACATATTGGACGGGCCGCTTGAAGCACTGCCAGCGAAGCCAAGGCAACCATTTCGATGGTGTGTTATTCCACACATAAAGGCATGAACGTAGATTAAAAATAAAGCCAAAATCAATTTTATATCTTACACCGTTGTTGTTTTATACTTTTTTACTTTCAATATTACTAAGTAATACTTTATTTTAGATATAATATACATATGTATACATATGTGTGTGCAAAAAATGCATGAAACTAGCTTTATTTGTTGCCTTTTACATAAATTCATGAAATTTATATCTAGCTTATACAATTTAAAATTAATTTAATTAGCAGAATTTAAGTATTTTAGATACCAAATTTAGTCCTTTTTAGTACTGTTAAATTTATTGTTGGTATAAACATTTTGGAAAGTGTTGAGATTATACTTAAGCTGTATACTTAATTTGGTTCTTAGTAAGGTTCATTGTTCTATAATTTGTACCCACACAAACATTTTACAGTATGTAGCGACCTAGCGAGGAATTCTTGTAGAAAACTTAAAACACGTAGGACTTAGAGATATAAAATTTGAATTCAAAAAAATAATAATAAGTATTGTATCAATAAATATCATAGAATCGGGTTTTCCTAAATTTTCTTAATTTTTTTTCTAATTTCGTTGTTTCATCGACTTTTATCTTATTTTTCTTCTTCGTTTGCTTGTTTTCTCGGAGCTTTAAATATGATATAGCTAGTCGGTATCGTGTAACAGTGGTGTTGCCAACGCCACATATTCACATTTCATAGTAACTGCAGCTGTATTGTAGTTGTTTTGAATGTGGTTTTTAGAACTTCAGTTGTTGACATGACGACAGGGCCGATCATGGCGCCCGGCGCAGAATAGTAATAGCGCCCCTTAAAAATGTAGACTTAAACAATATTAAAACGAAAGAAAAATAGAAAATATTTAAATATGTATTTATATATTTCCACATCACCCAAGGATGTAGAATACCATCATACCATGAGGTTTCTCCAGTAGAGCTATTCCTCTATACATGTATATACAAATTAAAAAATTCATATAAGGTTTACTTGTTAAAAATTTCATGCATTAAAAATAACCAACAAAATCAAGAACGAAAAAAATTTTTAAGAACTAATACTTAAATATAAATTAAACTATTGAATAAATAATAAACCATACACACATATTACTGTACTTGCGTGTGTTTTTGATAAAAGTTACTGGCCAGTAAAAGAAAAAAGATTAAAAAGTTTAAAGCTAAAATTAAGTTACATCCACATTTTACAAGAATAAAATTTCTTTAAGTCACAAAAAAAATATAAACTTAAGAAAGTTAGGTATGGTATTTCCATAAGCAAGAAAGTGTAAATTTACGGGCCTTTATTTTGGCAATATCTTCCACTAGAAAATTATCAAGCTCCGACATAATTCCTTTTTTAAACATTGAAGAATGTAAGTAATTTTTAATAATCTTAAGTTTGGAAAATGAGCGTTTTCCTGATGCTACAGTAACTGGTAAAGTTAAAACTATTCTTAGGGCTATAACAGTATTGGAAAAAGATTCTTCATATTTCTGTTATGAATAAAATTAAAAATGTCTATCGCGGAATAATTTTCATTAATTATGATGATATCTCGATAAAATCTGAGCCACAAATCGGAACTACCATTATAAGTTAAATTTTTTCCTAATTTGGAGCACTCTTAAGCTGAATCTAAACTTGGATTTGATTTGAGTTTTCCAATATTATATTTACACTGAAATAATTCATTGTGCTCTTTTATCTGCTTAAATCTTTTAGAAATTGATCAAATAGCTCGATCTAAAACTTTAAAAAAAATTCTACCTTTAATCTTTCTTGCCGTTCTATAATGGGGTCACCTTTTCCTTCGTAGGAAAACTAAGTTTCCCTTTTTCGGGAGTGCAAAAATGGAGGGAAGATCTAGCTCAACAGCTATGATCCTAGCTTATTCTAAAAACAAGGAAACTTTTTTATCATTTCTCAATTCTATGAGAAACTGTTTTGTTTAACACAAAATCTGTTTCACGTATTCCACACAAGAACTTGCTAGCAATATTAACCCTATCTAAAATTGTGTGCCAAATTACAACGCAGCAAATAAATCTAAAATCAGTCATCTTGCCGCCAAGGGACTGGGCCATATTTTTGGATTTAAAGTCGTCAGTTTGTGATAGTTCAACAAGGGCTTCATAAACTTCTCCCTAGTATAGGTATAATGGCCTGATGGCATCTATTCTGCTCTCCCATCTAGTCGTACAAAGGGGTTTAAGTGTCAAACTTATAAGCTGTTTTTTCAAAACCGCCAACTGTTAACAGAGCTAGAGAAAAAAACATTTAACTCTCAACCGTGTCAAAACAGCATCAAGGATGACTAAATTCAGAGAATGCGAGGAGCATGGGCCAAACAAAGCTCTTGGTTCCAGAGCTTTAATTCTAGCTTGCATACTACAATTTTTGCCTTTTATGTTTGCACCATTGTCATATCCATGGCCCCGGCAATTTAATAAAGCAAGGTTTAACTTTAAAAGCTCATCTAATACTCTCTTCTGCAACTTAAAATTCTAAGAAAGACTCCTTAACTTCATAGTTTTTTTTTTTTTTGGTCAACTATTCTAACTACCAAGGTAAGCTGTTCCTTTCTAGTAATATCAGGCGTAGAATCAACAACTATCGAAAAATATTTAGCTCGCTTTATTTTGTCTTAAGTAGGTTTTCTAACTTCGTCTCCCAAAAGTTCTATGAGCTCATTTTGAATGCCCTGCAAGTATGTGTGCTTCGTCACTTGATGTTGGATTCTGCGTTGGTGTTCTGCTTGAACTATGTCGAATTGACTTGCAGCTTGCACTAGTTGCAAAAATTACCGTAGGATCTTTAAACGCTGGTAAAACATTAATTGCACCACTTTCTTCAACATCATCTAACACATGTAAGGGTGATTCTGCCTAAACTGGCTCTGCAATATTTCCTGTAGGCAATAAATTATTGTAACTTATATAATATAATAATTATAACCAATTATAAAGGACACACAGCAGGTATTTCCTGAACTGCAGTGCCTGTTTTGTATTGTCTGCTTCAATCGCCTTCCGTTCGCCCCTACACTCACTACCTTTTTTTCTTTCCCGACCACAAGGCAACACTTTTTTTGAAAATTTTCTTTAACCGACTTGACAGAGTGGTATACAGAAATTTTGTTTTAAACTTTAGAATAAACAATTATAAAGACAATCTATTTACATATTATTTCAACACTGGCTGGGTTTTCTAAATTCTCAAAGCACATTTTTAATATTATCCAAACTGTGAAATAAACATTCATATTTAAGTCCCCTTTGGGTAGAGAAAAGAACATACCCTAGGTAAAGCATGCCTGTTGTAAAAGGAGAATAAATTCCAACTGTTTCAATAGTTCAATAGTTTTGGCCAATAACTATACTCTGGGCTACAAGCTTGCAAGCTTCCTGGATCTTCGTGCTAGACTCCATGGAATGGAATAACTCTGCATTGAACTTAAAAAAGAACTGGACGCCTTTAAGGCAAAATCCAAAACTGAGTCTGATCCGCCCGTCCTTCGAGAAAACTCGGGTTATAACACGGACTAAGAAGAACTAGCCCGGGAAACAGACTGGATACTCAAAAAACGTCCAGGAAAGAAACGAAAACATGTTTCACCACCTGAAATAACAATAATAATAATGAAAGATGAAGGTAAGCCCATCACAGTAAATAAGGAAAAAGCGAAACCAAGCCCTCCACCCGCAATAAATTTAATTGGGATTGCGGACTATTATAGGCTCCGTTAACTGCTTCAAAATACTCTAAAAGGAAATTTTAAGATAATCTCACTACCGAACAACGTATGGAAAATCAACGTCGATAACTCGGACCCCTATCCGGCACTTTCTCTTAAACTTAATACAGAAAAAGTCCAATGGTATACTTTCCAAAATAGGTTGGAAAATCCGCTGCGAGTCTGCGCAAAATGTGTTCACCAATCGCGCAGTAAGAAAGACGTTATAAAAGACGTGCAAGCACAAGGCTTTAAGATTCTCGACGCAGTGAATTTAAATAAGAAGAAGAAACAGCAAACAGATAGCGACAAAGATACCGTAGTTAAGCGCGGAGTCCATATCTTCGTCCTTTCTTTCGATAAAAACTAGAAAGTTGATGATATCTATAAAATCAAAAAAATTTTAGATATCAAAGTAAAAATAGGCCCCATGCGCAAGGACAACAAAGCGATACCTCAATATAAACGCTTAAAGGAATACAACCATATGCAGGCGTATTGCCAGATAGACCCAAGGTGCGTAAAATGCGCAGGCATGCACTTCTCGTTAAAGTGCAATGTAAACAAGCAAACCCCAGCGATTCGCGCAAACTATACGGAAAATCGCCAAATCTAAAAGAGGCGAACAAATCTCATGAAATCTGTTCATATAGACACCCTAATACCGATGTATCCAATACAAATTAGAGAGTCATCAAAAAGCAACTGGTAGAAATAGAAAATAAATTAACCCAAGATAACCTGAAGGGAACAAGTGCAATGGAAAAATCTGTACCAGATGGCGCGAGATTGTACGCTGAAATCGCGTCACAAGCAAATAAGCTAGACTCTGTCGCGGAAGATCCGGTATGTCAAATACTCACAGTAATTCCAGGCAGATTTGAAGAACAGAACAAAATCAACGAACGCTTGTTTGACAAACTAAGAAAGCTCAAGTCTAAACCCCAAAAGAAATTCAAGAAATAAATAAAAAAAACTTTAATTAAGATAATAACATGGAACGCAAACGGTCTTCTAAAAAAAATCGAAGAACTTATAGTTTTTTTTCTAAAAAACCATATTGACATATGTTTGCTTTCGGAAACCCACTTAAAAAAGGGAACTAGACCTAAGAAAAGAGGCTATCCTGGCTACCACGCGTACCACCCTTCGGAAAACGCGAGAGTCGTTTCTTGTCAAAGATTGCGTTAAGCACACCAAGGACATAATAATAGAGCTCGAATCTATGCAGATAAGTTCAATTTCTGAAAAAATAAATTACTTGGACTGGAATATAGCATCCTGTTATTTCCCTCCGAGATAAAGGAAGGCAAACAACGACCTTGATCGGCTCTTCTGCCCACTTGGGTCAAATTTTATTCTCGATGGCGACTTCAATGCGAAACATATGTATTGGGGCTCAAGATACATTTCAACAAAAGGCAGACTAAGTCTTAACTTGCAAGTTTGTACCTACCGATGGGTACCTATATACCTCACGAATACTGTAGAATGCTTTGACTTCTGCTCAGATCATTCACCATTAGTTCTAAAAATCGGCAGAGCATTGCTAAAATCGAAAGAGCACCTAGATTGACGAATAAGGAAACGAACTGGGATGGCTTTAGAAAAAACTGAAAAGAAAATATTGTCCCAAGCGTATCACTTACGACTTCAATTGAGATAGAAAACGAAGTCGATAAGTTCGTGAAAGCTATTCGAAGGACACACCTTTTTCTATGCGAGCACGGATACTAAATAAAAGGCAAATATTGTACATCCGCCCGACAACGAGGACCTTCTACGTGAGAAAAGGAAACAGGTGGCAAAAATCTATCCTATAAAAATCCTATTTAAACTACCTTTCAAATAAGCTAAGGCAAATGCTGCAGGATTTCAGGAACCGTGAAACATCACGTTACCTTGAAAGCTTGACTGCCTACAAGACATCAAATTACTCGCTATGGAAAGCCATGAAGTCTACCAAGAAACCTATAATGCACTCTCCGTCAATACGGAAAGCCAACGGCGAATGGGCAACCGTTTGAAGGACGACAACTTACTGAAGATCACGATGTCAGCATAGGGTCTGACAATTATAGAATAAAATACGTACCACTGAGTGAGCTCCGGTAAATAATAGCAAAGTTAAAAAATAATAAAGCTCCAGGATACGATCTGATTACGAGCGAGATTCTAAAAGAGCTTCCGAAAAAGCGGTAGTCAAGCTACTTCATATAATAAATGGTTCAATAAGACTTTTATGCGTTTCCAGCCAATGGAAAGTCGCCGAAGTTATAATGGTTCTGAAACCAGGGAAAAATTTTAACGACAAAAAATGGTATAGACAAATTTCGCTCCTTCCGATAACTTCAAAAGCATTCGAAATTCTTTTGCATAAACGGTTAAAACGGTTAAAGTGAAGAGGGATGACTAATTCCGGATAACCAGTTCGGTTTTAGGGTGAAGCGTTCGATAATAGATCAGGTATATCGGATCACAAATTAAATTGAAAGCGCCTTAGAAAAAAAGCAAATATGCTCTAGCGTTTTTCTCGATGTGTCACAAACCTTCGACAAGATATGGCACGAGGGCCTGAGGTATAAACTAAGGCAAATCTTACCTGACAAACTATACAAAATAGTAAATTTATACCTTACAAATCGACTGTTTCGGGTTAGACATGGGTCTGAATACTGGTAATTAAAAGAAATTCACGCTGGTGTGCCACAAGGAAGTGTTATTGGTCCGTACTTATTCCTACTGTATACAAAAGATATACCTTAGGGTTAAGAGACAGTAGTAGCCACGTTCGCGGACGATACAGTTATTCTTGCAACAGGCCAAACGGTAAGATCTTCGACGATAAAACTTCAACGAGCCCTAAACAAGTTGTTTAAGTGGTCGAAAACCTGGAGATTCGCTCTAAACGAGACCAAGTCGATTCGTGTTAATTTTGCTAATAGAAAGGTAGATAATTTATCTTTATTTATTAATTCATTAAAAATTCCGTATGCAAGCGAGGCAAAATATTTAAAATAATTCTAGACGCAAAGCTGAAGTTAAAATCACACGTTAAAAAGAAACGTGAAGAGCTCGACATTAGGCTTAGAGAAATGTTTCGGCTTATTGGAAGACATTCCAAACTAAGCTTATATTACAAACTGCTTTTATATAAGCAAGTGCTTTAACGGTGTTGGAAGTGTGGTATACAACTTTGAGGTTGTACTAAGCCATGTAACATATGTATTCTACAAAAGTGTCAGAGCAAAGCGCTAGGAGCAATCGTGAATTCTCCATGGTATCTAATAGCGATATTCACCGTGACCTAGGATTTGTTACCGTAAAAGAGCTAGAAGCTCTGTTAGAAATCTTCGTATTCGTCTCTTGCATCACTGCAATCCAGATATAATCCGACTATTGGACGAGACCAACCTTGTGCGTCGACTACGTAGAATATGACCGTATGAATTAACGGAAAAAATTTATGGTAATCAAGTAATTTCCAATTAGTCTTATTTTTCTATCGTCTCATTGGTTTATTATCGATAGTTTCGCATATTCTTACATATAACAGTACGATCATCTAATTTCTTAACTTCTATTACATTATTTTTTTTAGCTTACAATTATTTTTTGTAATACTATACAGTTACTTAATGGTTTTAGTTCATCTATGTATTGGATCTTATTCTCATATGGTATTCGTATTTTGTTCCGTTAAATTCTATTACAAACTGGTCATTCATTATTATTTCTAGATTATTTTTATTGGGTAAAGCTGTTATTAATTTGTAGTCAACTACAATATTTTATAGGAGTTCAGGATTTTTAAAGCTAAAATCAGTCTGTCTTTGTCGTACTCTTGTATTTTTTAGTTTGTAAACGTCTAATTCTGTCTCTCTAATTTAAATTTCTGTTAACGTACTTGGGTGTATTAATCCTTGTTTAACTAATGCTACACTGTCTAAAATTTGGTCAAGTTTTTCTTCTTATATTTTGAATTTAGTATCGGATCTGTTTTCAGCTATTACGTTATTAGTCGTTTTTCGTTATTGGTTAGTTCTTCGTATGTTTCTATTATGTCCA
Organism: Volucella inanis; assembly: GCA_907269105.1. NCBI lineage: Eukaryota > Metazoa > Arthropoda > Insecta > Diptera > Syrphidae > Volucella > Volucella inanis. The sequence goes on along the minus strand of OU026157.1, from coordinate 109,139,984 downwards.
TTAAAATTATTGATTGCGTTGTTATTATTTCAATACTTTAATATGGTCTGTTATTTCTAGTCGATCATTGTCGTCCATGTTACCGAATAACAATTTTTGTGCTGTATCTATGATGTTTATTAGTACTCTTTTTTGTCTTAAAGTTTAACTTGGTTCTATTGCTGCTATTTTTTTATAAATTGTATCTAATAATTTCCTTATCGTTGGGTCGTAGCCTACCTGTAAGTTTTGTATATTACTTTTAATAGAGTTAACAGTTTGTCTCAGTTCGGAAGTGTTTATAATGTGTAATATTGTCTTCGTGTTCCGTACTATTTCTGTTTGTCCCATTTTAATTTTGATGTATCCGTTGTCTGCTACTATTTTGTCAATCGTTGGTGTTGCTATTGTGTGTCTTGTCGTTACAAGTATGAGAAACACTAATATCATCATCTGCAAGTAAACGGGATCTTTAAATATTTGTTGGGTGTTCTCTTTCTTTCTGTTTTAGTCTTTATCTGAGTTCACTTTTGTAGTAGTTTCTTTTATAATTTTTAACTTGTAAATTTCCCTTTTCTCCTAATAATTTTCTCTATACTTGTTTAATTTCTCTGTTCGCTTTTCTTCCTGTATCTTTATGTTTTTAATTACGGTCGCAAGATCGGCGTACATTGCTTCTTCGGGGGTTCTTTTAAAAGTGGAATGATATCTATTGTTGTATTTTTGGATTGCCCTATGTACTTTCTGAAAGAGTGTTAAATCCACGGTAACTAGCATTATTTTAATGTCACTATTGCCTGTGTGTGCGTTAGGTTTGGTAAGATGGAGTTCTATTTTGTATTTTGAAATCTTTTAACTGTTCTGCTTTAAACTCATCTGTAATAATTTTCAGTGGTTTACCGAATTTCGAAAAATGTTCTCTAACGTGTCTGTCTTCTTTACCCAGTTTCTATTTAGTAAGGAGTAGGCATATCGTTTCTTTGTGAGTTCTTCTACCATGGTCAAGAATGAATTTTTGTTAAAATAAAATGTGTCCATATGAATGATTTCATTGGGCATATTTGTTGTTTCACTTATTTTGTACTTGGGCTTTATCGGCTTACGTTCATATTTAGTTTCTAGGCACGCTTCGCAATTTTTTATAATTAAAGTTATTTCTATGATTAATTGGGAATGGCATATTTCATTCTTTAAATTATGGTATGTTTCTTTATGCCACTATTAGAGCTTTCCCGGGTGTGAAACAGCGAAATTTTCTTATGTGTTTACTCTATTATTTTTAGTTATCTAGTAATAAGTGTTGGTTTTATGAATTTGATCTGTGTATCATGTTCAAAAAGTTCTAATAGTAGTTGTTGGATTTTATTAAATTCGTCATACGGGAGTTCCGTGTAAATTCCAGTAAGTCCTGGTTTTATAAGCCTTCTGAGCACGTTTATCCAATAATCCCTATTTTTAGTCATGTCGATGAATATTATACGTCTGTTATGTAGTATTTCTATTTCCTTATCAGATTCATTAGTTAATATTAGTTGTGTTTTATTCTTGTTTACTGTAGTTTCCTCTATTGGTATGTGATCAAGTCGTTGTTCCTCCTGCGAATGTACGGTCGCATTATCTGACAGGTTATTAACTGATTGATTATCTACATTGCCATGTTCATTATTTCTTCTGGCATTCTGCTGAGAAAATCTGCGATTGTATTTGATTTACCTTTTAAGTATTCAATGTCGTACTGGTGTACACTTGCAACTTCAATAACCACCGCTTTGTGCGGTTTCTAAATTCCTTTTTTATTGAGATACTTAATTGGTAAATGATCTGGTGTCTGTAAAAAAAAAAAATGTTTTTTTCGAAGTCGGGAAATTTAAGTTTGGGTACTTAATTATTTATATTCAACTTGAGCGTTTCGAAAGCCTGGATATATTCGGGATCATTAGTTTTGATTTTCATATATTTCTTCAAATATTTGATCATTGCATGAGCTATTCTTGCATAGCCTTTGACGAACTTTTTATGGTAACATGTAACGTCTTAAATTTATTTTATTTTTTTTCTGTTTTTGGTAATGAGTATTTTCAATACATTTAAATTTATTCGGATTAGGTCTCATCCCTTTTGCTGTTAGTATGTGTCCTTAAAATTCTGTGTTTCTTTTCATAAATGAGCATTTATCAATCAGTATTTTTTTTTTTAAATTGTGCTTTAATAGTTTATTGAAAATTAATAATAATAACTTCAAATGTTCTTTTAAGCTTGTTCAGAAAATTAAGATGTTGTCCAACACAGATTTTGTTTATAAACTCTCGAAGTATATAATTCATCAGCCTTTGGAAGGTTGCAGGTGCGTACTTCAGCCCAAGAGGCATTCTTAGATATTCATAAAGGACATTGGATGTTACAAACGCAGTTTTTTAGATATCAGCAGAATGTACCTTAAATTGGTGATATCTCTTGGCGAGGTATATTGACGAAAAATATTGCGCTTTGCCTAGCTTATCTAAAATAGTCTCTATGTTAGGGAGAGGGTATTTGTCATCGACAATTATTTCATCTAATTTCCTATAATCTACGCAGAGACGAAATTTTTGCTGCCCGAGTTGTCTAATTTCTTAGCTACTACAACTATTGGTGATGCATATCGACTATTGGTCTTTCTTATTATGCCTTGTTTTTCCATCTCTTCAACCTGTCGCCTAATTTTCTCTTCATGTTTTGGAGGTAACCTATAAAGTTTCGCGTGTATTGACTGATTACCTATTGTTTTAATTTCGTTTGTGATATTGGTCAACTGATCACCTTCGTGATATACTAAATGACAAAATTGTTTTAACAGTCTTTCCATTCCTTCTTTTTCTTCCACATTCAAGTGTTTTAAATCTATTACTTTTCTGCTTCCAATGAATTCAAAACATTCAAACGTAGCCTTGTTTTCTTTGGAATAAATTGGAATTCGCGTATTATTTTTTAAGACGAGCACCTTATTGTCAAAATCAAGAGCCTTGAGAATCTTACTTAACAAGTCAATACATATTAGTATGTCGTACGGTTTTTTTTTTAACTAAATCCATCTTGTACAACCTCGTACCTCCTTTCAAGTGGTAATTGAATTCTTTCGGAATACTGGTTATTATCCCATAAACTATTTCTGTCGTTGTATTTTTAATGGCTTGCAGTTTCATATTTACTCTTTCGTATACTTTGAATTTACTGCAATCTACATATTATACTAGAATTAATGATGCTCATAACTGAGCCGGCATCAATTAATAATTATTATATTTTTTTTGTCAATTGTTAAGTTTATAAAAATTTTATCTCCGAGGCTTAGTTCAGAAAAACCTCAGCCTCTATGTTGCATATCTCCTCTTCTTTATTTGTTACGTTTTCTAAATCTTCAATCTGACTAATTTGACCTATTTCGATTTGTTGTAGGGTTTGTTGGGCATTCCTAAACTGTCCAGAACTATTAAAAATTGATTGTATATTTTGTCCTGTATTTGGTCTGTGGTTATTTTGGCTGAATTGTTTTGGAGTGTATTTGAGTTATTATTCCGACCCGGTCTATCTTTATTATTTGTGTTTCTAATTTGGTTGTTTGAGTGGAAATTATTCTGTTGGCTATTTTGGGTTCGGGGACTATTTTCATGTCTGTTGTTAGTTCGTTGTCGGTCGTGTGTGGAGAAATTCCTATCTAAGTTATTGTGATCGAATCCAACGTAAGTATATAAGATTTCTTTTATTTCATGTAACTCAAATGTTCCTTTTATCTCTCGAAATAAATTTCCCGTTACCGTTTGTCTTATTTTATCGACTAACACAGTATAAAAAGCATTTTTTGTTTTTATAGATTTTTTTTTTCGTATGTTGCGAAAATATTTATATATTTAATAACATTTTAAATTAATAACACTTAAATTAATAACACTCTTTGAGATGTCCTTGTAATTCACTGTTGGTCTGAAGTGCCGTTGTAGGAGCTTCTTCGCTTAGTTCCAGTCTGCTGGTTGATTGCTGAGCAGTAATTCCTTTGCTGGTCCACTTATTGTGCTGTTGTTTAATGCTTTCCATAATTTGCGCTGTCGTCCACTGCGTTTAAATGAGTTTGAATTACTGTTATAAATTGTGTTAACTGTTCTTGATTTCCGTCGAATTCTTTAATGTACGCAATCTCCCTCAATATTGTTACGGCTCGATTTTGTGCGGGATTGCGGCTAGACAGTGCCTCTAGCGCTGCAGTGAGTCGTTCCATTAATACTGCAAAATTCCGTCTTTCCGCTGAATGGTGGTGGTTTTTGAATTGTTTTCGTTTCTTTTGAGTTAGTAACTGGTAAGGCGTGATTGATTCAATTGTTAAAAAAAATTTCCCTTAATTTCACTTAATGAGTCCCGTGTGCAGGTTTTTAGTTCTGATTTTTAGATGCACTTCCACATTCGGTGCCTTGTTTTATTGAATCCACTTTTAAAAGGTTATATTTAAATGGGCCGACGTTTATTGAAAGTTATAAAGTTTTCTTATTGGATTTCAAAGGTCAGGAATCGAATAAAAATAAAATTGCTTTATTCATTGCAAGAAACCTCGGTGGTCATTGACCTTAACCGTGAAAATGTTTGCTTTGATGTCGGGCTTATATAAACTTGATTTTCTTATTACTACTACATATTTCTTTATACCATTCAGGTGGCTCACACTGTGCATGTGTTGCTAATTGGGTTGATCTTCTTTCTACCCAATTCACCCGATTTCGATCGTAATTAGTCTGACTAATTACGACAGTGCCCTTGATTGGCAAGCGATCATCATCATGTGATGGAAAAAGAGTCTGGCTTAAAGTATTTTTTTTTTTTTGTGTCTGCGATCGATTGTTTACGGCGTCGCGTTCGGTGTTAACTTAAAAAAATTTGTGTTGGGAAACCAACATGCTCACGGCCTCCAGTTTTGAGTTCATGTTTGCTGTTAAAGTTATTTTCGTCCTGTCTTCTTGGTGATTTGTCGTTCTGTGCCGCTGTTGTACGGCTTAGTTTTCACAGCCACTTGAATATGACCATGAAAAAAATAAGGCGAGGCATTAGTGTAAATATTAAGATTTGAAATGCAGTGTTTAAGAAAAAAATATCAATTGCACTGAGAGTGATCGGCTGAAGTTTAACCCGATAGTTATACAGGTGGGTTGACTTCTATTGTTTTCTATTGTATTTTTTTTTTTTTTTTTTTGTTTTCATTATCGAATTTTGTGTTTTGATGGTCACCACGCGCGTTAGACCGTTCGGTATGTGGTGTAGATCGATGACTCGCGCGAGTAGCTATTCGGATGGGGGAGGGTTGTCTTCTTTAACGAGAACAATATCTCCCATACATTGCTGTTGCAACCATTTTGGGCGCTGTTGAAGTAGGTGGGGGTATGATGTATACCATTGCTTCCAAAATTCGCTTCAGGTATCTCCATCTATCAAAGTTATTTATGTTCCTTTCTGTTAATTTCCTATCTATCGCAGTAGTGCTCCTATGAGGAAATGCCCTAGGGTTAACACAGTCAGATTGTCAGAGTCTGGAGGTCTAGAATTGAGGCATGCCTCGATCTGTGCCAGCAGTACCGCATATTCCTCAAACGTTAATCTTATGTATTGTATGATAACTATCCATTTTAAGTGGTGTTTGATTGATTTGGCACCTGCCTCTCACAGACCTCCAAAATTTGGCGATGACAGAGGATTAAAATTCCATGTCATTTGGTACGATACAAGATTTGCTGTAACTTCTGTTGACCATTCAGACGTTATGAGATTGCTGTCCTTTGTCAACTCATTGTTAGCATCCTTGAAGTTGGTACCACAGTCGCTGAACACATTCGCACAATTTTCTCGTCTAGTCACAAATCATTTAAAGGTTGCGATAAATGCTGCTGCGCTAAAATCGCTGACCAACTCAATGGGGATTGCCTTTGTCGCAAGACAAATAAAAATACAAATATATCCTTTGGTCATCTTGTTGCATCTTTTCTTCCACATTTTAATTTCGACAGGTCCATCATAGTTAGCGGTGATGTTGTAAAATGGTCGCGACACACACTGGAAGATTCTCTATTAACTGTTCCTGCATTTTCGCGTTGAAGCGATGACACCGAACGCGTTTATGAATTGCTGATAAGACCTTTAACTTCGGATATCAGCCATTATCATCTGCTGACCACCGTGCAGGGTTTGTTGACGGGCATTTGCAACCAGAAATTTTGAGAAGTTGTGGCTTTATTTCAGTAGGTATTATAAACGGTAGCCTTACCTCATATATACCATCACATCCTCTTCTATCTCCCAAAATTTCCTAAGTTAAGAATCTGTTGTGATGTGGTGGTTTCGTACTGTCACTGAAGTCAACGGTGGATTGATACTAGCTACTCCGGTTAAAATCCATCCTAGTTCTGTTTGTTTTGCGACTGGTTATCTTTATTGTCCTAAAATTAAACCTTCAAGGATAATAGCCGCATAAACATCGGAAGGATCTGGCATTGGCAGATTCACCAAATAACTTCAAGAAGATGTAGATAGGTGATGTGTTGGTAACACAAAGGTCAGTTGGGAGAAGACAAAAAGAGGGACTGTTTAATGAAAACAGAGTTAGATCAACCATAAAGTTCGAGGTTTCTGTTGACATTTGTCCTAAACCCTTTACATTTGGAATTCTTTTCTGTTTCCTTAAATTAAGAAGCTGTGCAACATTTTCGGTTACGAATGTAGCTTCCGACCACGGATTGCTAGCAGAGGTTTGGATTTTTGGTTGGTTAAGACATAAAATTACGTTATCGGTCAATATTGACCGTATGGCCCATCGTTCCGTCCATTTTGGGAATTACTCTTATTGGAGTTTGGATTCCGGTTGGGTTGTGGCTTAATAGAATTTGAAGAAGTCCAAGCAGCATTTAGTACATTGCTCCATTGATTCGATGAGATGAAATGATTCGGATTTTGAATCAGATTAGAATGCGGCGTGAAGTTTGATTTTGATACACTATTTTGTCCATTGCTCTAAACCTTGGGAGGACTGTAGTGATACTTGAGTAGATACCGCTTGTGGATAATATTGGTGGTTGTTACCATTATAGGCGTTTTGGGACTCAAAATGTAAAAGAGTGTGAAGTTTTTGACGACATTTTACACACGCGATCACGTATCCCCTTGATTTTTGCGCTTCCGTGCTTTTTTAAATTCGTCGAAATCGGTTTTAATTTCATTTACCGTTAGTTCTTCTCGCATGATTGTTTTAGCTAATTCCGCGTTTGGCATTTTGACTTCACTAGTTGTTTTATGATATTGAAGGTAATTAATTTTTTCTTATAATTTAGTTGTTACTTGGTAATTGTTTAAGTTCGTTTGGTAATTTTATCAGTTGCAGTTGTAGAAGGCTTTGTGATGCACAGTTCCTTGCTGTTGTTTTCGGTTGCTTTTAGACTATTGTACTGCTTCCTCTGTAGCGCTTGCTGACTGCTGTTGGGTACCGTGGTCGTTGATTAGGCTGCTATTTTTTGGTTATGGGTCTAATTTCATACTGGTCAATAGTCAGTGTCTATTTTTTACTTGTTATGTTGGTGGTACTTTCCATTGAAATTAACTGCATTTTTTTTTATTTAAATAAATGATAGTTGATTCACTCTGCGGTCGATTACTGTGGGACAAGAAAAATATAATCCGCTGATGTTTGTTGAACATTATAAGGTTTTCTTTATTAGATTTCAAAGGTCACAAATCGAATGAAAACAAAATTGCTTTACTGCTTGCAAGAAAAATCGGTGTATTATGTTTATACCACCGCAGTAAGGTCATTGACCTTGACCGTGAACAAGTTTGCTTTGATGTTGGGTTTATGGTATATAAACTTGATTTTCTTATTACTACTATATATTTGTTTATACCAATTAGGTGGCTCAAACTATGCGAAAGTGAGCACGCATATTGGGTTGATCTCCTTTTTACCCAATTCGCCTGATTTCCATCGTAATTAGTGTGACCGGTTACGACAGTGTCTCTGATTGGCAAGCAATCATTTTCGTGTGATGGGAAAAGAATCCGATGGTGCATCGCAAATTGTTCATTGGGCACTCTTGATATCTGGCTTAAAGTTTCGGTCGATTGTTTACGGCGTCGCGTTCGGTGTTAATTTAACAATTTTTGTGTTGTTAAAGCATTAGTAATAAAGCGAAATTTAGCATCGAAGATTTTAGACGAGCTGAATAAACCAAGTATGTTGTTAATTAAAATGAAATTAACTCTAGGAATTGTTTCCGTTCATCTCATATCATCTGAGCAATTACTTACAACAAAATCATAAACATACGACAACTGGGTGATGTTGACTTCCTCTACGAAGTCTTGCGTTGGTTACATCACAACAACAATTTAGAGATTTGAGTATTCATACAAGTGAATATCAAATTGTATCCTCCAAATCAAACATATTTATCGAGTACCTTATATGCCAGATTATTTCCACACGCACGATGGCAGTCGTAAACATTAACTGGATAGTGCTGGGTTAGGTCCGCACTTAGAAGAGGTGTTAGTATCTCCAACCCACTAAGAAGTGATAGGAAAAACAGCATGCTGGATCTTGAGATTACTAATAGTTTTCAATGGCATGGAACGATTAACACAGGCATAGTGGCAAGTACCCATCCAGTCCAATGAGCTAAGACGAGCGGACGATAGCATGCCTGAGCTACGAAGGCTTCGGACATCCATTCTGGTAATAATTCTTAGGAGTAGTTTGGTATTAACGGGAAGTAGATTTTTTTATAGATGAACCTACACACTACTTTGATTGTGCGAGGGATAAAGCGTGAATTTAGGTGGTCTCAATTTGAGGTTTTTGTTACATCCGGCGGTATTTTAGCTTTATTGTTTCGAGCATTGTAAGAGCAAAATTTGATTGCAATTACATTGTTAACGGCTCTGAACTTAACCAATCATCTTATTGTTATTGTTTTATATTTGTTGGTGTGATGAATAATTTCTGATAACTTTTTGCCCTAGTAACTTGGAGCTATGTAGTTCATTTGGTCTCACGAGTATTTTTCCATTACATGGAATTACGGTCAGCGTGTATACAGTGCGGGTATCGTCTATTGAGATAATTTTGATGCCATAATTATCGGACGTTTTCGGGTTTTAACAATTAAAAGAACACCTACCTCTAAAACATAATTTCTGTTCACTGATGGTAGAATCTTTGTAGGGTGTGTAAAATTTAACACATTTTTTTTTTAAATATATCTTCCCAAGATCTCTTATAGCTGTAAATATGTCGGTGAGTTTTTTAAAAGTATTTTTATCGTCGAATCGAATATTTTGAGAAATAAACTAGAATTCATGGTAAAATCCATTTTCAAAATCGTTGTCTCTTTATTCCATCATGTCAACTCGGTTTTTTTTCAGTATATTTACCCATTATGAACAGCAACCCAACAAATGCTCTCATTGTTCAGATTGTTTTCCTTCTATTTCCGTTATTTGTGTATTTTACAATTATTGCAAACATTTCACTTTTAAATAATAAATATCAGCGGCCTCGCCACACTGAAAAGCATCGGTTTCCACTAGATCACCGAAATCAAGAAGTGTTGGGCGCGGTAAGTACAAGGTGGGTGACCACATGGGAACTCAGTACTCCGCGTGCCGTTAACAAAACGCGCCACATGGAAATAGTACGCCGGGGTTAAATCGCGGACCTTACAAATTGATTTGTATCGTTCCCTTGATAATAATAATAATAATAATAATAAATAAAATGCATCCTCAGGACTTCGAATATTTTTTGAATCGCTTTTAAAATTTAGACTTTTGGGGGCATACATTTTCTATCTAGTAATTTTGATTCGTTTTCAAAACAAAAAAGAAATCATTATACCTAAATGATTATCTAAACATCTGCACTCGACAGTAATACTGAATTACTATCCAATAATTTACATAAACTCGTTTCATTACTTTGTGTTAGTACTAATGAACGCATAACGAAATCAATTTGGAATGGGTAACATTTACCCATAGATGGATACCCGTTTTGTGTTTTGGTTAAATACTTTGCAACTTAATCATTTTATCAGAAGCAATTTTACGGTATACATGTGCCGTACAAACAGCTGTTCTCGATAAAACAACATTGGTTCATTAACAATTGGTTGTTTCTTTTTAGGAAGCTATATACTCGTATAATACCGGTCAATAGAATACGGGCACATAAATGCGCATTAGTCGTCAAATAAAAGTATCTGTTTTTACGAGTTTTGGAGATTATGCCCGCAATCCACTATTATTTGCTGTCCCAAAGCAACACTTAGCTAAAAAAAGCAGTAGTACGAGAATTCCCTTAATTTTCAAAACTTTATCAATTAGTTTTGTGAATTTCATGGGCCCAGTTTAATGTGTTTCCTGTCACTTTATAAATTTAAAAAACTAATAAATCTCAACCAATATGTTGAATCAGGCAAAAATAAGAACGAATTATTAAACTTAAACACGAAAATTATTCTAACTACGAAGTTATTAGAAGAATTGGTGAATTAGTATAGGTCAATTGATACAGAAAACTATGAAGAAAAAGTAAATGACGTACAATAAGAACAAAAACGGATAGAGAACAAAGTTTAATTTTTCGAAAAGCATCCAATATAGCAACAACAGCCACAACAACTTACCCGCATGGCTACGAGGAGTTCCGCGTAAGTTCTAGCAATTCGTCATGTTCAGAATCGGGGGAATCGTAGATGCATCTCAGATTTCTAAATGGAGATGAGTTCCCAGCAAGTTAAACATAGCTGACAAGGCCACGAAATGGAAATCTCTATCAGAATTCCACACCACCAGTGAATGGTTCAGCGGTCAGGCCTTTTTGCTTTACTCGCATAGTGAGTGGGCTCAGTCACCAACAATAGACTGCACCAACGAAAAGCACGACCGTCCATGCTGCATATTACCGAAGTATCAACGATCTGTATTATTGACGATTCCCGCTTCAGTAAATGGTCAGGTATATATCGTTCCTTGGCTTATGCGATAACTTTTATAGAAGTCTTAAGATTTAGGGTGAAGGGGAAGCACGCTGTTGGCACCAGACTGACCTCGAAGATGATTAGGCGATCCCAATCGGCACTCTATCGTCAAGCTCAATTACCTTACTACAGAGAAGTCAATCGGTGGAGAAAACAGTTCGTCTATCTAAATGCAGCCCACTAGCTAAACTCTTACCGTTTCTGGATACAGATGGTGTACTGAAGATGAGTGGTCGCATTGCATTGGAACATTGTGTGCATAAAAACTGTAAGACTCCAGTTATTCTGCCGAAGCTCCATCGTATTACCTTCTTGATTATCGACTCTTACCATCGAAAATACCGCCACTACAATCATAAGACTGTTCTTAATGAAATCAGACAGGAATTCTACATCGATAACTTAAGAACTTTGCTGAAGTCTTTCCGTCAACGCTGTGAGTTGTGTTAAATTCGAACGGCTCATCCGGTTGTACCAGAAATGGCAAGCCTGCCTATTGCACGGATGAGTGCCTTCAGTCGACCCTTTTCCTTCGTTGGACTGGAGTATTTCGGCCCTATCTTAGTAACAGTGGGAAGGCGAAATGAGAAGAGGTGGGGAGTCATATTTACGTGCCTTACGATACGAGCGGTGCATATAGTTCTGGCACCCGGTCTGACTATGGATTCCTTATCATATGCCTAAAAAAATTTATAGCGCGTCGAGGTACGCCGCTCGAAGGATCTTCTACAAGAGCTGGCAAAGATAAATTTGAGACAAGTGGCTAACGAATTTTTTACAACTGATACAAAGTGAAAGCTTAACCCTCCATCTGCTCCACACATAGGTGGCGCCTGGGAAAGGCTGGTACGGTCAACAAAATTTGTTTTAAACAGCATTCTTATGAGTACTAAGGTCAGCGAGGAAACCCTGCGAAGTGCTTTGGCTGAAGTAGAGAACACCATCAATGAAAGACCCCTTACTTGACGGAGGACGAGGCACTCACACCCAACCATTTCATTCTCGGAACATATACTTATATTCAACAAACTTGAGACACAATTGGTCTCAAACGATAACTGAGGTTTTTTGGAAGAAATGGATCGCATATCTACTTACATTAAACTGATGAGCCAATGGTTTCAGAAGGTGAAGCCTATCGAAAAGGGAGACCTGGTGATTATAGTCAACGAACAACTTCCCAAGAACTGCTGGCCGAGAGACGTTGTGGTCAACACTGTGGTAGCTCAATACGGACCGGTTAGAAGAGCGACTATGGGAACTTCAAGTGGACATTTTGAGCGTCCTGCAGCTAACCTCGCTGTCCTAGTTGTTAGACCGAGTGCCGACTGGAGGAGTAATACGAACTTGAAAGGTACTTCAGATCCGCTTACTGGATTTATTGGATTTAGAAATCAATTGATTTGGAATCAGATTGCATAACATAATCTTATATGTTATGATATTTCCAAGAAAATTATTTATATGTATTCAGAAAGCAAGGAATACAGCAGGAATTTATTATCGTGTTACATAATTGCTGGAATAAAATAAAATTTGGGTTTTAAAATACAATGGAAGCATATATTTTACCCATATGAGGTTTTGTAAATATAAATCTTTTGATCAATTGACGGGAAAAACGATTTTATTGTCTTACAAGTACATTATGATATGCTAATTGAGATTGCAAAAATTTTAGACATGACATAATCGATTAACACTTATATCTAGTTTATTGCACTGAAATCATGAGCTACACACTTTAAATGTGGAATATACCGTTGTTCAAACCTTTTGTCAGCTACAGCTCTCTCATTTGATAGGGCACACAAACTTGATTTACATTATAAATTAAATACACATCCGTTGGAATTTACTTTATAATGGTATACTTAAAAACGATTGTAAGGATGTTGACAAATAGTCCATATGTACCTTACGCAAACCTAATAAATGGTTATTTTTTTGTACTAAAATATCAAATACTTTATCACTTTCGACCTAAGTAATAAGATTTAACAAATATTTGTTGGTACGAGCACACTTTTTCCCAGGAACGTTGAAGGATTATGAAAAAATTATACTTTTGTGTTTTTTCTACGCACAGATGCATACGAGGTGTGCAAAGTCAAAAAGTAAGGTGACTTTATATAAAATTGAATAATAATATTTATATATTCATCAATATTAATTTTGTCCCCATCAAAGTAATCCCCCTCAGATATATTACATTTTTCAAATTCTCGAAGCACTTCTCATAAGCACTTTTTAGTATAACCATGAGCTCTTCCAACGATTTCGGTCTTGGATTTCCTGGTTGCTTCCATTGGGACGATTGGGCTTTGGTTTCGACGTCATAGCCATATACCCATGATTCGTCACCAAATATGACTCTTTGAGTAAGTCAGAATCATCATTGATGTCATTCAAAAGCTCCTGTGCGATGCTCATGCGACGGTTATTATAATCAAAATTAAGAAGTTTTGGAACAAATTTCGTTGACATATTTCTCATGCGCAAAACACTCGAAAAAAAACTGCATAACACGAGCCAACCGATATTCCAACATTCCCACCAACTTCTCTAATGATAATTCTACGATTTTCCAGAACAATTTCTTCACAGCTTCGACGTTATCATCTTTTGTTGATATGCTGGGTGTCCAGAGCGAGGTTCGTATTAGCATACTTGGAAAGCTTGTACTATTTGTAAACATTTTTTTTGCTTAGAGCAGACTCATCGTATCTCACTGTCAATATTTCAATTTTTTTTTAGAGCATCCATTTATTACAAAAAATTTGATACAAATTCTTTGCTCCATTTTTTATAATAATTGAAAACCGCCGAATACACAAAAACACTTCGAATCTTTCTATCTGTAAAAACAAAGTAAGTAATCTATATACTTGAAACTACGAACATACATTCGGGACACATGTACCAATGCAGCAAAATAACAAATCGATAATTTAATGTACGTTGCTGACCTTACTTTTTGAACATACCTCGAAGATGCATAGATCGAAGACAATATACCTACATGTACAGATGTTCAGGATTTTAGAGGATCTATGCTGATATATGCTAAAGTTCTTACAACCCAATTGGATTGTTGGTATAAGTATAAGGGGGTGGCCGTAGTGTAGTGGTACATGCATAGACTCCTCAAGCAGAGGGTCGTGGGTTCAAATCCCGTGCGAGGCAATTCTCTAAAAAAGTCTTTTCATAGAATTTGTATGTAGTTATATGAAAATCCCGTCGACGTCAACTCTGGTATGAGGGCATAACACTGATGTTGGAGTGGTTGCTGGTTGGGCTAAAAGTAACGAACTAACAACTAGCACGTACTTTAAGACTCCACTGGTTGAGGATGCACTGGCTGAGTTTGACAACTACCTCTGGGAAAAATATCGAAACCTAATACACTTGAGATTCAAACTACTACACGACCCACCCGCGCCCTGGTGAAAACCCAGTAAAAGGGTATTCATATCCCCTTGGTGTGCGCGCGAGATTATAAAAAAAAAAGTTCAACTGATATGTCAATATTTCTCTACTGAATTAGTTGGATTTTTGTTAATTAAAAGTCTTTAATGCTATTTCCTTCGTTTTTCTTTTTAAAAATGTGTATTACATCATTTTTAGCTTGTTTATTATAAATATCTCTATCTTATATAAGCAATTCTTCGTTGGAAACAAACTGTCGACTTTGGTGTACAAAGACGGCTTATCCTTCTTGAGTATGTATAAGCATGGAGTTTGCCGTTTGATTTTGCCGAGGTTGTTTTTCTTGGTGATGATTTTTGATCTCTATTATTAATTTGATGATGTTTATTATCATATCTGTTATAAATACTTTATTGGGTTGTCTACAAATTTAACATATTTTTTTGTTTGAAAGTAATATGTTTCAGGTTTAAAATTTAGGACGATGTACTTGATGTACTACTAAAAATTGGGAGTGTTCTAAAGAAAACTTACCATCGAAGTTACAGTTTCTCTTTCAACAAATAAATTAAACCCAAACGGTAATTAGCATCCTAAAAAATGCAAATTAGTTTTTACAAATTCAAATAGTTATTTAACAAATGGCATATTATTTGGCCGTTATTATATTATATTATATTATTTGCTATTTGTTTGTGTATATGTATATTATCGGTATACCAAATAGTTAATAAAAGTTAAAAACAAAACTATGATATATGCAACATCAGCTTATAACTAAATATTGAAATAGGTTTATTATTTTTTTTCTGCTCGTGCCTATGCAAATATTTGTTTGCCTTCATATGCACATATACCGCGAATATAAATTTACGATTTCCGGTGAGTGAGTAAATTTTTATAGGGAAGTTAATAAAACACATGTATAATTTTTTGAACTTGATGAACGCGCATAAAAGGTATGCGTGCGACTCGTTTAAAATTCAAAGCATACCCGTACATACCGAAATACTGCGTCCAAGGTAAAATCGCTCACCGCATTTACGTACATGCGTACATAAATGGTCATCAAACCGAGCTCATTGAAATTATTCAAAAATATTAAAAAGCAGCTTATATGTATTTGCAAAATAAATAAGTTGTACGCCTTTGATAAGACTTAGAAATTAATATCAGCGCCTCAGTGCTTTTTCCAATAATGTAGTATTGTAGTAAAAATATTTTAAACATATTTCCATCGAAAACTATTCTCTCTTTTGAGTCCCTAAGGCATCCATATCTTTTCACAGTTTTTTTTTTCTTCACTACTATCCGCTACGTCTGGGCTCTGAAAGTATTGGGTTGGTAAGAAAGTAATTTCGATTTGAAAAAGTAGATTGCGTTATGTTTTCTGATTCTAGCTTTTATCAATGCTATGATTTTTTTCTTTTGACATTTGATACCTGACCAAATGAAGTTGGTGATGGCCAAATCAAAGTTATAATTAAATCAAATCGTCATATTGAAGATTGCAGGGAAGTTAACGGCGGGAATTGGCAGATCGTAAGAGCGCCGTGTTCCACCACGACATTGTTGACCACGCACATCCTTAATAAGTCGTTGGTTATGTCCTCGTTCAATTATCAAGGGTTCTTCCATCAACGGAATTGTCTAATAAAAAGCGAGGGTATAGGAAATATTGGTCTTATCGTAACGGTTTTCTGAACTTAACGCCTCTGAAAGTTGCTACGAATTGACCAGTTTCATGCTGCCGTTCATAGGTTCTGTTGGTTTTAGGACCACCGGTAATTCATACCAGGACTTAAATCACGACCCTGCGGGAGTCAGAAGGCCGTCCGGAATGTTTGGGCATTCAGTGGAATTAAGGCTTACATTGTCAGAAAACACACGAAACGTTCTGATCCTTGATTAGGAAGTAATTTCAAATCCACCAGATAGCCTCGACCTCGATCATCCAACAATACGTTATTAGGATTGGAATTGTCCCAGCGTAGGCTTTAGGTTTTAGAATTGCTATTCCATATTTTGCATAATATATCAAATACAGACTCTGCCCTGCTACTTTGGTTGTCTGCATTTTCTTTATTCTCGCTTGAGGACGAGTGTCTCAGTTTTAATTTTTGAGAATGAAGTAATTCTTATGATGATAATTTTCATTTTGTTCATCTTTAGCTCTGCAGAGTTATTGCTCCTTTTGTATAGATCGAGCCCATTAAACAGCTTCACTTTTCTTGATTCAGCGGCATGCGCATTGTCTTAAGAATAATATAGATGAAAAGTTATACGTACATTTCTTTGAAGCACCCTATTTTCGGTTGTAAGTTGAACCAAATGATGTTCATTTGAGGCTATTATCTCTTTAAGGTCGCTTTGTTGTGCGAAGTATTCAGAATTTTGTACGAAAATTTATCTGTTCAACAAGAAACCCCATAATAAGTTGTATTCTGGCATTCCTATATTTATATTAGGTAAAAAATAAGAATAAGTTTAAAAAAAGTATATTTTATATGTTATACCACCTTGATCAAAAACCCTTGAAATGAACCCGGAATTTATTCAGAAAATTAAAAATACAGGTTTATTCATCTAAATCTATATTGTCTCCTTCAAAGTAATCCACATAGACTGCAACACACTTATGCCAGCGCTTGATCCAATCCTCGAAACGCTGAAACGCGTTCCCCGTAGAGTTTTTTTTTAACTCGATTGAACAGAAAGAAGTTACAGGGAGTCAAATCAGGTGAATTCGGTGGCTATTGGATGGTATTTGTTGCATTTTTCGTCAAAAAATTACGAATAATGATGGCACTGTGCGACGGTGCGGTTTCGTGGTGCAAAATCCATGAGTTTTCCGCCCACAATTTTGGTCTTTTTCGGCGAATTGCTTTACGCAATTTAATGAATGTGGGATAGGATTCAGCTTCGCAAATCATCTCTTTTGCACACCATTAAACCCGTTTTTTACGCAAAATTGAATACAAGTTTGTATACTTACAAACTTATGGTATAGCTTGCAAAAAACTCAGATGTTGAAGTTTCGATACACCTACGTAATAATACGTAAAATTCATATATTCATATTCATTTTTTCAGTTTGTCAGGACATTTTTCCAAAATTTTATCGTAAATGTAAATTAATTATTATTAGATTGGCTATCAAACGAGCCTAACTTGGTTTCTCTAGGGTTAATTCACTAAAAGTTATAACTGAATAATTGTTAGTACTTATTTCTCTGAAGAAACTTTTTTAAACATCCTGTAACTCAGTGGGTGTTACCCCTTCTGATTTTTTCCATAATATGAATCAATGAATCAGTTCTTAAAATATCTGTATCCAAAATCGGAAAACCATTTATGAAAAGGTCAGTAGTCAGATTGGATACACCATGCTACTTGCGAAATTGACCAAGGAAAAATGTATTATAAAATCTCAGCGCGAGTCCCACAAGGATCAAAAAAATTTTGTTTACGAGTACGTAGACATAAAGGTAGGAAATTAAACTATTCGATCAAAAGACTGTATAAAATACGTAAGAGTAATACTTGACAATAGACTAAGCTTTATGTCTCACATCGACTATTCGGGCAAAATGGCATCAAAGCTCCAGGCAGCACTTTCTGGAATACCGTCAAACATCGGAGGACCTGGATATGCTAGAAGAATCCTAAAATCTAAGATAGTAACTTCAGTCCTATTATACGCTCCCCAGTTTGGGTGGGTGACCTAGCGACAAAGGAAGCAAGGAGAAGGTTATCATTATCATATCGACTTAGCGCATTAAGGGTAATCAGTGGCTTTGGAATTATTTCTTACGAAGTAGCTTCTGTTATAACCAGGATGATTTCCATCGATGTCCTTGCGGACGAAATGCAGATAATCTATAATAGGAGAACTTCTAGTAACAAAGAGGCGGTAGTCGTCAAAAAGCATGGAAACTGTAACTACCGTCTGATACAGTTTCTCTCTGGTCACGGTGGGTATCAAAAGTTCAGATTGCAGTAAAAAAGGAAGACATAGAGCATGTAATGTTCCACTGCATACGCTTTCTGGGATGGAGAACTGACATACCAAACCCACAGTCAATAATTGGCCAAAGTTGCGGTCAGAAGAAAAAAGAGCTGGGAAGGATCGAAAAAATATGACGTGCAGATGCAACAAACATAGGTGTGGAGGGTGTGGTTAAGTATATAGGAATATAGATACATTCCTCGAATCGAACAATCGCACATGCTGGTAGTCCGGGCTACTGGTATCTAGGAAGATTACACATCCTTCGGCGCAACCAAAAAAAAAAAAGAAAAAGAAAATACGCACGTACATATATTTTGGTAAAGACTGTCTTAAAGCACTATAGACACCTTATAAAGTAAGGTATCACAAAATTTTCATATTCGATTTTTGAATTAAATGGATGAACTTCGTTACCAAGAAATTTATAACGAATATTCTAAATAAAAAATCAGTTACTCGTTGTTTGATATATTGTAATAAATGCAATTTGTTCTATCTTTATAACGAGTACGAGTATACTCGACAGAGTCGATAATTTTGGTTTGGGAACATAAGTGAAAATCAAGGCAAATACCGAAAGCAACATTCTTTAGGAACAACGATAAGGAGACGCTTGGTCAACTTAAGTCGGAATCGCAAAGAAATTAGTTTTCACAATAGCCGTAGGCTATATAGGCTGTAGTAACCAGATCTGTATAGTGATTATCAAGTTGGGAAATATTGTAATAAATATTTTATATGCGATGATGTAAAACAATAAGGATCGCCCCCATGGTGGAGCCTTTCTTCCACTTTACCATTTAACGTTTTCTGCTGGTCCATAACTAATCGGCGAAATAGTCTAGACTTTTAAATTGAATTGATAGTATAATCCATTGCAGTGTTATGCAGTTTGATTGCATAATCAACACAGTCTAACACAGTTGTTGTAAAATTTACGGCAAACATAAAATATGTTAATTTAAAAAAACAAAACAGGATATAGAAACAAGATGGCTCAGTAATATACAATATATTAAAGTGACTTAAATAAGTATTTTAATAAAGAGAATAAGAGGGAGAATATGTTGTAGAATACAAGTCGTGCACTACACTAGCTGAGAGGGTATGTTTGGATAAGCTAGTGTAATATACACACAACTTAAATTCATGACAAAGCGCTTCCTTTTCTTCTGGTTAATTCAAACCATAATTGAATAAGTCGCTCAAAAATATCTCGAGAAGTTTTTTTTTTTTTTTTTTTTTTTACTTGTACGGGAAATGTATTGTGATTAATCAAGAAAAACTTCGACAGCCTTTTTAATGCTCGAAGAGACTATTATTCAATTTATTCAATTTAGTTATTCTGGCTCAGTTAAGGTAATGGGTACGTATGCATGTACATGTAAATAGTATTATTACTTTTTTTGAAATTTAGAACCCTGCAGTGACATTTAATGTTTCAGATGATATAATATCAATTAAGAGAAAAGTAAGAAAGTCAGATTAGATATTTAAAGTTTTTCTATTTGGAATCATTAATTTTGAGAAAGAAATATTTTTAAAAAATGTCTATGTAAGTATTTGTATTTTAAAACAGATACATCTGCTGGATATATATGTACACGTAAAAACTATACACAATTAAGTTTTTTTTTTAATAATTTCGAAGAGATTCACTATTCCATGTTTGGTAATGGCCAGAGCTAGGAAATAATATCAGCATAAAGATTTGTAAATCTAGTACTAACCTTTGAATCACTTGTGTATTCAAATGCTGTGTTTCTCTGCCAATAATTGTATTTTATGAAGGTCTAATTTTGATAAAAAATAAAATGTGTAATATGATGGTTCACTTTATTCGACTTAAAATCGGTTACACTCTAGAGCTAAATTACAACTGCCCCCTGTCTACTGACGGGCTCTCATATAGTATTGCCAGTTTACAATTTTTATTCGTTGTTCAGTGCTACCAATTTATGTATATACATGCTTTTTTTATCTTACTACAATTCGACCATCCTGACTTGCATCCGCCCCGATTGCAGCCCTTGGTTTTGGCTCGGATTTATCAAATTTTTTTTTCTTACATACAGTCTCATATTTGCTGCCTTCCAAGGATAGCGGTGACCCTGTAGCTATCTTTATATGTCTTATATAATTCTCCCCGATGCTATGTTATTAGGACGACTGTATGTAACGAAATACTTCCTCAACAGTCCTTAAACCTCCCGCGCTCCCGTTCTTTGAGTGGTGTATAATTAAACGTACTTGGTGAACGCATCCACCACTAGGAATACATAGTTCTTAAATCTGTTCAATCCTATCAGGCCAAAATGATCGATATGTAGCGTGTCGGACGGAACATTGTCCTTTGGTATGTTATGTAAAAATCACTCTTTCTTTACATGCTTAAGAGAATATGCAACGACCGTAAGCAACTCTCCAAATGACCCTTCACTTTGAGTCTCATACCGGGCAACCAGTATGTTTTCTGAATAGAGTCAATTGTCTTATCAATGCCCACATGTCCTATTTCGTCATGGTATTTGTGTAAAATACTATGCTCCATTTCCTTAGAATGCCGTCCTTCACTTTCCGATACACCAACCCATTATGCATCTCGTAAAAAGCATCTTCTCCCTCTTCCAACATTTTCCTCAACCCCCTGATCCGTTCGTCATACCCCTGACTAATTGATAGACTCTGCTCGAAGGTGTTACCTTCCAGCACTAAAATATTCGTACTTCTACTGAGTGCATCAATGTGCCGGATTCTCTCGCCGCAGCGATGCTCAACAGAGTAATCGTAATTTTGCAATTCCATGGCCCACCAAGCAATACGCGCGTTAATGTTCTTTTTGTTTAACGTAAGGGTCAGCGAGTTGCAGTCGGTCACTTTCTTAAAAGGGATACCTTGCACATATATACGAATACCTTGTTGATAAACCGCTAAAACGTTGACGGCGCATTCCTAAGGCCAAACAGCATACGCAAAAACTCGTATTGCCCCATTGGGGTTACAAACAACGTGTATCTTATACTCTCCTCAGACATCTTAACTTTCTTTTTTACCAACCGATCTAATAAGTCATCTATCAAAGGTATAGGAAAATTATGCTACTGGGTGACTTTGTTTAATGTCCTCTAATCTACACAAAACCTTATGTCCCCTCCACTAAAGGAGAAGTATACCCCGTGTCACTAGGCCTAATAACACCCTATTTTATAAGGTCGTCAAATATCACATTCAATTGTTCCTTCTCATAGTACGACAGACGGCGCGGAGTACAATTGAAAGGCCTCCTTTTAGTGAGATTTAATTCATCTAAGCACTCACCAAGGGTACTTCGGGGTGACTGCAATCAAGGTAACATTCGTTAAATATGTGAAATATTTTCTTCTGTACATCGATTTTAAACTCTTCGTTTACAATAATACGTTCTTTACTATCCTCTATATCTATGTCATTTAAATAAATTTGATTTATATTACAAATTTCCAATTCAGTCTTTTTAGCTTTAAATTTGGCCTAATTTATTATTATTATTAATAAAATTTCTGCCTAAGATCACAGGGACCGCCATCGTTTCATCCGGAACCACGTACATGGCCAATTTAATTTCTTCGTTTTTAAAATTTATTAAACAACTAAATAATCCAATTACTTTCAATTTACGTTTATTTATTCCATAAAAATTATTTAAAAGGCCACAATATTGTTTTTTTATATCAATTCTGCAGATTACTTGGTACTGTTGGTGCCGCACGAAACTGATAAGGTTTCCTGTGTCAATTAGGCACTCTAAATAAGATACATAATTACTTTTACAATAAAAACAACCAATTTTTAAATTTCTAACAAATCTTTCCTCATTTACAGACTCCAGGTGAAAATTTACTGGCTTCCTCTTTGGGCAGGCTGCAGCAAAATGACCTATTTCGGCGCAAATGTGGCAGGCTCTCCTTTCTCTCTTCGGCTTCCTGCATTCGGCATCTAGGTGCCCCTTGCCTTACAGTTGTAACATCACGGCTCATCAGCGCTTCTCCTCGTCGGCAATCTTATTGTCGAAAATGCCTCCAGCAGGTGGAGCTTGTCGGTAAATCTCTATTATATATACATTTCTCTAGGAGACTACTTCCTGGCTTCAAACTGCCTGCGAAGCTCCAAACGACCTGCCGGACCATTAAACAGCGATCTCATGTGGGCTAACATGTCCTCAGCCGACGCCATTGGATGGTCAGCCTTGGCATGGTACCAACGGAGTGCCTTGCCTTTCAACTTGCTGGTCATTAACATTTTTAAGACATGGTCCCCCAGCACGTAGGTGCGTTTAGTATAACGAAGTTGGGCCTCCCATTGCTGGTAGTCTCCGCCGTCTCCGGAGAATTCATCCATTAGCTCTTTAGCCAACACGTAGTATTGTCCGAACTCTTAGCGCTGCTCAAAGCCCCCAGAGGCTCTTTCAACCGCAAATTCTCGTTTTCACTACTCAGTTTTTCTATTTCCCCTTTATTGAGGTATCACCTGTCCCTTAAGCAATCTCAACTCTCTCATCATGATCCTCAGGTTAACTCCTGCATCTCCCTGGTCCTCTTCCTTCTCGGCACTCTCTCTTCTATCGGCACTCTTTTGGCACTTCTTTGATTTACGCTCATTAGCAACATTCATCGGGTCATGTGTCTGCTCAATCGATTTCACGACCTCTCCTTCGCTTTCCTGTGCCCGTTCCGCTACGGTAGTGTGTCATCATCTTTGTCCGGCACATCTGCTAGCCAACTTGTGTATGCACCCCGTACGGCAGCTGATACATCAAGTGGCCGTTGTAACAGTTTAAACCTATTGCTGGACGTCTTCTCCCCAAGCGCTCGCTTGATATCTCCTTCTCGTCCATTTTAGGTTTATCAGTCGTCATAGTTAACCGTACACTCGTCCCGTTATCGATTGATTAGTCGTCGTGTAAATATGTATGTAAATATCTCGCTATAAATTTCGCGCGCACTCGTTTCGTTTGTTGTTTTATTTAGTTATTTATATTTTTTTTTGTGTTGGGTTATCCTACTTCTGAAATTTGTAATATAAGGGGTTCAATTACAACTCCCGCCTGTCTACTGACAGACAGAGTACTACAAATGATTAGGAAAATAGTTTAAATTCTATAATTCATTCTCTGATTTTCTTTCCTTATATAAGGAAAAAGTTTAAGTTTTTAGCAATTTTAAAATAATACATGTAATATTGTATAATATAAAATAAATAATGGGAGAAGTGAGGAAATTTGTTTTGATTCTTAGAGACAAGCGTCTATCATATTAATGTATTTTTTTGGTAAATCAATGTAAGCAACATTTCGTTGTGTATTTCTGGATACATACAAATTGATGATGTTTGGTTTTGGTTAGTATTCATCTCACGAAATGTGCCCATTAGGATTTAAGTGATGTGGTTACAAACTGAGACATTATATATACAAGTATAACCTTTCTAGATGCTTACTGTATTTGGGTAATAGATATTTTTTTGTTGTTATAAGGAACGATGATAGAATGATGTTTGACTTTTTGAAGGTTTGGGCTTTTTTTGGTCAATTTTCCCCCATAACCGGTATTGTGAAGTAATAATAATTAATAAAAAAGTATATCAATATAATAAATAGTATTGCGTATCTTTACAAAACATTTTTGTCAGTGTATTTTGTTTCTCTCTTAGTAATAAGTGCACTGCGCAGGCTCTGTTAATAATCTCTGTTATTGCACTGAAATTAAAAAAGAGCTTTTTTTAATTTTGCCAAAGACTAACATAGGGTAGATATCTACTTCCTCCTTTTGGGGATTTGCTGTAGCCGTTTGAGTATCGGAAATCAAATTTATCATATAATCAAACATACATATTTGCGAGTATAGATACATTTAGCCTTATGTTCAACACAAGGTTAAAGTGTTGAGGTGGATTTAGTTGATCGTTAAAAGAAATACTTATATGGGGGAACGAGTGAAAATAATAGTATACGCATGTATGGGTGTACACTTATTGAATTAATGTCAACAAAAATATGTAATATATATTTGCACGTAAGTACATAAGTATGTACAAATACAATATGCTACCGTAGGTATATTTTTTTAAGCGTACAAATATAATTATTTTCATAGTATATGATGAACTACAGAAATGCAAAAGTAAGTTAATTTGTATGTATTTGCATTCCTATATACTTGTGCTGCTCAAATTTTCACATTTATTTTAAATTCATTACCTTGTTATTTGGTTAACCTCTATTTAATTTAAATTTATTTTTGGGTTTTCTGTTAAATGAGCGAGAACTTTCTTACAAGTGTGTGGTTATAACTCTCAAGAAAATAAAAATTCTTCTTTTACTTTTGTTTTATCACCACTCATAAAATTGCATCTGAGGCTGAGAATTCGTTAATGATTATTTGTTTTCTTAACAGAAAACCACAAAAAACAGATTTCATGTTGATTTTGCAATAACGAAATCAGTTAATACTAGTATGTATATACGTATATGGATCAAGGAGTTATAAATCTACTTTGCTTAAAATTAAAGGAGTTGTAATTATAGGCAAAAAAAAATAAAAAATTCGGAAGGTTGTAAACTTCGTGTAATTTTTACGAATATATCTCCGAATATCTTGAATTGAATTATACTTAACTTGCTAAAGCAACTTTAGTCAACTTGTTCATTTATGGTAAAATACACGGTGTCCCCTAATTCGTCAAAGATAATTTCGGAAACGATTCTTAGTACATTCTTAGACAAAAATCGTTCTACAGTAAGAGTATATCTTCAATGTTGACATCATTTATAGAGGATTTTAGAAAAGACTTTCTTTTGTGTACGCTGACCCATGTTAACGGAAATTGCTCTGTTAACACTAACGGTAGAAAATTACTTGAGGACTTAATTTTTAGACGAAATACTAGTTTATAATTGCATTTAAATAAAGTTGATATCTTATTTGATTTTGATTTGATTTTTGATTTTGAGCTCGCTTTTCACCAGTAAATGCGTAATAAACATAATGTTCCTCTATTTTTTCTTGTTAACGTAACAATAATAAAAAAGTATTCAAAAAGTTTGCAGAAAAATCTATAGATTTTTTGATACTTGGGAAAATTTGCAGCAGGTAAAATTGAAAAAAAAAGTTGTTTGCTTTAAGCTCCAAAGGCTATGAAAATGATTTCCTTTTATTTTAAATAGTTTTTAATTTATGTGTGTACAAGTGTGTATAAGTGGAATGTTCTGGTGAATCATTTCGCAAAAACTCCAGATGGTTTGTAGAATTCAGCCTAGGTATTAGTTTGAAGGGGCCAATTAACTTGTTTCCATTTACACCTGCTTTAGGTGGATTGTCCGCACCTCATGTATAAAGACTATGAAAATTTGTGATCCCATTTCTTTTAAACTGAGATTCGTCCGCCCGAAGAATTCTGCTAATTAGCTCATTGTCATTTCAACATTAGAAATTTCATGTCTGGAAGCGTCTGATGCTGGTTGATGAATCAGAAAACCATTCTTATTTACAACTGTTGTTAGAAACGTAGGTAAAAAAAAAGTAGGTTTATGAGAACAGGGACTTCAAAATAAAAATTAGCACAGGCTTAGAAATTGGATATTTAAATACTCATACAAGATATCAACTTTATTTCAACGCAGTTACAGAGTATTATACAGCCAGTATTTCGTATAAAAACAAAGTTGCAAACGAAGTATCTACAATAAGTATTAAAGGATCAATTTTCCTTAATATAGGTCAAGTTACACGCTTTTTCTTATATCCTCGATAAATGATGTCAACATTAGAGAGAGACCCTTACTGTAGAACGATTTTTTTTTCGAATATAGTTAAAAGTCATTTCTTAAATTATCCTTGACGAATTAGAGAGCACCCTGTAAATAAAACATGTATTTTAACTCATTTCGTTAAACATTTTATGTTTTATATAGATAAATGAATTCACTCAAAAAAGCTTCTTATTAAATCTTGAAGTATTTAATAAGTAATTGTCATTTGTACAATAATTTTGGAGTTTCCATATGTTGTTGTTAAACGAAATACCAAATTAATTTCTTATAGTTAGTTAAGTTACAATTGAATCACAACATTCCGAAGTAAACGATCTATAGTTAAAATATAACGTAAATGATTGCATATGTATATGAACTTGGTCGTCGGTGTGCTCAGGTGAATATTGTAAACATAAACATATTTAAATAATTTATAGTATTATTGCACCACTTACGAAAAATAAATGTTAACCACGTTTTAGTTTTAAAAAATTAAGTAAGAAAAGTATAAAAGCGTTTGTATTGCTTAAATAAAATACCATAGTTAGCAGTTAAAACTTACCTGGAGGTTTTTCGATTTCTTTTGTGTCATAGATATTTTCTTTTGATATCGACATATTCACGTTTTTTTTGGCTCGTTTTGGTTTGTTTTATTGGTATAAAATAATACTGATTTATTGCACTTAAGTATAGAATTACTCGTTGGTAAACAAATACTGAGAGATATACGTACGTATGTCAAACTTTTTCTTTTTCTATAACTAAAATTAGTTGGCTTTCTTGCTTCTTTACGTACAATCTTTTACAAAGATCTATTTTTTTCACTAAAGGCCTATGTAAAAATGGGCAAATCTACTATAATATCCAATAATTGCTGCTCACGTAACAAAAATTGTATCACTTGCTTTTTGATTGAAGGTACAAAATGTAATGATTTTATCGCCAGATCAACTGAACCGCTGGAGTATGTAGCAATTGTAGATTGCTGATTTCTTGTGTGTGATTAATCTAAAATGAAAGATAATAATGAAAGAAAAACATTAAGTAAAAAAAAATTGGGAGCTTTATAATATGTTTTTGTTTGATAACCAATATAAGCATTTAACTGAGAGTAGTTTTTTCATAATTAAGATTTTAAACATGTTAAGGACCCACCGATTGATAAACGTGCGTGAAGAATTGTAAAAAAAAGACAAATTGTCATAAAAAACCATTTAAAGGAACTGGAAGGTGAATTATTTTGTAGCTAGTATTACGTAGTGGACACTATTTACAGAATATTACGGAAGCTCGTGCTAGCTTTCAATAAGTTGATATAAAGTAGGGGATTAACCTAATCTCGCTGGGTTTTACGTTTATAAACCGGTATCTGTGGACAGTGTTTAATTTGTGTTGTTAAAGTTATCTCTTATTGAGATTTTTGCTAAACAAGCAAATATTTCTTTATTATCTTAACAAATAGTTGGAGCTGGTTAACACATTTGCGTTAATCTATTTTTCTTGTCAAAAAAAGTAATTCAGATTTCAGTGGAAAGATTATTATCATAAAGATGCTAGCAAAAAGTTAATTCGTATTAATTCAATAGGCTTTTTTTGATAAATTATGCGTGTTTCCTATCAAACTGCTTTGTTATTTTTTTCAATACCGTTTGGCAAGTCATCATGGAAAGACTCACACCACAATAGCGTCTCCAAATTGTTCAGCTGTATTACGAAAATCAGCGTTCTTACGGTGCGCATAATCGACCTACTGAAACCACTATTGCCAATGCCATTCGCAAGTTTGAGTCCCAGTTTACATTAGTGGATGATACTCGACCGGTTAGACCACAACCAGCACGTAATGAAAAGAATTTAACAGCTGTAGCTGAGATTGTACGCGAAGACCGTGAAGAATTAATTCGTCGTCGTTCTCAGTAGCTTGGGTTGACGTATTCGAAAACTTGGCGTATTTTACGTGACGATCTCGGCCTACAAGCATACATTCAACTTGTGCAAGAATTGAAGGCAGGCGACTTGAATTTGCGTCAATAAAAATCCGGTATTTTATCGTGGAATTTTGTTTAGTGATGAAGCTAATTTTTGGCTCAATGGATACGTTAATAAATAAAATTGCCGTATTTGGGCTGATGAGTAACCCGAAGAGTACCAAGAGCTACCACTACATCCATTTAAAACAACGGTATGGTGTGGCTTATAGGCTGGTGGAATCATTGGTCCATATTTATTCAAAAATGAGGAAAATAACCGTTATTAAGCCATGTTAACGGACTATGTGCTTCTTGAAATTCAAGCATATGTTCTCGATGAGTTCTGATTTCAACAAGACGGCACTACGAGCCATAGAGCGCGTGAAACAATGGACTTGTTGAGAAATCATTTTGGTGAGCACTTAATTCCACGTTGTGGTACGATAAATTGGCCGCCTAGATCGTGCGATATTCCACCTTTGGACTTTTTTCTCTGGGGATATGTAAAGTCTCAGGTCCTTAGGAGTAAGCCAGATAAGATTGACGCTTTGGCAGTCCACATATCGTGGACGTGTTATCCCCAGATCCAGATCCCCGAGTCGCCCAAAATTGGACCCTCCGAATGGACCAGCTCGAGACGTAGTCGTGGCCAACATTTACATAATATCTTTTTAAAAAAGTAAAGGCCATGAATTGTTCTTTTAACCGATAATAAAAGTTTTAAGTTCACTTTCATATATATAATTTATTTTACATTATTGATCAAACCTCACCCTATATATATGTATATTGTACTGTTTCAATTCTATATTCGTAATAGATTTTAATTTTATCAATACTTGCTACGAATTACATTCTAAAATTATTTTTAAAAATAAAACTATCACGCAGTATTAAAAATGCATAAGATCAAGACTTGGTTTTGAGCGCAAAACTGAAACTAAGAATTTGATTGTCAATGCAAAACCGACACTTACATCGAATATGTAATATCAGAACAAAAGCCACTGAAATATGACGACAACTGTATGCATCGGTGTCACAAACAATTCTTTAATCTGGGATAGTTTTGATCTATGCCTTATAATAGAACGCTGACTAAGTACGAGTAGGTTGACGCCATACATAAAGTTCCGGAAAATTAATTCGATTTTAATGACGGACATTATCATACTTGCCGTGTTTAAATTGGCGTTTGAAACATTGTAGGGTAAAAGCCATGAAAACGCTATTCGACACTGCATTGTTAAAGAAACTCGCCTTCAAGCTGAATAAACTGGCACATAAGTTTGTAACATGCTCGTATGCACACGGTTGATCATGGAAAATGGCGATGTCCTTTTGCATAAATTTTAAAATTAAAAGCTGTCAGCATCAAGCTATGGTTAATTCACATGTCCTATTTAACAGTTAAACAAACGATCTTGTGGGAACACTCTACCATGCCGTAGCATACGAATATAATGATCACGTAAAAATCAGGTGGAAAAATTCAGTTCATTAACATACTCTAGCAACTCTAGCAACAAAAAATTGAGCGAAGTTGAAGATCAACTTCAGAAGTCGGAAATCATTTTTTTCGGAGGCAACTACTTGCTAGTCCAAAAATGATCTGATATGATTACCTTGGGATCTTGCTGGAGTAGTACCTGTATATCAACGATGACAGGGATGTGGTGTTTGCCACAGCAAAAGATGTGTTTGTCCTCACAAAGAGACTGTTTTATAATATATAATAATGTAAACAACCTGTTGCATAGCCATCACTGCTCCATGCTTATATTTTAATGTCGCGTCTGGTTCAATGTGAGAGCAAGTTAAATAAAAAAGATTCTTGATTTGGCACTGAACATGAGATTCCAAGTATGAGCTCTTGTACAATTAGAGGAATACCAAGAGAGCTTGTCTATTTTGTTAGTTAAGGACGGACCCGGAATAAATTACCAGAACGGACTATCGATAAGATGAATGTTGCTCAGCAACACTAGTAGTTTTTTTTTTTATTATTATTTGAGCGCGTTCATAAACGTTGGTTTGAAATGTTTGAAGGTTATAAGACTAGGAAATAAAGAGCTAGGCAAGAGATTAAATAAGCGAGTTGTACGGCTTAGGAACGAATTACGATATTTTCTAGTACGTCCGAAAGTAGGCTTGGGGGTATACTAATGAGCATTAATAGGTGATGGGTATTATAGTTAAATTGAATGGGCGGAATGCTACTGGCGATTTTTATCATGTTGGAAATAGTGAAAAAACAGAGTGAGACACAAGACATTACGTCGTTGTTGGAGGGTGTCCATTGTCTGAGTGATATTAGTATTTTCTATGAATTTTATCGCACCGAACAGATGTGGGCATTGTACCCCAACTTCGGATAGATATATGGCTTATATAATACATGGGCTGAAAAGCCCGTTACTAAGAGAGGGCACCACTTGAATTAAATCCATACCATTTTCAGTTAGTACCAACCTTTAAAAGATACGTGTATAAATTTGACAGCTGTCGATTAGTTCTCGAGATATAGCGTTGTGAGTGAAGAAACTTTTGTTATTGTGAAAAAAATGGATTCAAAGCAATTTCGTGTGTTGATTTATCATTGCTCTTTGATGGGAAAAAATGCAGCCCCTGCAAAGAAATGGCTTGATAAGTGTTACCTGGACTCTGCACCAGCCGAACGGACCATTCGCAAGTGGATTGAAAAATTTAAAAGTGGTCATACAAGCACCGAAGATGATGCACGCAGTGGACGTCCAAAAGAGGCTGCTTCAGATGAAAACATCAAAAAAGTCCACAAAATGATTACGAATGACCGTAAAGCGAAGTTGATCGAGATGACTAAGTCTCTGAAGATATCAAAAGAGCGTGTGGGATAAATCATACACAAATATTTGGACATGCGAAAGCTCTGTTCAAAACGGGTGTCGCGTTTGCTCACAGTCGACCAAAAACAACAACGTGTTTATGATTCAAAGGAGTGTTTAAAGCTGTCGGTATGTGACAATGGATGAAACTTGGCTCCATCACTTCACACCAGTGTCAAGTCGGCAGTTAGCTGAGTGGCGAGCAGGCGACGAACCTCGTCCAAAACGACCAAAAACTCAACAGCCGGCTGGTAAGATTATGGCATCCGTATATTGGGATACACATGGAATAATTTTCATCTACTATCTCCAAAAGGGGGAGACTATCAACAGCGACTATAACATTGCGTTGTTGGAGCGTTTGAAGGACGAAATCGCAGAAAAACGGCCGCATTTGAAGAAAAAGAAAGTGCTGTTTCATCAAGACAATGCACCGTGTCATAAGTCGATGAAAACGATGGCAAAATTGAATGAATTCGGCTACGAATTGCTTCCCCACCCACCGTATTCTCCAGATTTGGCCCACAGTGACTATTTTCTGTTCGCAAACCTCAAAAGAATGTTCACCGGAAAGAGATTTAAGAAGTAATCGCCGAAACAGAGGCCTATTTTGAGGCTAAACCGACATCGTACTACAAAACTGGTATCGAAAGATTGAAAAATCGTTTTAATCAGTGTATCGCCCTCGGAGGCAACTATATTGATAAATAAAGTTGAATTTTGCAAAAATTTTGTGTTTAACTATAAAACTTCTTTTGAGCCCAGATCAGTGGAGGTGGAGTATTTCTTACATCGCTTGAGGATACCTCGACGACACCGAATTTGTTGTCATTCCAACGTTAGTTATAAAACTTTAAAGGGATACAACGTTTTCCTTGTTTGCTTCTTCTTTGATAGCCTGCTATAAGGCAGAGTCGGTATTCTTTGTTTTATTATTTCATGGCCGAGTAACTTAGGTAAGGTAGCAATTAAGATAAAAAACGGTAACAGAAGAAGGTAAACAAAGTTATTTTAAGTAAATTAAGGTAATGTGTTAGCAATATACGGGGTTTTCCAGATAATACTTCGGAAACTTTTGACATATTTTGGGAAAAAACTCGTATGGGAGGGGGCTTGGAAATATAATCTGCGTGAGATACAGATGTTTTAAGCAAAGCCCTACGCTGCCCTTTTCTGACTCCTGTTGAGAATAACATTTTTCTAATATATACATTTATGGTAAAAAATGTGGTATCATAATTATAAGTGGTTTCATTGCTTCAAAGTAAATTTTATCCTAAAATTAATATGCCAACATCTATTAGAGATTTGAATTAATTTTTTATCCAAAAAACTTAAAATTCGGAATTTTCATAATTTTTTTCGGAAAAATATGTAATTAACACCCACCTTTTCAAACTTTGAAGCGTAACGTAACTTATAGATATAAAAACCTGAGGCCATTTCATCTCAAGGCAGTAGTTTTCAAGATATTATATACCCAACTATACTATAATACAAAATAGTTTTTTACAACAACCCTGTATAGTTAACAGATGCTTTAGAACTAAGTAGACATTTTAATCTAAACTTATATATTTGGAGAATTCTACATTCAGAAGGCATGCATGCATTCCATTATATACCAGTACAGGAGTTACAGCCCGGGGACTCGGAGAAGCGTTTGGAATTCCGCAAAGACATTCTGCGGGAGGCAACTTTATTGGCCGTAGTCTGTAGCCTCAAATGTCTCTGGATTTAACCTCAATGGACTTTTATTTATGGGTACGAATGAAGGAAATTGTTTACTTATAAGACATAAAAACATTGGTTGGACATTGTTAGAGGCTTTCAAACACGAGCTATAAAATTCATACATACTAAAATAAAAGTGTTCATTCAATATTTGTACTCTTAAGTCATATTTTGACTTGAAATGAAATGAACTGACTGTTTTTGTCCATAAATGCTACGTACGAGTTTCAAAGTTACAAAAAGTGGGAGTAAATATTGAATACTTTTAAGAACAATATATAAAAAATGTATAATAATAATAATAATAATAATAATAATAATAATAATAATAATAATAATAATAATAATATTCACTTATTCAAACTTTCAATTAAAAAAAAAATCACTTTTGTTCTGCATTAACTTTTGACACATTAATTTTAGGGCAACATTGACTTTAAAACAATTTAAGTAATGTACTTATTAGTTCAGAGATACTGCATTTATTACCATACACGCATAATTTTGAAAGGTGTTGTGAAAAAATATCCATTTGCATTTGTATTTGCAGTTGTGCTCGCGTTGCGTAAGTGTGTAAGTGAAATAAAGGCAAATTTTAATGTTTGACGTGTTTCACTTTTCATCGTTTACCCGATATAAATTAATTGCCATCCTCAGAAGTTTGAAATTTGAACACATTTGACTCAATGGTTTTGATTCTTTTATTTTCAATGTATAGTATAACAATAGAGTGTTAAAGTGTCAAAAGACATGTTTCTAATTAAGCTCCAGGAAATTTTTTGTGGTACTGTTGAATAAAAGGCTCAATTATACGTTTAATAGTGTTCAGTGTAATGGCGTGACCTCCAAGTTTGAAAAAAAGTGAAGGCGAGTCATTCCAACTCACTTTTATGCAAATAAAACGCATCAAACAGAATAAAATACCGAAACGTCTATGACATGAAACAGACCCCAGTCAAGAGCACCGTAAATACTACTAATACTCCTGCACTAGTTCAGTCTAAACGAAGCCTAGCAAAAACTTCCCCCGATTTTCCACCCCCTAAAAATACATCAGGTATTGATAACGTCGGTAGTATGGCTATCACCGATTTAAAAGTGATGATGGAAAATTCTATGTCAGCTTTATTGTACCACAAACTTAGGGACATGCCCACAAAAGCCGATCTGGAAGGCATTTTCGTAGAAATACCAACACAGCAAAACAACATATCGCTACAGAACCAACTACAAAAAATGGAGTCTCGCTGCATTGCCCTCGAAAGTCAGATTGATTGGCTGTCCCGTAAGGCGAACGAAAAAAACATCGTTATGCATATCCTAGCCAAAGTAGTCTAAATGCGGCGAAAAAGGCAAAAACGCTGTGCTTAGAGCTGCTACAGACCCAGAATACAGCAGCAGTTGAAACTATACGTTCCATGTGCTCGAAAAATCCAAACATCGAGAACGTAATTGTCGAACTGCATACTGCATGTTGGGCGCACACTACATTAAACTGAAGAACACTGGAATATCACTGCAGAAAGACTATACACCAGCGGCACGTGAAAGGCGAATTCGTCTTTATAAAATAAAATACCAGTTTACTGCAAAAAATAAGAGCATAGAAATACACATACGTGGGGACACACTTAAATTCGGGGAAAAAACATAATACGATTTCTTCGATGTCAACAACAATTTGACATGTGAAGAAGAAGGTGGGATGACGTTTCTACAGCAGCTGACTGACGACAGGCGTGAAGTGAGAGATGATCCCTGCAACGAGAACACATAATCATGTCAAAACAAGAGGAGGATGTGTGTTCGGTGTGAGAAATCAACTCAAGAACTCTGGTTGAAATAGATACGCAAGATAATAAGTTTTTTATTGTGCCTGTCTACGTTAACTGGAATTCATGGTTTGGCGATTTTGAGCGCTTGTACAACCTTTTACTAGAGTTCGGACAAGAAAACTTAATGGTTATTGTAATGTAAGAATTGGGACAACGCAACTTTTAAATCTGGAGCCGGAATATAAGATAAGAAAATTGATGGAAATGGACGGAAGCTGATTGAATTATGTCCTTCTGTTGGCCTAACGATGATGAATGGACGAACCAAAAGCGATAAACTAGGTCACCTGACCTTTATCAGAGGAACTGCGGGTTCAACGATAGATTATTGCCTTACCCGTGGAGTCTGGCTAGAGTGTGTATCAGATCTACAAGTAAATAAATGCATTCACTCAGATCGCCTGCCACTAACTGTTACCCCAAACCTATTGACATTGCCGGAATCCCGACCTCCTGCAAAAATTACTGTGGAGGGAAAGATTTTCAACAAGATACAAACTGAACATGAATCGCGCGCCCAGTTCTGTAGATGCAGGTGAATTTTGCTATACGGGCCACAGGAAAATAAGTATCTTGCATTTCGGATGCGGCAATATCCTGCGAGTCTATGGTAAGGAGAAGGAAGAAAAACAGTCGTGGTATGACCGAGAATGTGAGGCTGCTAGGAAAAAATCGTTTGCTTACCTGCGATTCACCAGATGCTCGAGAATAAACCGGTGCAGTCTGAACAAACCGCCTGGAGAAGACCGTGTTCCCTATGAGTTCTTTAAATATGCTAATGAGGAATTCGTGGGAAGTCTTACCGAAGCGTATAACTATATATTTAATACGGGCGAAATGCGAGAAGGTTTCAAAAGAAATATAATTTTCCCTATCTTCAAGAAAGGAGATCCCGAAGATTCAAATAATTACAGAGGCATTTCGTTCCTGAACTCAATAACAAAAATATACACGGGAATATTTCTAGAACATCTAACAGAGTGGATACGCCTAAATAACTTGCTCAGCGAGTTTCAAGCCGGTTTCAGAAAAGGTTATTCGACAGTGGATAACATATTTACGCTAACAAGCATCGCAAGATCTTATTTAGACAAGGGCAGCAAATTATACGCGTTCTTTGTAGATTTCAAGGCGGCTTTCGACTCCATCGACAGAAACGCTCTCTTTTACAAACTAAGCAACCTAGGAGTATCGACAAAAATGCTGGGGGCAATACGAAATCTCTATAAGGAAAACAAAACGTCAGTATGGGAGGGAAAAGAAATAGAAAAATTAAAAAGAAAATATCTAGCTGGTTCGAGTCAGCAATGGGAGTGAAGCAGGGCTGTCTCTTAAGTCCTCTTTTTTTTCAATATTCATAGATGACCTCACAACTTTTTTGCCTGGGGGAATTGTCTTCAATAATCCCAATATTTAGCTTCTGCTGTACGCTGGTAACATCGTGATATTGGCAGAGGCGCTAACGATGATGCAAATCATGACAAACAAGTTACATCAGTACAGCAGATTGCGGAACCTAAAAGTTAATACCTCCAAATCCAAATTAATGGTTTTCAGAAATGGGTTTAGAAGTTACGCACGAGAAGAAAAATGGCATTGGTAAAATGTAGAAATTGAGAAGGTGAAGGAGTATAGATAGAGATACCCTGGAGTCATCATCATAGCGAGACTATCATTTAGTAAGCATTTGCAGGAAAAGTTGAAGGAGGCGAAAAAAGCAATCAATTCTAACAGGACAGTCATTCTAGGAAAAAAAGACATTGTACCTAGTGTGAAATATAAACTGTTTGAAGGAGAAGCTGTTGAGATACTTCATAAAGAAAATATTCCATTTACTGGTAAATACACCAAATTACATGTTGCATCTCGAAATTGGATTACCGTCGCTTTACATGTTTACATTAAAGCTGCACTTCAGTTACATATGTATGTAAATTATTCGAGTTACCAAACTATCGACTTCCCAAAATCTTTCTAAAACACCTTCTAGACCGAAAACTGCAATTTTTAATGAACGGGCGAGGATAATGGGCGAGGATGCGAGTACGATGTCCTAATACTGGAAGGGAACACTTTATGCTAGAAGAGCGCTCTACAGACGTTGCTGGTTAAGATCGACAATTAAATCCGTGGTAAATATATAGAAAGAGCACAAAAAAGTGAAACCAGAAGCACCTACCGAATACTCCAAAATGACCTAGGAGGAAAGAATTAGGTATTTTATCGACTCTCATAGCTTAGATACAATATCTACTAAATTTAAGACGAGAGGAGAGCTTCTTCATCTTAACTACATGCACTATAGGTCAGAGCGGTCAACGGCCTCGCCAAAAATATCCTTCCGGCAAATGAAGTCATTGCACGATTAAATGGCGACTAAAATTGGAAAGCATTGATTGGCTACACAAAATCAGCTTTAAAATATAGGCAGTAGATAGTAAAGGAAGTTTTTTGAATAAAATTATATAAAATAAAGGACTTCATGAAGTTTTTTAAAAAAGAATTTAAGATTTATATATGCTATAATATATGTATTGTATACAAGTTATTTTTTTTTTCCTTTATTAAACTCTCTTTCTGGCTGACGGTTATAGCCAATGCTTATATTGTATGTATAAAATACACTTGTGAACTATTGAATTATTGTGAAATAAAAAATATACAACTATATCTAAATATAGTACCTATAACAATAACAATATAAATTGGAGCAATTTTGGGGAAATATCGAATATATGGTCATTCCAGGGTAAAATTGAATTTTGTGTTTAATGACTGACATTGACGAGTATAAAAGCGCGACCATATTAGTAATCTTACATTTATAAATTTGCGGCTGATTCCATGTAAATATCATATATTGATTGAAAAAGGTTATAGCTCGACAAGCCCGATACAAGGAAGCAGTTGCGACTATAACCACATTAAGAAAAAAATATTAAATAAATCCCTGACGAGAGCTCACAATTCATGTATATAAGAGAAAAAGACCGATACCTACTGACCAAAGAAGAAAAATATAATTATATTAAAAAAAATTTTTTTAATACAAAAATTTTTTCGATAATATTGGTATCTTTTTATATAAAGAAAAACATGTTTTAAATAATTTTTAAATATTGAATTAATAATACGCATTCCAAGTTACATATAACATACATATATACTTCATTTTCTTTCACATAATTTGAATTTTTTTTTTTTTTATTGACACACAGCTTGTCTTTCTAAAGTTACGTTTATATTATTGTTGTCATTATATATCAATTTCTTGATGCAATGTCCAAATTTAACCTATGTCACACTAAGCTCTTCAGCATCATATCATATCTTGATTTGTGACGAAAGAAACTCTTATCTCTTATCGTTTTAAGCTACCCCTGCTGTCGGAAATCGAAATTTCAATCAGCAGTCACATTTGTTTCAGATTAGCTTGATTATCTATATATATATTGTATGTACTATTGTACTCGTATATATAAAATTCGTATGCCCATGAATTTTATGTATAATTAGATGACTATATACTCGTACATACATATTCAAAGAAATTAAGCCCAGTTTTCACAACAACGGCATTTATCTAATGTACATCTTTTACAAGTGACAATAAGTAATCAAATAGCTCATATGGCTTCTATTAATAGTGTTATTTCTTTTAAATATTTCCACTTGCAAATTTTTGTCAGCGACACCTTAAATTTAATTATTGTAAATACTTTTATACAATTTGATTTGATGTTCTCTAGAATTCTCTTACATAAGATGCTCTGCCTAAAGCTTAATTGAACGCACATATGATGCAGGAAAACAAGGAAAACGACGACGAAATTCACGCTGCGTTAAAACAACAGACCAGAGACTGATTAAGGGTAGGCCACTCTAAAAAAAAGTACATAGGATTTTTTTTAAATACTGATTTTTGGCCGAATTGCGCACTTCCAAAGTCAAACTTGCAAAATTCGCAAACAAATGAACTATGCTATATGGAGAAAAAAATCTTCGCACTTATTAAGACAATATAATTCTAAGCATCTGGTTAAAATTTTAAGTGAATGGATTGAAAATTGTTCAAGTTAAAAAGTACTTTGATATCATTTTTAAGATCCTAAGAGACCATTGAAAGCAATAAAAAAAAATTAATTTTTTGAAAATCTTGGAGTGGCCTAAGCTACTAATAATAATTTTTGCGTTCCTCAGGTGTGTATCGCTTCATTGCTTGTTGTCAACTAATTCTCTATCTATCCACAACATAAAGGTCAAAGCACAAAGACACTTGACGCCATTTGCAAAAAATTATGGTATGTTCTCATTATGGATTTTTTTTGCGACAATTTTGAGGATAATGATTTCTGACCGAGTGAATTATGCGCTCCGTGACTACTTTTGAAAAATGTAGTGGTTTTTTTTCCAAAAAACTTTGATTTTTTAAGATCTTGCAAATCATAATTACTCATTTTCAGTCATCACATGAAAATTATATCCTCTAACAATTCAAGTTTAATTTCCCGAACCAATAATACATTCATGAATCTTTTAATTTTTGTTAACCCATTTCCGGCAGATCCCAGTTTCCGTTGAGCTAAAAACTTAAAATTTCAGATTCCGGCTATTTTTGATCTAATTAGAGGAAATGAGAAAAAAAAATTTGAAAAAGCTTGAAGTTTATGAAATGTCTTAAATTGAGATTTTTACTAAGTGGGGTGAAAAGTAACCTCCTTAGGAATGGAAAAATTTTATATTTTTTAAATGTTTTTTTTTTATTTTGTTCAACATAGTCCCCTTTTAGTTTGATACACTTATTCTAGCGATTTTCCAAATTCTTGGTCCCGTCCGAAAAGTAATTTTCTAGATGGTCTGCAAAATACTCCTCCGTCGCGTCGATGATTACTTCGCGTGAGCTGAATTTTTTATTGATGAGACATCTTTTGAGGTTTGGGAAGAGATAATAGTCCGAGGGAGGCAAGTCGGGCTTGATGGAGCAGCGAGCTTTTTCAATCGTCGTTTGGCACAGATGAACCAGACTGGCAGCGATGTCAACAATATATCTATAAATACTGTCAAATGCGACTTTAAAATCGATGAAAAGATGGTGGTTATCGATTTGGACCTATTAAGTTTTTTTCCAGAACCTGCCAGAATGTGAATATTTGGTCGATTGTAGGTTTTCCTGGTCTGAAACCGCACTGATAGCGACCAATCAAGTTGTTGGTGAATGGTTTCAGATAATATGGCAAATAAAATCTTGTATCCAATGTTGAGGAGATTTATACCTCCATAGTTGACGCAGTTAAGCGAATCCCCTTTTTTGCGGATCGGTCACACGGGCTGAGATTTTGTATATCTATAATGCAAATATACGTTCCCCTATATTTGTTTTTAATTAATAGCCTAAGGATTTTGTAAAAAAAACTATTATATTTGTATAGTGAAATAACAAAGTAAGAAATGCTCACGTGCGAGGGTTTGGTTCGAATGATATCGAATACAAATATTTAAAGACATACCATATGTTTTTTTTTTTTTTTAAAGAACTTAACACTCACGT
Organism: Volucella inanis; assembly: GCA_907269105.1. NCBI lineage: Eukaryota > Metazoa > Arthropoda > Insecta > Diptera > Syrphidae > Volucella > Volucella inanis. The sequence continues at coordinate 109,099,782 of OU026157.1, read as the reverse complement.
GTGTATGATTACACTTATGATGCCATGTTTAGGCTCAGTGGGCTGAAAAAAGTCTTTCGGTCACGGCTGGTAATGAACCCCGAACTGTCGGATAAGGAAGGGCAATACACTACCATCTGAGCCACGTCCACCCATATTATATTATATATTATTTAATCGTTTTTAGCTACTCACTAAATGTATATATTATAGTAAAGAAACGGCAGTAGGTATAAAATTAATTTATAACTGTTGAATTATTTTTCTTTTTTCTATGTAACTAAATATTTGATGGTTTCATTTCATCGATTTAAAAAGGACATATACAGGTATATGTACGTATAAAGAAAATATACAGGACAGTTTGCAATGAATGTCAAAGATGTATGAAATAAATATATTGAAGAAAGCACTATAAACACATATTTTAGAGAATCAACATCTTAATAATAATAAAAATAACCCTTACAAGTCTTTCACAAAACATTGCAATGCGAGGCTAACTTCTTATGGCTCGTTGGACAATATCCAACAGTATCCGATTTCCGATGAAACGAAAAAGTGACATGAAATGATCTGGAACTCTAAGAAGTGATCCAACTCTTTCAAACGTTTGCGATTACCCAAAGTGAGGGTGTTAATGCCAAAAATTGTTTCTTAATAATTATAAACGTTAGGAAAAAATACAAGGTACATGTGCATTTCTTGACGGCATTAGATTCAGGCTAAAATTTTGGGCTGCAAATGAACTTCTATTATCCGTTAGAACGAAAAAACATGCGATTCAGTGATACAAAAGCAAGTAAATAATCGATCTTTGATATGTTGTTTTCTACTTTAAAAACTGGTCGAGCTAAAGAGCTTCATCCGTTTCTAAGAATATGGGAAAAAATCTTGTTTGTATAATAGCAATAATATGTACATTCTGTTAAGTAGTATACTTAACGATGATTGCAATAATACTTGATTGAAACAAAGTACATATCGAAGAAACGAAATATTTAAATTTAAATAAAAAAACAAAAAACGGTGTGGGAGCCAAAAATGTTCCTAGTCCGAGAAAATGATTTTTTTTTGTCAAAATCCGGATCTCAGGTCAACATTTCCAGCGCCCAATTAACGATCTCATGACGTTGTTTTTGCTCGCCCAATTCTTACGTCTGCACAATTTTATATAGATGTATAAGCAAATTCAACCCCAAATTAAGCCGGGTTGATCTTTAGTGGTGCCCAATTCAGCTGATCGGTGACGAATCGACATTTCTGGGTCTTCTTCTATACTGCTCACTACCGCACCAATCTTTGTCTAGTTGGTGACCTAAGATTTAAAAGAGTGTACTCACGTTCAAACTTTTCCACGATGCGAAAAATTGCCTGCACGTAAACGTAAAACTTTGCATGATGAAATGTCAAATTTCACTGAATATTTTGACAGCTGGATATCATTGGTAAGTTTGACAGCTGCTGAAACACAACTGGTAAAAATATCTCATAGTAGAACTTAAAATTCGGTGCTATGGAAGGAAAGATCTAGATCCCATGGGGGCTGTGGCTTAAGCGTAAGGTTGGGTGCCGTGGCTCTAAGAACACGGATTCTATTTTGGTATTAGAGGCGAGGCACATCCTTGCTCCATAAAAATATGGGCATTACGCGAAATTAAGGCTTTACAAGACAGGAGTTCATTTAAAACGCAAGAGACGTTCTGTACCGCTGCCTAGGTAAGTAATTAAAGCCTTGTCCAAATTAAAAGTCTAATTTCCTTGGTAAATTCAAAATTAAAATAAAGATGAAATAGTTACAGTATCTTAGCTCTACAATTTTTCTTATTTACAGATTTCAATTTGTGATCCTGCTGCATTCCTGGTCATCTTTATATCCTTAATTATTCTTTAACTGCACTTTCGTCAAAATAAGTTAGTAAACAACAAACTTAAAATAAAGAGCTCGTATTGCTCGTATCTTTTTTGTAGTAAAATTATTAATTTGAATACTGTACTTTATAATTTATATATGTATATATATTTATACTGTATTTATGTACTTTAATTTAAAGGATAGTGGTATATTTCTAAGCTGCGCATTCTATTGCAAAGTGTATTACCAGTATACACCAAACTATGTCCAATTTTATATATATTTATATATAATTCCTAAATATGAGCGTAAAAATCAATAATATTTGTGTATATTGTAATTATATATTTATACTTAATTTTTGTTATTCTTTCGGAGAAATTATGCTACAGATATCACGAAAAATAAACCTGTATAGAAATCTTTTAAGTTACTTGTAATGTACAATAATATATAATCTATATATGTATAAATATATATATATATAAATATATATATATATATATAAATGAGGATTAACACTCTGCTTTTTAAATAGGAGTGCATATATGTATACGTATAATTACAACCACCTATTACGTTCGAAAAAGTCCGAACCCATTAGGAAATGGAAATATGTGTATAAGTAATATTTTCTATATGGAATAGCTTCCATTAATTATTATCTATAATATAAATAAGATTATTTTCGCAAAATACTAACTAACTTTAATAAAATATAATAATCTAATAACAAAATAATCATGTATATGTTGTAAAATTATTTATGAGCTATAATAAAAAGAAATATACTATTCCGGCAAGTCATTTAACTGTATAGTTTCTATTATTTTTTTTTTTTTTTTCAAACTTTCAAAAACAAAGAAGGTAATGAGGTTGAAATATATATCAAACATTTATTCGATGAATATAAATCAGTCCTACAACTACAAATTATCGTATTTGTATATTTTTTACTTTGATCTGAAATCAAAAAACTTATTTTAGATTTCAGCAAACTAAACAATGGTGTTTATTGACTCACATTTATTTTCTAATAGCTGCTTTCGGCTTTAATAAATTTATTATATTTATGCATTATCCTAAAATAATAAAAGTAACACAATTAACAAGCAAGCAAACATAATCGTAGTAAACAAAAAAAATTACATGGCGTAATCTATTTAATATAAAACTATATAAATATGTAAATATGTTAGATATACCATATATTCGATTATGAAAACGGTTCGATTTAATTTATATTTTGTTCTGAATGAAAAGATTAGGTAGTAGTATCCATACAACCATCCCTCGAAAATTCAGATTAGAAGGGCTAAGGTTGTAAATGTCATAAAAGACGAATTCGACTTTATAAATATAAAGTGACAATCCTAGTAGTTTTCTATGGGTCCAAGAAATGAGCTCTTTGGAAATGAGGTGAAAATCTGTAAATGCAAATCATCTTTGAAGGGATAACTTTTAAAAAAGCTTTTATTTTCATTCGCTTTTCAAAAAATGAACTAAGCGAACTGCGCTGCGACTATTGCATTGAAAAAAAAATGGCCTCAGGCCATATGGTATGTTGGCAAGGACATACCATATATTTTACTTAACAAACTAGTTTAGTAATGAACTTGAAAACTTTGTCTACCTGGACTCCATTGTTAATTTAAACAAATCACAAGGATCATGCTAACCCAGCATTGTGGAGCTATCTGAAGCTAAGTAAAGTAACATTAGCTTTGAGTTACTACATAGACTCTAACTGATATCAAAATCTAAGAAATATTGTTAAGCAAATCGGTGACAAGGTTCCAAAATCAATAACATCACTGCCTCCAATATTAGGTGAAAGGGGTATAGTGAGTATGGGTCAAATCATGTGGTCGCATACATGAATTTTCAGAATATCATATTGACCATGACACGTAAAACTTATCACTGATATAAGCAAAAGACATTGCAATACAAATCGAGACAAGTTCGTCCAATACCCGGAAGCAGTGCACTGTGCGAAATTGCATGAATACACATTCAGATGTAGCAAAAGCTTTGCAGACATATTTTCATAATTAAATTTATGTTTTAGATATTATCAGAGCAATAGCATCAATTCGCGAAGAATTACACGGCATACATATATAACATAGTATATATACAGCAATAAGCAACCAATAGCCTGAAAAATTGGCCGTAAGACTTTTACACAAAAAACCAAACAAAAAGGACAATTGTTAGCTAACCGGAACATTGATCAAAAATTGTCAAATAGTTAATTGGTGATAAGCAATTTTTTTGATTGAAGTTGTATCAAATTATATGAAATATATAATTAAGCAAATAAATACTTATGCAGATGCAAATCGAGCTTTTGAAAATAATTTATTTCATACGAGTATAGTACCAGAAAAAGAAAAATATTACTTCATTCATTATCATCCTTATATAACAATACCAACTACGGATTCAGTGTAAAATTGAGATTTGAAGCTCGATGCATCAGAGTTACCAGTTCACATTCATACCAAGTGTGACCATTTAGACCCTTTGCTTTACATAGAATGTCAGTTGTACGCAGTACGCGCAGTTGATCTATCCTGCATGATCAAATTTATTGATCATGGCTCTGTAGCGCATATTTTCGACAGTGAACATTTGGCCCCAGAGTAAGCTGGGGCTAATGCTCCGTCAGATTACACCGTCAAATATTGGTTTCGAGTCCACAGCGGCAGGCCCTCCGATGCGGTTACAGAGGATAATGTCAAAAAAATACATGAAATGGTGTTGGGTGACCGGAAAGTGAAGGTGCAAAAATCACTAACGAGTTTTTTGTCAACAACATCGTGACGATTATTCCGGAGCATAGCTTATTCACATAAAATCGAATTATATTTGCTTTACAAATATTGAAACCGAGTTGACATATTGTACGATTCCAGTTGTAAAACCTATTTGCGATGGGGTAATACGTTATGACCCACCCTGTATATTGATTACATCAAGTTATATTACTGTACTACAAATAGTCCTTAACAATTATTCTAATTGCAATAAAGTTATTTAAAAAAATATTCATAAGATTTAAAATAGTAACCGATAAACAAAAATTCAAGGCAGTTAATCATGATGTCCAAGGATTTCGAATAATAGAACCATCGAGGCCTTGGAGGAAAGCAATATAAATACAATATATAAGTACAGTAGAGAAATAACTAAATGTATGACAATTAAAATAAATTATTCACTAACTAGACTTATAAGACCTTTAGAGGAAAACAAGCACGCCTATGAGGATATAGCACCATCATCATTCCCGAGATTTGATTGGGAGATTGACTTCCCAAAAAATTGAGAAAGAAAGGTAATTATATCATCAATTGAAAAACAAAAATTTTTCCCCAAAAAGGCTGTAGCCCCCACACTCCACATGGCGAACCACAATATTGACGAAATCTTCACTCTTGCAAATATGGCAAACTGGAGTCAGCCGAGCGAATCACCAAATACCACAGAACATCTACGATATGGAAGATTACATCTCTTTTATAGAAGACACCGAAATATCAAATTCTTGGCTTCTATTTGGAAACTCAAGGATTCATGATTGGATATGCAGGATCAAAAGTTCCCTAAAGTCTTTTGACGCAGGTATAATAAAGATGGCTTACCAGGAACTGTTACAAAAATAATGACTCGCTCTACATCATCAACTGAGAAAGTTCAATCCTGGGTAACAGTATTAGGTTATGAGCTGAATGAAGTTTGCGAGTAAGCAGCGTGAAAAAAAAAAATACAAATATACAATATATGTTTACATATATATGTAAATATATATACAGTCTTATCAACAGCAATGTTGGAATCTTACTCAATAAAATAAGAAAATTTCAAGGAAACTCCTCTTAAAGTCTGCGACAAATTATTTGGAGAACTCTGTATAGTAAGCAAAAAAAAATTTCATATTAGATACAGTGGTATTGTCAGGATGTTTTTTATTTAATTTTTAAATATCAAGAACTTGCAGATTACATTTGTGGCTTTAGACATAAGATTTAAGCCGATTTAAGGCAAATCAATGATATCCTAATAAAATCAAAATAGATAGTGCATTTGATATTCAAATAAGAATTTGAGCTTTCTATTAAAATTTATGGATATACAATATGTTATTAGAATTCTTCGAGACTTAAACATATGCACATTTGCGAATTACACATACATAATAATACATACATATACATGTATTCCTAAGCATACTTTTTTCCGTTTGCTACTTTTTCTTTTCAATTTTAAAATAAGTAGAACAATAATAGGGGCTGTTGTTCTAATGTAGCCACGTTTGTACAAACTTCGAATCAATTGATAAGGAAACAGAGAGAACTAGGCCACTGATCTCTAATTTAATATCAAATAAAAACTATTAAACTGATGAATTTGCTTCAGTTATGCGTTGGCGTTCGTTTTTGCCGCTGCCTTTTGGGAAAAATTCGAATATTCAATAAGTTTGAGTTAATATTTCATTCAGTTTACTATTGTAGTATGTAGTCGTCTAGTACAGTCGTGTGTAACATATATTGACAACCATAGGCACACCTTTTTCAAATTTCGCGTTATTTATGTTTTAATTTCAAATATTACTTTTAAGCGACTCTGTAATTCAATGCATACAAAATATATGTCCTTTCAAATAATTTGTACCCACATCTATGATTATATCATAGAGGTCGTAGATAGTATCTAGAATGTAATGACAGATATACAATTTCTGTGTTGACCAAAGAGCTTTGTTTGATTCATATAAGCAGTTAGATCACACGTACACATTTATCTTACATCATTTGAAAATGTGTAATGTCACAACAATGCTCTAAATTTGCTGTCAAAATATATATGTAATATTCATATTCAAAAATTGCTCAATTGAATTTTCCATTCCGTTTTCATTTAGAGTTCTTTAAAGCTCGTTTTTGGAAATTGGATTATTGTTGTTGGTGTTTAAAAAATTCGTAATTTTACGTTGTATTAAGGAAAAAAATTAAACAGAGAATGATATGAAGTATATGGTAAAAAGGAACATTAAACAGGTATATTCAAAAAGGTTAAAGACAAAATGTTAATAAAAAGTGTATATTGTTCCCTAATACAAATTCAAGCAAATTATAGGTATGTACAATAAATATACGGAACTGCACGCAAATAATGTAACGACCAAATAAATAAAAACAAATTATTAACGTCTGAGTATATGTACGAACATAGAAGTACTTAACACTGTCACTTACCTAATGGAATATCCTCTAATTGGAGTAAACAATACTATAACACTTTGAAGGAACGAATACACAAGACTTTTCGAGTATAAATAAATGTCGGAGAACTTGTTACAATAAATAATTTTAATTAATTATGTAAAATTAAACGTATGTATTAAGATATTCAGATTGTAAAGTCATTTTTGGGGACCATTTGATAGCAACTGTTAAATTTATAATTTTGAAATCTAGAATTTTTTACCACAATCGAACTTTACTTCAATAAAAACCCTTTGAAACGTAATGCGGATGAGAGAAACTTTTTATGGCTAGCAAATAATTTTTAAAACAAGAAAGAAACAACGGAACTCAAAACAAAATACAAAAACAAAAACAAGTAATTGTAAATACTCGCGGATTGGCGAAAAACACGTTGTTACACAATTTTTTATTTACTATTTATTCGTATTTGAGTTTTATGTTTGCAAAAGATCGTCTCCGCAGAATAAAAGACGACCAGATTCCGTCGGTGTCTGACTAAGTAGTGGAATACCTTTTCCACTAATTGATCGCTTAAGTATAGAGAACCCTATATAACCGTGCTGCCAACAAAGTCGACGGTGTCGTTCTCGTGTGAATGATGACGAATTGGCAAATAAAAAAAGTCTCATACACAAAGCTTTGTTTAAGGTAGTTGATTTTATTTCGTGGTCGGGAAAGATTGTTTAATTAAATTTTGAACACAACAAATTTTTTTTTTGTATTATATACTGCAAAATCAAGTTACTGTTATTATACTTGTAGTAAAGAAATATAGGACAGTTTAGTGATTTATGGATGATTGTCGTGATGTTTCAATCAAGTGGATTGTTTATTATTTTAGAAAAATAGAGTAGTACAAGTTCTCTTTAAAATGCAAAGAATTTGTACAAAAATCTAATTTTATTGTGTTTTCTCTTAGAGCAGAATCTAATGAATGTTCTCTGAATGGGGAATTCTCTTAGAACTATATATATTTTTTTTTCATACGTAGTTTGATAAAAAATTATCACCTTAAGTGTTTGTTTACTCAAAGTAAATAGTCGTATAATAGTAATTACTAAATAAGAAAAAATTATAATTTTATTTAAAATTGTCTCATCCTGTGTACGTTATTTATGTGTAATTGTTATAATAAGGGATTAAATAAAAGATATACACTGTTTAATACACATATGAAATTGAATATGACATATGATAGTTTATAACAACTTATGAAAAGGTTTTTTGTTTTTGACTAATAGTTCTTTAAATATGGGTAAAATTAACACCTTGCTGTCATTTCTGACATTTATGTTCAGTATTGTTCGACAAATCGTATATGTTCGCTTGTTCCCTTCCACTGATGTTTGGTGTGATGCGATTCTGGTGAGCGTTGGTGACATCATCGGTTCTTATTTGGTTCCAGCAGGATGGCGCAACGTGCCACAACTCGGTTGAACGACGACATTATATCTCGACATAGACCAATAAAATGGCACCCGAGAAGCCACTTGACTACTTCTTATTGTGCTATGTAAAGTCTTTGGTGTATGTTGATAAGCCGCAAACTATTCAAGCCTTAAAAACTAATATTTACCTCGTTATTGGTAAGATAGATTACAAATGGCGGGAAGATTGCATCCGCAAGGTCGAGGAAGTCGAATTCCTTGTCATTTGCTTAATGTCATTTTCTATTTTTTTTTTTAATGAAAAACGTATATTTAACATACGAGTATTATAAACAAAACACTATTTAAGGTAAAGAACTGGTTTATTAGTTAAAATGATATTTACATAAACGTTAACTGTTTGTGAATGGAGGAAGATTTAGTTACAAACGCAACTTCATAATGGAGCTAGGGTTTTCATTAAAAATTTTTGAACTTAAAATCAAAAATAAATATAGTTTATTCCCTAATAATTAGTTTTAGAAGTTAGAGTTTCACAATATGGAATGCGGTTTTTAAAGACAATATCTCAGCAACGACGGCTTCTTAAATGTCCAATGGCTGCATTTTCACTGCGGATATTTTCCTCTAGGGTCTGAATAGTTCGAGAAAAGCTGTTACAAACCTCCGACCTGTTTGATATGAGAACCTAGTAGCAAAGAGGCCGTCAAATGAACCTATACTTGCTTATTGCTTTACTTGAAAAAATGTTCGTTAGAATTATCATTCTACCATCGAGACTTTAGCGATGGCCGGATTAGGACCGTCTCCATCTCCAAAAGCGTTCGGTCACTGTACCGCAAGAATGGCAAGAGACAGTTGTTAACCAATCGGCAATATACTTCAGTAGTTACTGTTTCACCCTGGTTATATAATATGGGACAATCGCACACCATATTGGATAACGTTAAGGTTTTTGATGGCATTCACCAGGGTTGTTGAGACACCAGTAGTTCAGGTCCCTTTAATTCCGCATAATTTAGTGTTTATTTTGTGAAAAAAAAGATTTCTTTAATCCTTTACATCATATGAGTAGTGGTCCATATACGTGTGAACCAAACTCATAGTTTTTATAATTTACAATTTAGAAAATCGCCATCTTTTTGCGATTTGTATATATAATACAAAGAAAACTTATTTTTTTTTTTTTAATTACATGCATTATTTGTGAAAGGCTAATGACATGGATCCTTATTGTTTTTATGTACGAGGTAAACATTCGATTTTTGACAGTTTTTTCAATAGCAACACTGACGAACATTTGTCAAATAAACAATTTGAAATGAACGCTTTGGCCAAGTGGAGGGTCAAATTTATCACCAATATATGTATGTTCGGGAGGCCATGATGAATTTTGATTCGGAGGATGATTTGCCTTTGTCTCAAATAGCATCTTCAACGAGAAGTGTGAGGGCTGAGAAACCTGGATGTATATACAGGTTTTTGAAAAAACATAAGACTGAAGTAAAGTTTTTTTGGAGATTTGAATTTTCCCTTAGAAATCGTGAGCTAATTTTCAAGTATTTATTTACTGAAGAAATATTTCAACATATGGATTTTACTATATAAAACAATAACTAAGGACATCCAAAAATTGGTACGGTAATGTCATGCAATCGGTTTAAAGAAATAAAAAGCTTTATTCCCTTCAAAAGTAACTTCAAGTATTTAAATACCAAAAGGTCAACCGGGACGTCACCCTTTTTATAACATTCTGCCATTTCTCGTGGGTGATGAACACATAGTGCCGACTAAGAACAACATAATCCGAGGCAATACAATCCTAAAAAAACCGCACAGCTCTCCTCGTATTATTGCTGTTGATTTAGAGTCGATTTCAAAATTTATACTGGAGTACTTCCAGTGAAGTTGTTGTTTGACCTGCAAGGACGATTTCAGGAGGATAAAGTTACAAATTGTTTTTTGATAACTGACATATCTTACTAAAAATCTATTTTATCATAAGGCATTACAGGCATATCATTAGGATTCTACAGACCCATTACACTTACGTCTTCCCATGGTCATGGGAAATATGAAATATCTCAAAACACGAAAACTTCTCAATGACCGCCATTATGGTTTTCATAGCAACAGGTCCACTAGTGATATGATGGTTTGTCTCACCGAAAAGTTGAACCAAAGCGTTCATCTAGCGAATGCAATGTAGTTGTACTTGATATTTCTAAAGCATTTAACAGAGTTTGGCATCAGGCTCTTGAATGTATTAGAAATAACGGAACGTTTAACTCATGTTGTCTTCGATGGTTTCAAGTTTGATATTCACAAAATAAGTGCTGGTGTGCCCCAGGGCTTCGTTTTGTCTCCGGCACTTTTTTTAATTATCATCGAACATCTACTATCTGCTTCTTATAATACAATATATTCCCTTGCGGATGACAGTACTCTCTGCTTTTCATATTCGTTCCCGGACTCACGCCCTCTTCCGCTATAGAACCGGAACGGAAACGTATGTTAAGCTCATTAAATTCCGATATTCACAGCATCAACAGTGTGGAATTTAATGCTTCCAAATCAAAATGCCGTGTGCTGTCATTAAAGCGAAATCTAAAACCCACGTACTTTGAAATATTGATGATATTGACATAACCCGAAGAAAGCAGTGTGATATAAGTGGCGCTTTCGCGAATATTGAGGCGAAAACTGCGATGAGGGCAGGACCAAGTATATGCTGTCAACGATAAAGGACAACCAACACAGATATAACTTTGAGATAGTTAGAGACTTTGCTAATATTTTTGAATGCAATACAAGTGAAGAAATTGGAATACCCAGTTGCCAATATGACCTCTAGAGATATTCGTTTGGGCAAAATAGATCATATTCCTATCTGGACCTTGAGTAATCATTTTAAAATACTAGAATGCGACTGGAGATCATGCGTAGAGTTAAAAAAAATATAAAGTGCCTTAACGACAAAAGCAACGGTTTTTTATATTCCATATCACTTAACTTATCTTTACAATTATTACTTAGAATAAATTTTTGCTTGCATGCCCAGAGAATTCCATTTTATTTCAATCAATAAAAAATATCTGAGCCTAGTGTCACTTTATTTGTTAAAACCTATCAAATATAATTTTTTTTACTAAGAAAAAAATAAAATCATGCAGTAAAGTGTTAAAATTGATTTATTAAAAGATTTGATTCATATGATGCCGTGAATGTATTATTAAGTTATTGAAATGGGTTTAAATTGCATTGACAAAGATGTCATAATTTTTATATAATGGGTGTTTTCTCTAATGCCCTTAAATTTAAATATGGTATATGTATACATACGAATATACATATAAAACACAACAAATAGTTAATGAAATTCATGTTGTGAAAATAATATGTAGCTTAAAAATAACTACAACAAAAAGCTCTAACATACTAGTCTGAACTGTATACTACGTTGAAAAAAAAATATTTATTTATTTATTCAGAAAATTAAATATACAAGTTTATTCATCTAAATCTATATTGTCTATCCGTTTTTTACGCAAAATTTAATACAAGTTCGTTGTTGCAAATTTAAATCTATTTCTAAAATTGTAAAAAATCGCCAACACACACAGAGATAGATGTACTCTTGGCTACGTAACTTTTGCAAATGTCAAGCTATGACGCTAAGATTTAGAGGGAATATCAAACACAGATGTACCAACTTAACAAAGAAAAGTCGGAGCAATTGGAGCACCACACGGCAGTTATTCCGTTTTATTTTTTTGATCACTGACACTTTGAATTTTAGAGTTATCTTCACTAAAGGGTACAAGTTAAAAAGACTTTTTGTCATTGAACTTTTTGTTTTTGTTTTAACATTTAGGGAAAGTGAATTTTTAGAAAAGTTTGGTACTTTAAAGACGGTTCAATGGAAATTTTGTAACACTGTATAATGAATGTGTTCATTTGGAGTTGAAGGTATTCCGAGATTTCTGTGCAAATTATTTCTTATGTACCACGATGCATGGACAATTTCTCTCATCACTTTATTTTCAAAATTTTGCAAGCTGTTGACATCTGTTTTGTTGGTACAACCGTAGATTTGTATACCATAGGTCCCCAGGGTCTTCAGCACTTGCTTGTATAACAGCAGTTTATTCTCGAAGCTAAGCTTGGAATATTTTCCAAGAAACAAATACATTTGTATGTATATGTTTTCGAGTTATTTACGTTTCTTTTCTACGTTTGACTTCATTTTTAATTTTGTGTCAACTTTCATTCCGTGGTATTTAGAACAGCTTCGTTTGCGAATGGGATACAAACAGATTTTATGAGGGCGGGCAACCTGCTTGTTTTTCTGGAAGAACGGATTTAGTTTCGTGTCTGGCACGGAAGAGTCGAGATACGTTGTCCGTATATAACGAGTTTGTTGGCTAGAAGCCAAGATCTATTGTAATTAAATAGCAAGCGTTCTTTGCACACTTTGTCAAAGGTTTTTGAGACATCAAAAAATACACCTTTTCAAATCATTTTTTAATTTTTTCATTTCTCATATGGATAATTAAGAAAGCAGTTTGTTGTTTGTCAGGGTGTATTTCATACGTGGCAGCTTGAACGATTTCAGTTATCAATTTCCTAATTATTAATTTTTGTTAGTTAGTCTTGCTGATTCTTATTTTTTTAATTATATTTTTACTCATTGTCATGAAAAATCGGGTATTTTCGTGCTAAGACAGTTTGCCAGCAGAGTGGCTGGTACTCCATATATATTTTTGATAAACATTTGTTCTAGCGCACACCGCGAAAAATAGATAAAATTGTAAAAAAACATTTTGTCTGTTTCTTACACGTATGGTGATTACTTTCACAGTTTCGAGTTTTAGTTTTGAATCTTTAGAATTTTTCCGTCTGCCTTGTCCTTGTGTGTAGTGGTAATTTCTTAATTTTTATGACCACATTGAGAATTGTTTTTATATCATTGATTTTTTCGAGATTTATGTTAATATGAAAACGGGAAAGTAACGTTTGATTGTAGTCTATACTTATAGCGCACATAGATATTTGAGATCATGGTGGAGATCTTTATAGCACTGAGGTCAGAATCCATAGAGCCTAGCTCCAAAGAGCTCAAATTTTCCAACTGTCTGCCACCTGGTGTAATTACACTTGTTTGTCCAATGTATATTTTGTATACCCAATAGGCTTGGTATGCGTAGGGTGAATTTAAGTTGCGTTTGCCTACCATAGTTATGTTCTAAACCCAAAGGGAAACAAATGTGGAAAAGGATTTCCTAAAAATATTTATTGGAACTTTGAAAATAAATTTAAAGCGCAGAAATTCAGAAGTTATCGTGCATGCATTATTAAGTTATTGAAATGAGTGCTTTCATTAGTGTCCTTAATTTTGTATCTATACATATAAAAAAATGTGGGTTGTCATGGCTCAAGTGATGGTGTATTGATTTACACGGCTCGGCATTCAATTCCAACCTTGCCCGAAAGACTTTTTTTTTCAGCCAATTGAAATCAGTGATTGCTCAGAATAGAGCAACAACTTCAATTACACCAATAATTTTGCATGCGACCCATGAAGCGAAATTGCCACTGAGCTCAAGTTTCATTCTTTCTCCTTCTGTTCCATTTTCCAAAATAAAAAAAAAATTAAAACGTGCACAAGCATTTTAAAAATAGTCGTATCCGCTTTAGTGTTAAGTTCTTAAAAATAAGGACAAATTCGTAAAATTAGAGTTTTAAAAATATAATAGCTTTCAAATGATTACAACGGCTAGCTGTAACACACCAGTCTATATTGTATTCTTCTTTTAATAATTCAAGTTTTAATTCAATTAAAAAACCCTGTTTAATCATAAGCCTTTTTGTGGTAATTTGCCAGTATATTTATGTACTGAATGCAAATTTGAGAGTTATCCCTACTGAAAGATTTGATGGGTAAAAATTAACTATTTATTAACTATAGTGAATGTAGTTCAAAATTTCTTACTGAGTTATTTGATTTACATGTGTATGTGTGCACCACAATTTCAAATAAATATGGTATGTTGAAACAAAAAATAATCTCAAACAAAGTGTACTCATACAAATGCAAATACAAATACTTATTGTAAAGATCGAGATTAAAATGTCGCATAAATTCAAAGACAAAATAGTAAGTATGAACGATATCATCATAACGTCATATATAAATATGTACACACAAATCAACGTTATAAAACACTTTAAGACCTTGTGATAGGTAAAATCATGATATGAACAGGATTTGATTAAAACTCTTGATTTAATCTGATTCCTGTCATATAGCGCCCTAAAATAATAATTCATTTATTTTATCAAAGTAGATTAAAGACAATCGTTCTGAAGTAATTTAAAGCGTATTCCGTTTACTTTATATTAAGTAATGTTGATTGTGATTACTTATCGAATTGTTCGTGAATTGGTTATATATCTCGAATTTCAGATATATTCTAAGGGTTGTTTATTGTTAAGTAGGTAACATTTTGAAAGAATCTGATTTATGTGTAATTCTACCCTCAAAAGGAAATTATTGTTCATACTATTTACAACGTAATTCAACGCCAAAAAGAAATATCTGCCAAGGACTGCAAAGTGTGCTGAAGTTATTTCTTCGGCCAACAATTTGAAGCGTGTTTAAATAAAATCATTGCTCTACAAATAATTACAAGTATTAAAAAATCCAATGAATTATGACAGCCCAGATGCTTTTAGCCCGCAATTGATTAAATTTATTATATGAAAAGAGATAGATATTCGTACGCTTTATATGCTTTAATGAAGGAAATGTTGGCTAAGGGTATTTCCGACGTTGTTCCAGATACAACCAATGATAGAAATGTAGTTTGCTACTGGCCTCACCGTCCTGTTTGTTGAGAAGATAAGGAAACGACGAAACTGCGCATTGTATTCGATGTTTCCGCTCATGCACCGAATAATCTTTCACTTAATGACGTTTTGGAAGTGGGAGAGAACTTTTAACCTGATCTTTTAATTATTCTTTTAAACTTTCGAGTAGGGAAAATCGGAGTCATTGTGGATATTCAGAAGGCGTTTCTGCAGATAGCCATCGCTTTCTTTGGTTTACCGAGCTGATTATTAACGAGAAATCGCTATCTGCAATACGTACATTTCGAATGACCCGACTTACCTTTGCCATGAAAAGCATTCCTTACATCCTTGGTGCTATGATCCAAGAATTAATCAAGAAAGCCCAGTCAAATTTTGAAGAACGATGTAAGTTATCCAACAAAAGCGATAAGGAACTGCTACGTTATAAAGGTATTTTTTTCTGCCTTGCCTAAGGTACAAGGCATGCGTTGGATCATACAATCATATGAACTTCAAATATGTTAGATCTAAGCCCAGTCCTGAATTTACTTAGGTCTGAATGTATTCAGAGTACCAAACGCAGTTCTCTTTTATGTTCTTTCAGTTTAAATACATACATACATAAAACATGCTTAAAAATTAGCTAAATTAACTTCAAATTATCTTATTTTAACCTACTGGCCCTATGCGGGCACTCTAAGTTAAACATAATATTTATTTTATGTCTTTCGACGTGTCTTACAGTCTATTTTATTTTTATTTCTACAATTATTGAAACTCGAACTAAGAAAATAAATTTAAGTAAAAACTTAGTAACTGGACTGTTTTGTAAATGTATTATAAAACTTAAGACTAGAACTTACAAACTACCTAAAAATAAATCTTAATCTATTTAACTTACTTACATCTAATATCTAATAAAAACATACATATTATTGTATATATATATACATAATATATAATTTTTTTGTTGTTTTTTTAATTTTTTTTAATCTATTCTTTTTTTCTTAAATCTAACTTAATCCTACCTATGTAAGGCGGCCATGACTAAAAAAATTGGACTGACCCACTTTGCTTCACTTGAAGAAGCTACCTAGTACTTGATGAATTTGACAACGAAGCATCCTCTCCTTCAATCAGCCACCAACTGAGCCGGAGACGCTCCACACTGCTATGTGCGATGTCTCTGTCGTAGTTGAGTTGCCTGTCCGCAGCTGTTCGAGCAACGTGGAAGATTAGCGGCACCGCCAATCTGTCCTGGATCAGACCTTTAATATACAGGTAGAGGAATGCTTCTAGAGGAATAAAGCTCTCAAAGAGAACTGTCATGATACATATAATTAGGGTAGAGAGTTCCGGAGATAAGGTTGTTTGATGAAGTCATTGCTCTTACAATGTGCCTTCAAATCAACTTAATGACGTAACTGTTCACTCTTATTAGGTTCGCCCTATTGTACAAGACCTCATTAGGATAGAATTTTATGTACTCAGACTCTGGTGTTCTGTATAAGCGAAGACAAGCCCCCTCAAACACCCGAATCTTTTCCAGTAAACTTGCTCTCACGTTGAACCACACCGGGCATTCAAATACAAGCATGGGCCTGATAAGGGACATTTAGCAGATCACCTTTACTCTTGCATCGAGTTGGCTTTTATAAAACAGTCCCTTTGTACGGGCAAAAGCACATTCAGCTCTGGTCAAAGCAACATATATATGTTTGTTAAAATATAGATATTGATCCAGATAGATTCCAAGGTATCTGGCTACATTTCGACAAGCAAGTGGCTGTCCGTGCTGTCCGACATAAGAAAACTTTCGCCATTTCTTTCTGGTATCCCTAGAGGCCCCAGACAAAGGCGTCCTAAAGCGAATCGTTTCCGATTTCTGAAAGTTGATTTTCAACTTCCAGTCGTCAAAATAACGGTTAATTTTGTCAAAGTCACGTTCCAAAAGTATATTAATGACCTCAATTCTTGGGTCTGCGTACGTTATAATTTACCGCACCTTATTGCAGACCGTTTTTAATGTGAAATGTTCTAGCAGAAGTCACATCATCATTTTTCACGACTAACTGTCTATCTGTGAGCATATTAAAAAGAATATACAGAAGTGGTTTACTAATGCCCAGTCTGTTCAGCTTGAAGAAGAGTCCCTCTAACCATACGGTATCGAAGGCTTTTAGGCAGGCACCAGTGCACTAGTTCTTGATTTTGTTCCATTGGATATCAGAAACCAGTTTAGAATGATATCATGCTCCGCCTCAAAATCAAATTCATTATCCGAAACTATACTTTTGTGATTCTATCGATCACCTTTTCGAAAACCTTACTGATGTTTGATAGAAGACTGATCGAGCTGAGATTCGCCGGATTGGAAGTATCTTTATATCTTTTGGGGACGGGATGTACCACAGCAGTTTTCCAATGCGCTGGATAATAGGCATTATTCATTGCATTATTGAACAGGGTGGTATATGAATATTTATTCACTGCTTCTAGCGGGAGATGTTGAAGCACAATTGTAAATGTAAAGGCTAAACGCTTGTTTTGAAAAGTGTATTTACAAAAGTTTTTAAATGTTTCGGTTTGTTAAATATTGTCTTGGTCGCCCGTCTTTTTGCGGCTCTTCTTTTTCAAAGGCAAAATAAAAAACAAATTTTAAAATCTGACAAATAAAAAGAGTTGCCAGCTAAACAAAATTATTTGTGATGTCAATTCAATTAAATTCACTTTTTGGCGATTTATCAATAACGAAAATTAATGACATTTAATTTAAAATAATTCAGTAAAAATAATAGGTAATATCAAATAAAATAAAAGTGTATTTATGCACTAGCACTCTCCACGACCGTAAATCGAATCCGATTCTCAATGTAGATGTAGAACTGCCAGTCAAGAAACAGGTCTGCGAAAATTTCCTGATGTATGTACTTCGGCAAATCTTATGTGTCCATCCTTGGCAGGGAATATATTGATGGTTCAGCTTTTGAGCCATTATGATCTTGGAAGGTTTGGGTCACAAATTAGAACCAGATCATCCAACTTGACTGGGTCAGGATTTTCATGCCATTTAGGACGAGTCAATAATTTGTTCACAAACGATTTTTGGCTTATGACTGTTTTCTGCGACACGTTGTTACTTCTGGATGAGGTGTTTGTGTTGAGTTGACACCTCCAATTAAATTCGGCATGATAGGTTCATCATCCTCAGAACTTATAGGAATTTCAGTCAGAGGCTGGGAATTTATTATATTTTCCGGCACTAGGCAACTAGAAATTTTGTCGTTGATGATTTTTCGCATGGTAATGTCGTACTATCAGGGTTGTTAATCGGTGCTTCTTAGAAAGTAATATTGAGCAACGAGCATCCATTATATAGGGCTTCATCTATTCATCCATTTACGCGTAAAAGATGATTTTCATCTAAATATGGAGTAAGAGCGTAGATACTGCTTTGTTTTGGTAATGACTTCTTATTTTCTAAGAGGTTAATTTCTGATGTAAATACATTACGATGAGAAGGTTGGCATAAAAAGATCTTAGCAAAGTCCAATTTCGCGACCGTGATGAGGAACCTAGATGATGATGCATCTGGGCATTTACTCTTGAAGAGAAACTTATTCTGTGCTCAAAAGACCGAGCTAGGAGGGAAAACGGTTAAAGTCCTTAAAAGAGCTACTTGTATGGCATTTTATCAGAGGACCCAACTTCACTTCCTCATCCAGTTGAGATTGCGGCAGCTGAACTTCAAAATTTGGGCAATTTTCATAGGGCTACTTCAGAAAATCAGGACCTTTGAACCATTTGCTTTTGACATTAAATTTTGGTAGATTACTTGGGCGAGTGACGATATCTGCGACATTTTGGTCGGTGGGAACCCAACTCCATTGGTTCTTAGTTGAGACATTCAAAATTTTGGCGATTTTATGTCCCACATATGGCTTATATTTACGTTGAGATGAATAAATCCAGTATAAAACGGTGTGAAAATCACTCCAATAGAAAATGTTGTCCACTTTAATGCTGTGATGTTGGCAGATGAGTGGGCTGAGTTGTATCCCTGGACAGCAGTAGTAGTTCTAATCTTGGAATCAACTTCAATCGTATTGGCGCACAACGAGTTTTTACAGCTTGGAAAACAACATCATGTGCAGAATCTTGGCAAATACGAAAATAACCGCCAGCAGCATAAGCGATTTGGCTGGTATCGACGAATACATGTAACTCTATAGTGGTGCCTATAAATTTTGAACTCATCAATTGATTTTTATTCTCTCCACCAGGCGTGCCATTTATGATGCAATTCTTGAGGAATAGAGTCATCCCAGTTTGCGCTTTCCAGGTTGCTTGCACCAAAATCTTGAATAAAAGCAAAAAATCTGCAAGGAATCCAATCTGGTCGAACACAGCCATAACAATTCTAAAAAGTTTACGATTTGATGGTACTCTCAATCCTTGCAATACAGGCTGTTGAACTTTATGGAATGTAGTTTTAAACTGGAAGTTACCTAACTCGGTATTCCAAAACAGACCAAAAATTTTCTCAACAGTTGCCTGCTTTTCCATGTTGACTATAGTTACTGAATCGTTGGCATCTGAATTGAGATAAGCTTGAACTTCAGGAGCATTGGATACAAAACCTCTAAGCTTGCTTTGGGCTACAGCATGTATTTTGATGACCCCTTTTGAAACAGCAAAAAAAGTCATCAACGTAGTGTTTATTGATGATGGCATCCACGGTATGTGGAAATTGGGATACCTGCAAAGTCTTCAGCGTTCAATGTTTGATAAACTCGGCACAACATGGTGATGATATAGAGCCGAAAATCATGGACCTCATGACACAATGTTAAATGGGCTGCGAATTATGAACTCGCTACAAAAAACTCTGAGCTTGTTGATCATATGACGAATTTTCGCCTGAGAAAACATTTCTTTTATATCAGCTTCCACAGCAATTTGGCCTTTTCGAAATTTAAATATTATTTCCAAAAGCGGCTTCATTTGTTCTGGCCCTTTATATAGAACTGAATTTCAAGAAGTTCCACATAGAGAGGCGGCAGCATCAAAAATAATGCGTAGCTTTCCTGGCTTGTGTGGATTGTGTGTCTCCACACCAAAATGTGGTAAATACCATACTGGATTTTTACAATTTAAAATCTCATCGTCTAACAAAGGCCTGGCATATCCTTTTTTAAAATACTTTTGCATTCCAGTACTATAACTTTGGGCATACGCTTCATACGTATTTACTTTACATTCAATTCCCCTTAGGCGATTTTCTGCCATCTCAAGGGTGCTTGGGAAGGAAATGCTTTCTTGCTTCCAAAAAAGCCCAACCTCAACATGGCCATCAACTTTTTTTGTCGTCTCTATAAATATTTTTCTGGCTTTAATATCATCATCAGATTCAAGCAGTCAAGTGTACACTTCTGCACATGAACCTGCAGCAAAATATGTAGCAACCATAATGTTTAATCTATCCAATTCATCATTTTCATAGATGTAAAGTACAACAGATGGTTGATTTATCGTGGCTGCATTAACTGAACCATAGGCTATCCAACCCAACATTGTTTTAGCTGCTACGGGATAAAAATGTCTAGCTTGGACCAAAGTAGCAGTAGCAATTAGCTGAGCATGGTCCAAACCAATCAGCAATGTTGGCTTTATATTGCTGGAGTCCACCAGTGGCAAAATTTCCAAATGTTCAAATTGACGGCTCTGAAATGTCTGGGCGGGCAAATTGAAATTTTTAAGTGCTCGAACATTTTTGAGGTTATATTTTATGGTGTCATCTCTACCAGAAATTTTAAGGTTGACTCTGGATGAAACTTCAGTGCATGCTTTTTCACCATACCACTGTAACTGTAGAGGCTGAGAGCTTCCTTTCAAACCAATTTGATTAGCGGTTGATTCTTCAATGATTGAAATCAAGTCACCAACATCGAAAATGCATATTTTCCAATCGTTCTTTGGGTTCATATAGAACCACTAGCACAAATTTAAATAACTCACTGGAAGTTGGAGAACGGCATTTTAACAAGGGCTGCTTCTCTATTTTTTCATAAAGCATAGGATGATGATTTTTACGGCAACCATTTACATTGCATGGCTTCTTAATGGCCCTTTTTAAAACAGGTGTAGCACAAATGGTCTTTTTTGATACAACTCCAATGATCGGGTGCAGAAAGAGCTTTAAATTTGCCAAAATTTGCTAAAATATTTTCCTTTTCACATTCTACGCATTTAACTTCTTTTTTCTGCCCTTTCTCATGGTCGTGCATTAACCTACATGGCGGTGGTTGTTGTTGACCAAGTACCTTATTACCGCTCGGCATGAGGTTTAAGATCCGAGAAAGTTCACTTAGCCATGTGGAAAAGTTATTGAGGTTGGCATATGATTCGATTTCGGCAGCAACACGAGCCCAATCCAGTTGTTTACTGGAAGGAAGCTTCAATACCACATGATCGAGGAGAGTTGGATTGGAAGGATGATGTTAAGCATCAGAAGAATTCAAAAAAGCAACAACAATACGTACATTGGTGGCTAAAGCTACTATCTGATTCATCTTACCCTTCAAAATCGGTGCAATTTGCTGAACCTGTTGCAGCTGCTCCTTCACCAATAGCTCGGATCTTCCAAATCTGAACTCCAGCTCTTCAATAATACTTGGAACACTATTCGGATGTATCAACATCGACACCACTGCTTCACGTGCTGATCCAATAAGTCATTTTTGCAATTTCATTAGATTGTGCATTTTGGTGTATTTAAACGTTGCAGTAGATTCATCAAAATTGGCTTTGAAGAGAGGCCAAACCTCTATGTTGCCGGAAAGCATGGTAGATCATAAATTTCTACATTTGGCTCCATTATCACCAGCAGTTGAAACATTATCTTCGGAGTCACCTTGACTGTGGCTATCTCCATTTTCGTTTTCTTCAACTAGCAAAGTGGAGCACAAATTTTAGATTTCAAGTTGGTTGTTGGTCGTGGAAGTTTTAAGCTCTTCCATTGAAACTCTCATTGCACTCAACACTCATTGCTTAGTTTCGCTAACCAAAAAGCACATCAGAGGCTTGGCCTTTAAGAAACTTTAATAGTGCAGCTCGTAGCATGTTCGTTTATCTGACGTTGAAGCTGAGTCATCTGCCCCTGGATAGAGAGCAAGATACCTAGCATGTCAGTTCCAGGTTCCGGTGCTTGTGCCTGAGAAGCAACCTTCGCTTGCTGTGCCATGTTCCCCCTATCAGCAGCCATTTGGGCGTAGGTAACTTGGGAGTAACGGCTGGTGTTTCAATTTGAACCGGTGGACGCTTAACTTCCGCCTTTTGCTGCCAAGTCAGATTTACTCTTTTTATGTGCTGGAATTTGGGACAACCCCGATAGTTTGTGATGTGTTCCGTATTTTTACATAAAACGCAAAGAGTTGGCTTTTTTTCGACGCTCTATCATTACCCAGAGCGCATTATTCTGATTTCCGTGTCTTACCGCACTTTACGCATAGGGGTTGCATTTCGCAGTTCGACGTGGCGTGCCGGAACCTTTGGCAGCGAACACATTGTAAAATGTTTTCACTCCTCCTTAATTTTTCCCAGTGTAAAACCTGGTAGTCTAGGACTTTAGACCATCCAGTTTGCTGTTGGGACTTAGCTGGACCTGGAAAAACGGTAGTTTCCGCTTCTCCCTTTTGGCTCTAGCAGTAAAAAAATGGCTTTACCCCCACGAATTTGAGCTTTTCGAACTACTTCTCTTTCAGCAGCACAAGGAGCTCCTCCGGATCAGTCGACGGTTTTATGTTAAACCCCTCAGCGGCATTGTTCGCAGCTTTTTAGTCTTAGGGGTGTAGAAGAAGAATTCCGTCGTCGAATCCATCAAAAAGTTTTCAATTTTGTGGTAGAGCTCCACTGTATTACAGTGGATCGCGTGTCTATCTAAACTTCACCTTAAACTTAAACTTAACCTATTTAAAAATTGTTGCCAATGGCCGACTTACACAGTTCGATAGTGTCCTTCAACTCTAATTTAAATGTGTTGATTGGCGGCAGTTTCTGCTCGGTGGGTTTCTGCTTTTGCTGTTGTTGTTGTTGCTGATTTTGCCGCTGCTGTTTCTGAAACTCGTGCTGTTGATGCTGTTGTCGCTGCGGTTATGACTTTCGTTGTTGTAATTTTTGCTGTTGTGTCTGTGCTTGTTATTTTATTGGAACTTCTGCTGGTTTTTGTTGTTGTAGAGGATTCTGTTTAGACTCGCTAATTGTGGGCTGTTGCGGGAGTTGTTGTTGTTGTTGTTGTGGAGCTCAGGAGTTTTTGTTTCTGCTCTATCTGCCGTCTTGCTACTTGTTTAGCTTTTATACCAATAACTTTTTGTTGATTCCACCAACTGGAAGCGCTTCCTTCATGTGACAGCTTAACATACTGTTTTCGAGATGTGGATGCGTTTAAAAAGTCCTTTGTTAGAATTCAAATAACAGCTGAAGTTATTGATAGAGCAGAATTGTACTGGATTGGCCAAGTACAACGCGAACATTTCTTTCAGGATATAACAAGTCTTCGGAAGAAAAAGGTATTGTCTTAAAGTTCAAAATTACTATTTCTTTTCCTATATCTAGATGCTAATGGTCAATTGCTTTGAGTGGGAGGTCGACTACAAAATATAGAAGTTGATGTAAACGTCGCTCACCCCATCATCTTGCCGATGATCTCACATTACTAAACTCATCGTTTCTGATGTACATCAAAGGACATTCCATAGTGGAATCTTATCAATTCTCTCTAAATTGCGCTCTCGGTACTGGGATATTAAGGAGAGGCAGCTAATTCAAAGCATTATCAAAAGCTGCTTCGTGTGTACGATACTTCGTGGACAAGCGGCTACACAAGTATTTGAGCCGCACCCAAAGGATAGAGTTTTGTCATCAAGGGTATTCGAAGTCACTGGAATTGACTTTGTCAGACTAATATGTAGTGGATAACAACGGTCAACGAAAAAAGCTATATTTTCTACTGTTCACGTGTGCACCGGTTCGAGCTGTACACCTTGAATGTACCAACGAGGTTACAGCAGAAAGTTGCATTCTCGCCATAAGACGTTTCCTTGCCAGAACAGGTGTTCCTCGCATTGTGTACTCAGATAATGCCGCAACGTTCAAGAAAGCATCATCTAAGCTAAAACAACTTAGCAAAATACGAAGAAGTGAGCGATTCCTAGGTTCCTTGAGTGATAAAATGGAATTTTATAGTTGAGCGAGCTCCATGGTGGGGCAGATTTTGGGAGCGACTTGTAGGCGTAGAAAAATCAGTTTTAAGGGCCGCTATACGACGATCCACTCTTAGCAATGAACAACACTTTAATTACGGAGGTAGAATGTGAAGTCAATTAGAGGCCTTTTACGTATTTGGAAGATGATCCTTTAGATCTTTCGCCACTCATTCCTGCACATTTTCGTTCGACTCATGTGAACTCTCTTATTACCCCCTTACCCTCCCGTACGATTTGTTTCACAACATGTACCAATATATCAGACCTCAAAACATCTTTATCCTAAACCTGACCACCCTTTGTAATTTTGGCATTGAATGATGCAAATTATAAAGTTTTCTTATGATTTTTCTCTCGAAATAATTGACTTCGGTCTCATTGACCTTCTGAATTTCAGCCCTGGCCAACTCCAGTGCTGAACCTAATGTCAAACCTTTCTTTTCCAGAAAAGCGTTCTGGAATTGGTTATGTAAAATAAATATAAATTGGTTACGCAGAGCCGTCTCCAAATAAGCTCCAAATTTGCAATTCGCTGACAATATCTTAGGGGGTAAGGCCACTCTAGAGGCCGTAAAAATGGACTTTTTTGATTTTTTTTTTCAGGAAAAATATAAAATAAATCGAGTTTACAAATTTAGAAAATTATTGTACATATGTTTGACTGTAAAATATATTTTTTGTAAAATAATTCATTTAATAATGACTGCTGTGAAAAGTTTCTCAAATGACCTCTCTTTTTTGAAAGGGTCTACGGCTGTACCAACAGCTCTTATAAATTTTAAATTACGGTGACTCGCTAATTTTTTTTTATTGCACATAACAACAGCTAGAGATGTATGTAGGATTTTTTTGATATATTGATTTTTGGGTGAACTGCGCACTTCCAAAATCAAACTTGCAAACGCGTTTAAAGTTTTAAGTTGGGTCGCTGCCTATCTTTTTTTTCTTTTTTTTATAATTCCGCTCGCGCACCAAGGAGATATGATAGTTTTGAAACTCAGGTGTAAGGTTTCGATATTTTTCCAGAGGTGGTTGTCAAACTGGAGCTAGTGCACCATCAACCAGTGGGTCTTAGTATGTGCTAGTTATTAGTTCGTTACATTTAGCCCAGCCAGCAACCACTGCAACATCAGTGTTATGCTTTCATGTCAGAGTTGACACCGACGGGATTTACATATTACTACTAAGTAATCTTATGATTTAATGGTTTGACTTCCTACCCTTATGTCCATGTATTCCATATTTTTCCGAGTGGTCACTAGGACAGCTTCCGTTTTGTGATCTGCTAATCCAGGCTTATTACCCAGCCTTTTGCGAGATTGATTGCATCATTCTCAGCTGATTCCACCTCGCAAATTTTTTTGCAATACATCAGCGAATCCGAATATTTTTACAACTCCGTCGTGTATGATAATCCAAAGTAGAGTTCCCAGAACCGATCCTGGTCGCATTCATATCCTTCATATCTCTCTATTGGTGAAATAGCTGGATACAACTTTTCGCAAGTGTATCTATTCTGACTAGAGACCTTCTTATAAGTGACCAATTTTCTGAGTTGCTATCATTTCTATTGTCCAACTTTACTACTATACGAGTACAATATTCATCGTCATCTTGTGACCGGTCCTCCAGGCGGTTTGTTTCCCTTTGGTAAGCGAACCAAACGTTGCAGTCTGAGAGAGTCTCAGATCTAATCCGCCAAAATTTTATGGGTAATAGGTTTGGGGTGACAAATATAAGAAACTGCATAGTAGGCGAGGCTTCTCCGCACTGCGATCTGAATAATAGGGAGATGAAAATATGACCTTAGTTTTTGAGTTATTAAAAAATAAATTACACAAAATACGATAGTTTTTTTTTTTTTTTAAATAGAGGACTCTTTTGAATCTCTTGTAGTACTAATCGAAATCTATTAATACAGCACATATTTAAAAAAAACAGTTTCCAGAATCATAGAACAAGAACTGCAAGCTTCATAAAAGAAGATTCGTTACTGAAACATCAGGCGAATGGTTCTTTTATTTTAAAGCCCGCAACCAATATATTTATTTAAAACTTGGAAAAAATTACTGGACACAAACCAAGTGCTAATGTTCCAAAAACCAATGAAGTCCGTACACCGATTACGTATTAAAAGAAATATGTTCATATTTTAAATAATTTATTATAGCTTTTGGCTAAAATCCTAGAACTGTTTTCCAATTCACTTTTTGTTTTGTTTTGTGTTTACTTATTTTTTGCTCGGCGGAAAGGGGAGATAAATCCACCTGCCATACTTTTTTATTTGCTTCACCCACATTTTTGCACTTAACCGTTAATGCTTAACCTCTTTTTTGACCATTTAACCGGATAGAATTGTCCTAAATTCTAATAGGATATGAAATATCAAAAAACCAATGAAGAATACTAGAAGTTCTCTTTATTAAAAAGTTTTTGTCGTGACCGATCGGTCACACCCATTTCGGTTAATTTATTAAATATTCGACCAAGCTAGTCAAATTAGGTTTAACCATATCTATTCTAAATAAACATTCAAGTTATGCTAGTTCAGTTTTCTATATAATTATTCTAAATTCGTTTATATCGATATATTTAATTGTCTTTCACAGTCTACGACTCATATTTACCACCTTGGTACCACCTTGGCGTACACTTACTTCGCAATATGGGAAATAAGTTCTGGTACACTTATATAAAATAATGCTTCGATGCAGATTTCTTTAGCGAGAGCTCTACCTACGTATGTTCATCCAATTTTCCAAGCTTTGTCAATCTTCTTACCTACCTCAAGTACATCGTGTATGCATATGTTTTTTTCCGGTTTAACAAAGTTATAGCTCCAGCGAAAAGTTTTCATTAGACACATAAGTCATTTTGTTCGCCAGACATTTAACTACACATATACACAAGTTGCGTCCGCTAAATACAAGGGTCATTGTTTTATCGTTCAGTGATCATGTCGAGTTTGTGCCTGACAAAGAACATTTGCGGCACGCATTGCTTTTCTTATTTAATCAAAAGAAAAAGGCTGTTGAAAGTCATCGTTTGCTGGGAGAAGCATATTGTTAACACGCTCCATTAATTAGAACATGTAAGACATGGTTTCGACAATTTAAAAGTGGTGATTTCAATGTGAAAGACTGTGAGTGCTCTGGTAGACCACAAAGATGCGAGGACGAGCAATTGAAGGAGTTATTGGATGATGACCCAACTCAAACTCAACGGCAATTAGCAGAAGCGTTACATGTATCACAAGTAACATTCAGCAGACGCTTACGAGCAATGGGGAGATCAATAAACTTGGTTAATTGGTCCCACACGATTTGAATGAACGTCAAATAGAAAATCGCAAACTCTCTTGTGAAATTCTGCTTCAACGTCACGAAAGGAATTAATTTTTGCATCGAATTATGACGGGTGATGAAAAATGGATTTACTTTAAAAACCCGAAGTGAAAAATATTCGTGGCTTACACCTGGCGAAGCCGGTCCTTCAACACCAAACCCAAATCGCTTCGTAACATGACAACGCAAAACTAGTTAAAGACACCTCAAAATCGCTTAGATGGAACATTCTCTTGCACCCGCCGTACTCCCCAGACTTGGCGCCATCTGACTGACTCTTCGTATTAATGGGGAACGCGCTCGCACTTCAGCGATTTCGAATAAGTTGGAAAATGTCTCGACGAAAATTACCTGAAAGATGGGCGAAATGTGTAGAAGGCGATGGCTAATATTTTGAATAAAAAAAATTTTTTTATCTAGAAAACTACGTTTTTTTTACAAAAAAAAAAAAAACTGAGAAAAACTTATGCATACACTTGGTATATAGTATACCAGTTTTTTTTTTGTTAAGTTGGTACATCTGTTGTTGACATTCTCTCTAAATCTTAGCGTCATAGCTTGACATTTGCAAAAGTTACGTAGCCAAGAGTACAACTATCTTGTGTGTGTTGACGATTTTTTACAATTTTAGAAATGGATTTAAATTTGCAACAACGAGTTTAAATTAAATTTTGCGTAAAAAACGGATTTAATTGTGGACGAACGTTGGAAATGTTGGAAAAGTGTTTCGGCAATGATTCTCCAAAGAAAACGGTCGTTTACCAGTGGCACGAGTGGTTCAAAAAAGGTCGTGAGTCAATCGAAGATGACGAACGCAGTGGCAGACAATTGAAAACATGATGAAGAAAAAAAATGTTGGTCAAAAACCGCAAATTAACCATTAGAGAGATAGCGGAGGACTTGAACATTGCCTTTGGATCCATCCAAGACATTTTGGTTAATGATTTGGGTTTCCGTCGTGTAGCAGCAAAGTTGGTGCCAAAAGACCTCCATTTCATGCAAAAAATAGACCGTGTTGGTGTCGCAAACGAGATGAATTGCTAGGCTGAATTCGATCCCACATTCATCCAAAACATCATTACTTAAGACGAGACGTGGGTTTATGAGTGCGACACGCAACCTAGACATAAGGCAAATGATGTTCACCAAATTAGCCGAGACCAAAAAACCACGTCGTTTTCAGTCAAAAAAAAAAGCAATGCTCACGGTTTTCATGGATTACAACGGTGAAGTGCATCATGAACTTTTGCCAGACAGTAAACAAAAAGTATTATTTGGACGTTATGAGACGTTTGCGTGAAGCAATTCGTCGAAAGAGACCAAAATTGTGGGCAAAAAGCTTGTGGAATTTGCACCATGATAACGCACCGTCGCACAATCCCATCATTATTAATAATTTTTTGACGAAAAATGCAACAAGTACCATCCAACAGTAACCGATTTCACCTGATTTGGCTCCCCGTGACTTCTTTCAATCGAGTTAAAAAACCAATACGGGGAACGCGTTTCAGCAGCCGAGAGGAAGTAATGGAAAAATCGCAGGAAGCACTGATGAACATACAGTTAATTTGCCAATTTTGTAAGCGCGATTCTTGAACATTAGAAAAAAGCAATGCTACTGCAATGCAATGAGCTTCTTGAACGTATTATGAGCTAAAGTCAATCTGGATTTTACTGGGTAAGCTAGGCTGATGGTGGCGTGGGCATCTAGATTCTGGGTTCTAAGTAGGTTTGAGCAACTTAATGGGGAACAGAACCTCCGTCTACTTGGGTTTAGATTTAATAAGCAAAAATTGAAGAAAAAAAATTTCAATGTCATGAGTGATGAGTTAATGCATTCCAACATGCATTGCGAAATTCGATATCATCAACCTGATATTAGTACAAGCAGATTCTTTGACAGTGCCGTTAAGTGATTTAAATGACAAAATGGAAAAATAGGACTTTCTTCCTAATCGGGAACTAACCTGTTAATTGGTTAATTGATTTTGCTGCGTGACCAAAAATCATTACAGCTAGCTCACAAATTCACAAGATCACAAAAATCCAACCAATCTACGCAAGCATACCGCAATTATTGTAGATGTACAAATATCAGACGCCATAACCACGGAGAAGCTGTATAAGAATATTAAACATTGAATATTTGCAATTAGAATAAATCATCAGAACCTTTGCCAATCACGTACCCTCCAATAGTTATATTGTCAACTCACTTACAAATTGCAGTGCTAAAGTTCTAAAAATCAATTTTGACATGAATTTCTTGCTGTAAGCCTTCTTCATGTAAGCCCGTCTTTTATGTAGCCCCACACAAAGAAATCAGGAGCTGTCATATCTGGGGAACATGGAGACCAATTGACATCTTCCGCTTACCAAAAAGTTCTTCATTATCACCTCTGCGGTTTGTTAAAAATTCTCTTTCATGGTCTGTTGTTGTTGTTCCAATGATGGTATGTGGATATTTATCTTTATCGGCCATTATTAAATATAAAAGCGTGTAATTAACTCTGGTGCAATGTTTTTTGATTCCCTATGAAATTGAATTCATTAGGTTATTTGGAATTAAGGTTAGTTATACGAAACTATTGCCACAACGTATGAGAAATAAATTCCGTGGAATCTTGTATGGAAACAACTCTGGAATACATTAAAACTCGCGTTAGTAATGTTCTGGGTAAAGCCAGTTTAGTAACATGTCACTGCTGTGGACACCGTCGTACAGCCTCCAAAGCATCTACATGGCGAGCAGACCGATAAAGATCTGTACGTGTCAGATCAAATACCGCCTCCTGGTTCTCTAACGTATGATAAAGTTTTTCATTATGTGTAGCTGTTGCAGCATTCAAATACTGGCGCCATTTTCATTGCATTGTGTCATACTAATAAATAGTTACAAAATATTAAATTTCAATAATTTTGACCTGTTCTTGCATTAGACATAAATTCTTTATGATCTGCTAAAAAAAAAAAGATACTACTAATTTAACTCAGTTCCGCATAACTGAACGTCATTGGTTTTAAGTAATTGTTACCTACCTTCGTTCCTAGAAACGTTTAAACGCTATTGCAATCTCCCATATAAAGCAGCAGCAACAAATCGTTGCATCTATTGCTGTAATCTTATAACATTTTAGATTTCCAATTTTTAGTGAAATGGGTATGTTCGTTTTGGTTTTGATGATTTGTTTGAACATATATACATATGTCATTTTATGTCGAAGACCCTGATTTTAAGATATATACATACATGTGTGCAATGCTTCGCTGTCATCACTTCGATCGCTCCAATGAGTAAAATCAACCTGCAGATACTTTATCAAATTTTGACTGTACTACCAGGCACACATCACTGAGCTAGAGAAAAATATATATCTACGGGGTCCGTCTTATGTTGCAGCCCGATTTCATTTGGGTATCATTTTGGGTTGACTGTCAACTGTTAGCTCATACCGGGTAAGTTTTTTAACTTGAGACATCCAAATTACTCGAAAAATACGCGATATCGCGAAAAATGTTTCAGACAAAAGTCACAACGTTCTGAAGGGGACATAAGATATTGACCACGAGCTTGACTTTGAGCCCCATTTTCAAGGACAAACTAAGGTCACTTTTGATTTTTTGATGGGAACCCCAATTTTTTTTGACAGAATCGTAATCTGCGTGAAAAATTACAATTATTTTACATGAAACACTTTTTTCAAAAATGCGTTCTTTTCCCGTCAAAGGGCGCCATAAAACTTAAGACATCAAAATTAGTCGAAAAGTACGAAATATCGCGAAAAATGTTTCAGACAAAAGTCAGAAGACCTTGAGACCCATTTTCAAGGTCAAACGAAGGTCACTTTTGATTTTTCAAATGATAATTCCTGATTTTGTCTGAATTATCCGACTTTGTCTCAAAGGTCTTATTCATTCAGTGCTAGATACCACTGCACTGGCACGCCTAACTCAATAATCGGTTTCGAACGTTATTAGGGTGTTAGAAGGTCGAGATTTGCTTTGAGGAAGTCATTATTGCCTCGAGTGAAGTTAAAACTCAAAGAAATTTCAGATAGAGACAAATTGTCCTAAACTTGTCTGAGAGTGTATGATGTGCACTCTGCCCTTTTTTTCTACTTGAATGGAACTGTACTTCATTTAAAAGTTCGAAATTTGTTTTGAGGAACTGATTATTATTAGTAACGTTTTCCAGATTAATTGCATTATTTAAATTCAAGAGAAAATTGAAGTGATATTGATTTATGGAGAAAGTGGAAGGAACATCGATGGTACTGTTGCTCTTTACGCTCAACGTTTCCCACACCAGATACGATCGCGCGTTTCCTTTTATCGGGTTATCCAACAATTCACTGGTGAAGGAAGTGTTCAACCAAAGAAAAGAAATCGGTTAGATAGGATGGCTGTTGAGGTCAATGAAATAGCAGTGTTAGCTGCCGTTGCACATGATCCTCACATTAGCATTCGCCAAATAAGTCGTGTCTGTAAGATATTACATCGGCATAAATACCATCCTTATCATATTTCAATGCATCAAGAACTTTCTAGTGAGGATTTTCGCAACCGGGTTTCCTTTTGTCAATGGGCACTTCAGCAAACTGAACGAGACCCCTTTTTCTTCGCCAAGGTTGTATTCTCTGATGAGTCGACTTTTACCAATCACGGTACGGTCAATCGACATAATATGCATTACTGCGCTACCGAAAACCCTTTTTGGTTACGACAAGTTGAACGCCAGCACCCTTGGAATGTTAACGTTTGGACGGGAATTATTGGGGATAAATTAATAGGTTCATATTTTATTGAAGGCAACTCGAATGGCAAAAAGTATGCAAACTTCTTGCGGGACCATCTTCCAGTATTACTAGAAGAACTGCCCTTGAAGTTGCGACAAACAATGTGGTTTTAACATGATGGTTGTGCAGCCCATTATTACCAAGTATGGATCGGACGAGGGGGTCCGAGGCAATGGCCTGCTAGATCACCTGATCTTACGTCACTTGATTTCTTCTTGTGGGGCTACTTAAAAAGTGAGGTTTACAGAAAAAAGGCAACAACACGTGAGGACATGAAAAGACAAATAACTGAAGCTTGCTGGAAATTTACCCCAGAAATACTTTTCAGTTCTGTTGGTTCATTTAGAGCGCGAATAGACAAGTGTATTGAAGTAAATGGTCACATTTGCGAGCATTTGTTAAAATAGACTCGGGAAATAAACGTTGAAATGGGAAGAATTCAATGATTTAACAGTGGGAGGCAAGGGACCCACTCTAATTAATCACCCCGAAGAAAACAAAATACTGCTACGTCCACGTCGTTGTTTCTGGTGGGTTATGCTAAACGCAGTATGTAAAAACAAATGACAAGCCTACGAACAATACGACTGAGCAATGAAAATCAGGAATTATCATTTGAAAAATCAAAAGTGATTTTGAATCAAATGGGTCTCAAGGCCAAACCATCTGACAGATCTTCAGTCAGAACCTTCTGACTTTTGTCTGAAACATTTTTCGCGATATTTCGTACTTTTCGAGTAATTTTGATGTCTTAAGTTTTATGGTGCCCTCTGACAGGAAAAGAACGCATTTTTGAAAAAAGTGTTCCATGTAAAAGAATTGTAATTTTTCAGATTAAAAATTGGCGTTCCCATTGAAAAATCAAAAGTGACATTCGTTTGACCTTGAAAATGGGGCTCAAAGTCAAACTCGTGGTCACCAACTTATGTCCCCTTCAGAACCTTGTGACTTTTGTCTGAAACATTTTTCGCGATATCGCGTATTTTTCGAGTAATTTGGGTGTCTCAAGTTAAAAAGCTCACCCTGTATATGGCAATGGTGAAAAATGTTTCATTTTGTATTATATAACTTTTACAATGCGCATCTTACTCCGCAACAATGCATTACAGTTATAAAACCTTTGTTTAAATAATTATTCAAATTATGTTAAATACTGTTATTTTACCTTAATGATCTTTAAGCTGTATTTAACACTTAATGTAACAAGAATTATATTTATACACATATTTCATTTATCTATTTTATGTTATAGAAAATAATTATTCGTCTTCTTTTATTCTTTTATTATAGGCATATTTTCTGTTTATTATTTCTCACGCTGCATAGATATTTATAATGTAGATATAAGACCTATCCAAGATATTAATCTATGTTGCTGAAGCGCAGCAGAAAATGCGAAAACCAAAAATATGCCACGTACGATGAAGTAATACGTGAGGAAATAAAGTGACAGGGATTGTCAAGTTAATTAGAACTTAATTAGCGGGCTTGGAGTGACCACATATCAAGAGCATCTGACGACTGACTCATCAATATTGTAAGAAATTTGAGACCTAGCAGAAAACATGATGGAAGGAGAGCTGGGCATCAACATCAATAATAATAATATGCAATTTTATTATATTAAAAATAATTCTTGTTTTTAAAAAAACTTAGTAGCAGTATATTTTTACATTTTATTATTTTTATAAAACTTAATACTGTTTTAGTGATAAATCTAGTGATAATATAGTAATAATTTAGTGATAATACTACCTAAACTACGATATTTTACCCTACGTAACTGAATACGTAGTAAAGGATTTTTAATTTTGAATTATAAAAAGTACTCGATTTAATAGTTTAACCAGTTTTGTTTTAATATCTAATCGCGATTGACTCTGAACTCTACTTAATTCTAACTTAATTTAATTTCGCTCGCCACAATTCAAATCAATAATTTCTTTTCCAATGCATGGGCTGCTGATTAAACAAGGTATCCACCGGATGCGCGTGTATACGGTTGGTTGGCTCTGAAATCGTGGGAAACTGACGATTAAGCAGAATACAGTACTGCCTTATTACACTCTGCTCCGATGTATGGTGTGGTAGCTTAATTCCGTTCCTGTTTGTTTGTTTGCTTACTAATTTTTTCTGGATTCCCTTTTTTATTTCTTTTTATTCTTCTTATATAGGGTGATTCATGGTGAGGTTTGATATATAATGTAAAATAAAAATAAACTTAGAATTTTTATTATCGAGCAAAAGAACAATTCACGGCATTTACTTTTTAGAAATATTATTATTATTATTATTATTATTATCAATGGAACAATACAAATTAATTTGTAGGCGGTCCATTCTGAAGATTCAATTTTGTGCGACTCGTTCGAGCATAGCGACTGGAATCTCGCGGATAACACCAGTAATGTTGGCTTCTAAAGCGTCAATCGTAGCTGGCTTATTCCTGAAGACCTGAGACTTTACATATGCCCAGATAAAATAGTCCAAAGGTGTGATATTGCGCGATCTAGGCGGCCAGTTTACCGTAGCAAAACGTGAAATTATGTAAGTGCTCACCAAAATGATTTCTCAACAAGTCCATTGTTTCACGCGCTGTATGGCTCGTAGCGCCGTCTTGTTGAAACCACTCATTGAGACCAAGTGCTTGAATTTCAGGAAGCACATAGTCCATTTAAAAGGCGCGATAACGGCTACCATTGACGGTAACATTCTGATTTGCCTCATTTTTGAAGAAATATTGACCAATGATTCCACCAGCCCATAAACCACACCATACCGTTGTTTTTAATGGATGTAATGGTAGCTCTTGATATTCTCCGGGTTGCTCATCAGCCCAAATACGGCTGATGTAGGAGTTGAGTTGCCGGCCCGCAGCTGTTTAAGCGGCATTGAAGATTAGCGGGACCGCTACTTTGTGTTGAATCAGCTCTTTATTATCAAAATAGACAAACACTTCAGGGCAACGAACATTCTCATGATACATATAGTTGGGGTAATAAGCCCAGAAATGTGGTTGTCCGTCGAGATCGTTGCTCGAATCAGCTTAATGACGAAATTGTCTACTCGAAAAAGGCTTGTTATAATGTACAGGACCTCATTAGGATAATATTTTATGTACTTCAATTCTAGTATGCTATTCCAACGAAAACTTCATCAGACTAATCCTCTCAAACACCCGAATCTTTTCCAAAAAACTTTTTTTTTTTTTTTTGTAATCCCGTGCGAGTTATAATTCGGGTGTGGCCAAATAAATAAAAAAACACTTTTTAATTTCTTTATTTTTATTTTTGGTCACCCTTTGGACCTTACAATTTAATTACAATCGTATTACTGGACGACGATCGATGGCTCTGCTTGGCACTATATAGCCTGATATTGATGATGCTGTTGTATTATGTTGACCCATATTTACAGGTCGGTTGTAGCTTGCCTTCGCTGTGTCATAGTTTAGTGATGGCGTAATTGGGGTAATGTTGGTTATTGCTGGTGTTGCATATATTGCTTGGTGAATGCCCGCTGTATTTAGGTTGTTGTCGAATGACCTACTCCTCGGTGGTTTGGGGGGATTGACCATTGTTGCGGAAGTAGACTTTGTTTATGTAACTCGTGCGCACCAAGGGGATATGAATACCCTTTTATTGGCATTTCACCAGGCGCGGACGGTGAAATTCAGGTGTATTAGGTTTCGATATTTTTCCCAGAGCTGGTTGTCAAACTGGACGGGATGAGCTAGTACATCCTCAACCAGTGGGTCTTAAGTACGTGCTAGTTGTTAGTTCGTTACATTTAGCCCAGCCAGCAACCACTCCAACATCAGTGTTATGCGTTCATGTCAGAGATGACTCCGACGGGATTTTCATATAACTAATATACATGCAAATTCTATGAAAATACTTTTTCAGAGAATTGCCTTGCACGGGATTCGATCCCGCGACCTTCTGCTTGAGTAGTCTATGCATATACCACTACACCACGGCCACCCCGTATCTGCACGTTGAACTACACGGCCAGATTAGAGCCATGCATCAGAGCTACATCTATACGTTTGCTTAAATATAGATATAGATCCAGTCACATCTTAAGGTATCTTGTTCCGCCATGTTTGTACCTATTACGACTGGAAATAGGTTATACCCATTGTATGTATGCATAGTATATACAAGTAAAAAGATTCACTTTTGTTATGTATTGGAACTTAGATAGATTGCATTGTGTCCCATTTTCTTAGAGAAACACATGGCTAAATGTTCCGTCCTCTTTAGTTGTTCCCAGTGTACTATTTTGTAAACAATCCTTTTGCAACTCGGTGGATCTGGATAAACGACAGTTTCCACTTCTTGACCCTTATGAAAGTGAGCTCGTTGCAATCTTTCCCCTTGAGCAGTGCATTGCGCTCGTCAGGATCGGTAAACGGATCAATCCTTTTTAGTAGCGTTATTTGCAGCTTCTCCTTCGGGATGAAGTAAAACAACTCTTTCGTCTTATCCTTTAATAAATTTTTGATTTTTGGGTAGCGATACACTGCAATGCAGCGCATGTTTATCTGAACTAGGTCTTTTAGTGGCCGGCATACTCGTAGCTCTATCCTTTAACTAAACTAATTTGTGTTAATTGAAGGCACCCTTTTTTAATTGATTTCTGCTGCTGCTGCTTTTGTTGTTTTTGATGTTATTGTTGTTGTGAATATTGTAGTTGGTTTTATTGTGGTTGCAGTTTCTACCTCGTTTGCTTTGTTATGCAATAGCATGCGTTTCTTGCCGATGATGCAGATGTTGCTTGAACTGAGACGTAATTTCTGACACAGTAAGAATACACTTTTAAGTCTGTGAGAGATAAACAATTGGTACAAATTTAAAATTGGTATAAATTTAAAAACAAGAGATATAATCAAAGATAGATTTAAAATTTAATAACATATTAACAAATTGATATATGATTACAATAGAATTAAGAGAATTACAAAGGAAATAGGAAAAATAAATTATAAGTTCAAATAATCAGTAATATTAATATATTATTCAAACTCGAATATTGCTTTTTGTGAATTGATTTTGCTTGAGAGAAAGGGATTGTTAAGCTTAATTCTAGTAGCTCTGATTTTTGAGGAAATGCTGTAATGCTTCTTAATCGACTCGTGCCATTCAGCTCTATCAGGTAACGCGGCAGTAAGTTCCACAGACGAATGGCAGCAATGAAAAATTGTCTTTCAGACGTTAGAGAGGAGATAATTAAAAATGCATATCTGGTGGATGCAGAAAACTGGATTCTGTTATATGGATACGTCGGTTGCCTTGTTTTTATAATGCTATACAGCATAACGAGAGTTTGATGTAGTTCTGAAAAGACATACCCAATAGGTTGTTAACCGAATGTGATACATATTCAAACCTTCTAAGGCCGTAGACATACCGGATAGTGCTATTAAATGCAACTTGAAGCTTTCTTTTACTGTCAACATCACAATTCAAAGTTTTGAGCAGTTCAAAGTTCAAAGAGTCAATTAGTTATTCCAAGTGAGCGTCCTATTGAATATCATGCCTAGATTTTTAGAAAATTCAACGAATTTAATTGCTGAACTGTTTAATATGATTGCTGGAAAATAGGATAGCTCTACCTTTTTTGAAATAATTAGGCATCTACATTTGCTAGGATTAAGTGTCATGTCATTTTCCAACGACCATTTCGAGATCCTTTGAAGTTTTTTGCTGACGTCAAAATTACCGTTTGTATATCATTGATATATATTGAGAATAAGATTGGTCCGAAAATCCACCCCTATGGAACGCCTCGTGACAAAGGAAGAAATTCTGATAGGACGCCCCCCAGAGAAACAGCTTGTTTTCATTCTTTTAGATAAGATAAGAGTAACTTAACGACAAATGGAGACTTATAAAACAATGATGTAACTTATGAATGAGAATAGAATGGTTGACCGTATCAAAGGCTTTGGGGAAATCTAGAAGGGTCAAGAAAGTAACGTAGTCTTTATCAAGTTTCTCTCTTATATCTTTTATATACATATATGGATAATCACTATTTGATATTCCCTGTTTATCAAACTCTCGCGTTTGATTTAAGTTTTAAAAATTCTAAAATTAGACCCT
This sequence comes from Volucella inanis, assembly GCA_907269105.1. Lineage (NCBI taxonomy): Eukaryota > Metazoa > Arthropoda > Insecta > Diptera > Syrphidae > Volucella > Volucella inanis. Next base: position 109,060,922 of record OU026157.1, on the reverse strand, counting down.
TTAAAAAAACCATCAAACCATTGATTTGACAGTAGTACCATATATCTTATCTAATGAAAAAAACCGAAACACTTTCAGTCGACGTCGCACAGTGGCTCATCTAGGCAAAAGTGCTTGCATAACTAAATGTTGCAAGTTGTTGTTCAAAAATGCAACATTTCTGAATTTACTGGATTAACAAAGGTTTGGAGGTCGAAAAAATTATTCCTTTTGGATCATTATTTTGGTTTGTAAGGCCAGTCAAATTTGAGTTATTTTTAAGGTCACCTAAAAATAGGGTTTTTAGCTAGACTAAAGGTTAAAAAAATCAAAATCATTTCTTTTCCGTTTGATGTGATATTATATCTTCTTATTTGTAATATAAAAATTGATCTCACTTTTTCATAGTTTATTTTTTTAAACTATTTAATTTAATGTTTTTTGAAACACTATTTCCGGCAAACTTTTTAACTTTGGTCGGAAAATGTCCGATCTGAACTGAACAGAAAAAAAATTCCTATAAGTTCAGATATACAATCTCTTTTATTTTAAAGAATTTATAAATTTTATTTTTATCCAAACGTTAACTAAACTCAATAAACAAATGTAATATTTTAACCTAAATGTAAATTGATTAACGTAACGTTAGCCTACGATTGTTATCCAAAAATTTTGTATGACAGTTTAAAAATGTAAAAATGGATATAGTTTCCGGATGAATAAAATAGGACTCTTTGCTGTTCTATTAAAACGAAAAGAGTGTTTCATTAAGAACCGCATTTTTCGAACTCTATTATTTTACCCTACTCAGTTAGCAAAGATTTACCCTACACACCCCAACATTTGGTCCATCGAGCCGGATAATTTACCAATTAAAACATTAAACAATTAAAACTATAAAATTGCAAGTGCAAAGAACATGTGCAACGTGCAAGTGCACAGAGAATATATATATATTTATATATATAAATATAAAAAGTAGTAATTACATACATATATTCCCTCGCGGTAAAGGTCTTGCCCCTTGTCTTTCTCTTTTTAAAAAATTTGGTTGTGCAAAAATCGGATTTAACGTGCCGTGTAAAAATTAGTTTTTCAACTTAAACCTCAACCAGCAGGATAAAGCTGAACAAAGGTCGTAAGTTGCGTTAATAAAAGATTAAATTAATATAAAGAAACCTGTATATCATTAAATATCAATATACTTGATACCCACACATATTTATTAATTAATTTAATAATAAAAACCTTTAAAATGTCTAAATTGTCGTCGGGTGCAGATAAGAACGGTGTTTTGAAGCAGATTCTTCGAGAACACTCAAACTTCAAGAAGACTGGAGCAACACGGCGTACAGCAAGCTATCTAGCAGGTCGTCTTCTTGTTCTGGAAGTGAACTTCAAGAACGCACTTGAGAATCAAGCAAAAATTCGATGAAGAGAAGTTAAAGAATGTATAACATATTTCACTTACCGTGGTGAATTGGTCGATGCTATCGACAATGCCAAGTCAGCTACTGAGGAAAAGATTGTGGAACGTGAATCAGCAGGTGCCTCTTGTAATGAGCTTTCGTTACCCCAAATTCAAATTCCGCAATTCGAGGGCTCGTACACAAAATGTCCGGCATTCCATGACGTGTTTCTGTCTTTAGTCCACACAAATACAAAGCTGGGTGAAATTCAAAAACTTCACTACCTTAAATTCTCTGACAGGTGAAGCTGCTCGTTTGTTGCAGCATTTAGGGTTGTGGGAACGTGCTGGTAAACGCGCACTTCCAACTCTTTTTTGAACAGCAGCAGTTGACAAAAGAGACTGCAAGTAGCATAAAGTCTCTATTGGATATGTCCCAGGAATGTTTTCATTTAGGATTGCCGGTAAGTTCTTGGGATGATATTTTAATATATATAATGGTACAAAAATTACCTGGATTTACTCAGCGTTTGTGGGAGGAGACTTATGTAGTTCGAAGGAATTGCCCACACTTACACACGGACTTTGGAAGCAGTAGCTGGAAGGAGTGGCTAAAAGGGCAGCGGTTCTCCTCCACACAAAGGTATTGCAGTTGAGAAGAAAACGGTGCTGCATATTGGTAAGATGCAGTTTGCATGTCAGGTTTGTGGTAAAGGTCAAAATTATCTAAGGACTTGTAAAAAGTTCATTGACTTGGAGATTTGCGAACGATTTAAGTCAGTGGACAGAATCGTTGTTTGTCGGAACTGTTTGGCATACAGCCACAAGACAAACCAATGTCAAAGCAGTGTGCACTGCTATTACTGTAAGTAGAAAAACCATTCCCTGCTGCATTTTAAGAATCCCAGCTACAAATCTATAAGGAATCATGAAAATACGACTATAGGTACACAAACTTTCCACATAAAGACAAAAATAAATACCAACCAACCCAAAATTGTCTCTTCTGGAGTTCATCAGCCAAGTGTTCTTTTGACAACAGCAGTCAGGTCTTCAAATGGTAATTATTTTCATCTGATGGCATTAGTAGATCCTAGATCTGAAGCAACTTTTATATGAGAATCAGCTGTACAATTGCTAGGGCTTCATCAACGCGAACTTTCATTGAGGTATCTGGATTGGGAAAAATCAGTAGGGGTTCATGTTGAGGTTCTTCTGGGAGCTGATGTTTATTCTGAATTTATTATGGCATTTATTGTGCGCGGTGGTGATGAAAATTCCCGAATTGCACAGGAATCTGAGTAAGGTTGGCTCCTCCTTGGGAAGACAATTTCACAGAATAATGAACCTGTCCACAGCTTTTTACAGGTTTTCGACATAGATACATAGCTGCGAAGGTTCTGGGAACTGGAGGAGTTGCCATTCGATACTAAAGAAACTGCTGACGACAAAGCATGTGAAGAGCATTATCTCAAGGCAACTACAAGACTGGCTGATGGGCGATATGAGGTATCGCTGCCATTTAAAACCGGATGTAAGCCTGGGTTTGGTGCTTCAAAGTTAGGTGCCTTACGTAGGTTTCATCAACTGGAAAGAAGATTCCAAGAAAACCCAAAACTGCACAAGGAGTATTCTAAGTGCTTAAATGAATATAAGGAGCTTGGTCAGATGACTGAAGTTGAGGAGCAACGAAAGGATAGCACGACCAAGATTGTCCATGTCATGCAACAACTCGGTGAAGACAATGAGTTCATTTGTCTTATGCTTAAACAATCTTCGTTAATAAGGCTTCGTCACATTCTAGCCTATTGCATTCATTTTGTGTTTAACTGCCGGGCAAAACCTGAAACAAGGTATAAAGGTTGATTGAAGGTCAACGAAATTGACAAGGCTTTGAAATTGTTGATAAAAACCCCACAAAAACAAATGTTCCCCGAAATAAATGTTGCAAAAACGGTATATCCTAAACGTACCTTCAATTCGAATCCCTTAATAGATGCTAACGATATTCTACGTGTTGGAGGGAGACTGCAGCGCTCAAATCTGGACTACGAACAAAGACATCCATCTATTTTGGCACCAGATTATCATCTCACACACCTTATAATTAGAGATGCACACAAAAATACCATCCATGATGGTGTTTCTCTGATGATGGCGTACATTCGCACAGCTTTTTGGATATTTGCGCTAAGGAGAAAAGTGAAGAAGTGAAGAAGCAACTATCATGCAAAAAAATTGATGGGAAACTAACCTAAGCCAAGGGTTTGCATGGCACGGTCATTCTCTAGATCTGGTGTTGATTTTGCTGGACCTTTTAACATCAGTACCTAGAAAGGTAGAATGCTGCAAAAGGTCGATTGGAAGATGGAAGACTTTTGAACAGTCACTAACCCAACACGCGATGGAGTTTCATTCACCCAGCATCTCCCAACTTCGGATGACTATGGGAGGCAGGGGTAAAATCGATAAAACACCACCTGAAAAGAGCTTTAGGTTCAGAACGTTATGTTAACGTTAACATTTGAGGAGCTAACAACGTTGCTTTCTCAGATTGAAGCGTGCTTCAATTTGAGGACTTTGTGCCCAATGTCAGACGACAACGATGATTTGGAGACATTAACCCCATCACATTTTTTAATCAGCGAAATAATACTCGCAATTACTCAAGGAGACACTGCCGTGGAGAGGGTATGTTACCTTGAGCGATGGAAGCGAATTCAAGCAATGACCAACTACTTCTGGCTCAAGTAGAGCGGAGAGAATCTTGGGATGCAACAGCGCCCCAAGTGGGCGAGACGGGAATTGGAACCAAATCACGGAGACTTACTTCTCATCAAAGATGAGAGACTACCGCTTTTGAAATGGCGACTCGGACGGATAGCCGATACACTTCCCGGGAAAGACGGACTTGTCCGAGTGGTGACGGTACGAACTAAAACTGGGGAACTTAAACGTTCACTCGGAAAAATTTGCTATTTGCCATCAAATGGAGCAACGGAGAAACAAGACATTTCAACCGACACAACACAAATTAAAATATAAATAAAAAGTTGATTTACATACAAAATCAAACACATTTCTATTAACTTGTAAAAATAATTTATTAATGAATTAAATACAGATAATTATAAAATTTTCAACTTAGGTTTCCCTACACAGCACAACACATACAGTCCACTCACTCAACCACACAATGTCATTCATATTGAACAACGCTGTGGAGTCCCGAGATTTAAAAATACCGACGGGAATTGAATAATGAAAACCCCGACAGCATTTAAAGGTTTGGTATCCTCCCAGATTATTCACTCAATCACACAAAATCATGCATACAGGACAACGTCGCAAAGTTTCGAAATTTCAAAATGCCGACGGAAAATGGATAATCAATCCCGACGGCATTCGAACTTTTCTTGGCAAGATCAACGTTGTCCACTGAAAACACAACACAACACTTTAACCTATCAACAGGTATTCATTTCTAAAATAATTTTAAAATAATTTAAAAACATACAACATAATAACACATAATAAAACAATAAAAATCTTAAACTAATGAAACATTAGATAATAATAATTCAAATAATAATAATAATAATAATGATAAAAAAATAACAATAATAAAAACTTACAGCAGATGGAATTGTTTACATTGGTACATTGCAGCAACAATTCTATAGAGGGCGGATTCATATCCACACAAACGTTGGCAGGCAATATGGCCATCATGGAATACTTAACCGTACCTACGCGAAAAATGTCGTCACACATCAAAGCACTGCACAACCACGAAACGCGTACGCGAAAAACAGTTATCGTACAAACACATCACAAATTTTACCGAATTTCTTGGGAAATATATCAATGGATTTTACTTTCATTACATTTTTTTTTTGCTTTTTTCTCTTCGGTTTTTTTTTTTTTTTTTTGTTGCACTTGCACACGATTATCACTTTCGCGAAAACACGAATTGTGTATATCCATACACAGACGACCGCACATATGAATACTCGATTGCGTACTCGTGCCGGTGTACACAATTCCAAACGAAGAAGAATTTTCGGGAAAACAGGGGAGCAGACAAAAAAGTTAAAAACACTTACCTAAAATTATTTAACACAAAAAAGGGGAAAATTAAACAAAAAGGACAATAACACTACCGATTAAAATTGACCCAGTTTTGGTCAATGATCAAAACAAACAATTGCAGTTTTACAAAACAAAACTGAATCCACGCACTCCGTCTCCCTTTGTTGCCCGTATTGTCTTGTTGCTATCCCTGTCACCTACATGTAATGTTCTAACTTATTATTCTACACGATTTTGTTTTATTTACATGAAGATAGTCAACATACTCGAACTCACACAACACAGAGCTCTTACTCAAAAGAAGTACAACATACTCCAACTGCAATTGACGAAAATCGGAATTGGAAATTGCGGACGAAAATCGTCCACGGAGCATGTTCAGATATACAATCTCTTTTATTTTAAAGAATTTATAAATTTAATTTTTATCCGAACGTTAACTAAACTAAATAAACAAATGTAATATTTTAACCTACATGTAAACTGATTAACGTAACGTAAGCCTACGATTTTTATCCAAAAATTTTGTATGACAGTTTAAAAATGTAAAAATGGATTTAATTTCCGGATGAATAAAATAGGACTCTTTGCTGTACTATCAAAACGAAAAACGTGTTTCATTAAAAACCACATTTTTCGAACTCTATTATGTTACCCTACTCAGTTAGCAAAGATTTACCCTACACACCCCAGCACTATACATATGGAAATATGTTTTGACTTGAATTGAAGCGGTCAGCCAAATTTATTACTCTTTCTCTCTCTCATTGGTGTAGTTTTCCAAAATAATAAACTCAAACCCAAATTTTAATTTAATTTTTATGACTCATTAAACATTTGGTATTCGTTTTGTTCTAAAATATTGTTATACGATGCCAATTTAGTAACTATGATACCATTAAAGCAAACCGTTTATTGGAAAAAATTTAAAAAAATAGACATTCCATATAACAATTTATTTGAAATATTGTCCCGAATTAAAAAGAGTTCATGTGCGCTGTAAAAAATGATTATCAACTGGCCGATGAAACTTCTCGAACATCTTACTTATGTTTGGAAGCAGTCTGATCGACCCGGAAATTCGCCGTATTGGATGTGTCTTTATCGCTTTTGAGGATGGAGTGTACCACCGCAGTTTTCTAATGCACTAGATAAGGGTCGTTATTGATTGTATTATTAAACAGGGTCGTATAAATGTCCTCCGCTTTTAGTGGGAGATGTCAAAACACAATGTTCGGTTTTTTATCGGTTCACACTGATACCTTCATTCTAAGTGATTCGAAGATTGTTTGGAGCTTTTTCTTCGAAATGAACGGGATTCAAGAACGGGAGCTCTTGAATCGCTAGCTCACTATTTTAGTGAAATTTTATTTTAGTAGAGATTGTCACAAGGACTCGATTTTCCAAGTCGTGATTCGGGCCAATGATGTCATTCGCCTTGTACACTTTATCTTCTCCTGCGGAATCTCAATCAGAAAAAAAGTTGTGATCATTAACGAACTCCTTTAGATCGATGCCTGCTACTAAAAGTATGTGTTCATTGTCCATCGGCCGGGTGGTTTTAAGATATGAAAGGTGGCTTTGATCTTTCCTCCGAAATATTTTCTTTATTTGCGGGAACATATTCGGGTTGCTGGTATTTACAGCTCGAATTTCGTTGTTCCAATACAATCTTACAGAATTTCCGTAGCTTTGCCGCAAAATGTTCGCCACAGTCCTACGTGAGTTCCGAATGTCAGCAAAACTTCCTTTACAGGACGACAAGCTTTACATGTACGAGTAAATATTTTACTAGGATCTATCCGACGAACTGAGATATGGCTATAAGGAAGGTGTGGTTTTAATTCAAGAATATTAGAAGAATTACCAGCATCTCTAACAAATTTAATACAAAAAATGCAAAAACACAACAATGAAATGTCAATGTCAACAAGAACTGTCAGAGAACTACCGTCAAAAGGAGCTGTCAAAAATTCAACCCCTATACACAAGTCAGGTGAAAGCCCATGATCAGTACCTGTCTACCAGAACACAGAAGACCAATCAACAATAAAAGTACTAAGTTATAATGTAACAGGGCTTAAAAATAAGTTATTATGTGTAGATTTTTTTAATTATATCAATGAATTCGATATTTTTGTACTTTTTGAAACGCATGTAGTATATTAAACAAAACTTAGTTTTAAAAGTGTTTTTTCGCAATATAAATTACAAAGCATACCTGCAGTAAAAACAAATTTGTATGGAAGGGTAAATGGAGGTCAACTATTCGGATACAGAAAGCAGTTAAAAGGGGTAAATATAACATTTAAACAAGTAGAAAAAGCTATTGTGCTGGAACTAAATATGGACTCCAAAAGCTATTAGATAGTCCCAATATACATATTTAATTTGTAGTTATTAGCCACACGACTTTGATAAAGCTAGGAATCTATAAAACGCAATAATGTTAATTTAATGTTAATCGGCGACTTGAATGGTAGAATCGGGTTATCACACAATAATTATGCTAGCTAGGAATCCGCAACTTAAATTATGAGGTCAGCGATAATAAAGGTGGAAGAATCCTTGAACTAGCAGATGCTTTTGATTGCCGAATACTGAATAGGAGTTGTGAAGGTGACCACAAGGCGAATATACTTTTGTACGCACAGCACGGCACAGCATGTTCGGTCATTAACTATTGTTTAGAGTCAGTCGTTCATACGTCGTTTAAACGTGTTTCGACTTGTAAGTAAGAAGTAACGCTTAAGTAAAACAATTAAAAAAGTTGGATTTAGGCTCCAATTAGCGCAGCAGTAGTGTCTTCGGTTGAGACTTCGAAAGTCGTGGGTTCGACTCCGAGTAGTCGTCGGACAGTTTTCATTTTTTTTTATTATTATTTTTATAAATAAAAATAAATATAAATTTAAAATGTTTGGATTAACATCACGTGATGGATTGTGGTGAGCGGTCCGCTATGCCTATAGCGGGATCTGCTGAAATCTCAGGTGAGACTTCGAGTGTTTCAAGCCAAACGCCAAAGACAAAGAGAAGACGGAAGCTAAAAACGACCGCTGTAAGGCTGCTTGGCGGAGTGAGGGAAGGGAACACCTTCGCTTTATTGGCCGCAAACGAATCTGATAATGAAGAGGAAGAAATGAAGGCCATAAGTAGCAGCATAAAAATGCTACAACAAGAGTGCTGGCCATAAAAGAAAAGCAAATGGTAAGAAGGAAGAGAGAAGAGCTAGAGCAATCCCAACAACAGCAGCATGCCCAAAAGCAGAAACAACAACAACACCAAACAAATAAAGTAGCACAAGTACTGCAACAACAAAAGGTTAAGAACCACCAGCAACAACAAGAGCAGTCACAACACCGGCAACAGCCACAAAAACGGCAACAGCTAAGACAGCAGCAGCCACAAAAACGGCAACAGCAAAAACAACAACAGCAGCAACAGCAGCAACAACAACAACAACAACAGCAGCAGCAGCAGCAGCAGAAGAAGAAAAAGGACAAGGTGCCTCCTAACAACACCCATAAATTGGAGGTAAATGCTACCAAGGACCTGTGTAGGCTGGTCATTGGTAATAATTTTAATATTAAGAGATTGGGGAATGATCGCCATGCCATCCACTGTAATACAGTTTGTGGGGGTAAAGCCATTTCCCACAGCTAGAGCCAGGCGGGAGAAACGGAGTCTGCCGTTCTTTCTGGTGCAGCTCAGTCCCGAAAGCCGTCTGGATAGTCCAAGGAGTATCAATGTTCTAGACTACCAGGTTGTTCACTGGGAAAAATTAAAAAGGAGCGAAGGTGTTATACAATGCGTTCGCTGCCAGAGGTTCGGGCACGCAGCGTCGAACTGCCAAATGCAGCCTCGATGCGTGAAGTGCGCAAAGAACCACAGTTCCGAGGAGTGTACTCTGAGTAGGCTCGGAGCGTCCGATAGGACACAGCTCTCGTGCGTGTTATATGGGAACGTGGGACACACCGCAAACTATCGGAGTTGTCCTAAGTTCGCTGACATTAAAAAGTCAAAACTGGCTCAGCAGCAGAAGGTGGATGTCAAACGTTCACCTGTTAGGTTTCAAACGCCAGCCATCACGTCCCAAATTTCCTACGCCCAAATGGCGGCAGGTAATGGGGCTACGGTTCAGCAAGCGACTGTTGCTTCTTCGGCGCCAATGCCGAGAACAACGAAAGCTGCACCTAACATGCTGGCCATCTTGCTCGCAATCCAAGGGCAGATAGCTCAGCTGCAAAAGCAGATGCAAGAACAGGCCAAGCGGGTGGACCAGATCTACGCGCCGCTGCCGGGCCTAACGCAACACATGTCGTAATGGGTACGCACATGGTGGAGCAAACTTTAAAGGTCCTTGCGGTGAATGTTAATTCACTGATTAGGATCGAACGAAGAGCCGCGATGTTTAAATTGCTACAAGACCAAACTCCTGAAGTGCTTTTCAGCTAGCGAAACCAAGCTAACCGATAAGTACAGACTGGAGTACAATAATTATATTGTTACAAGAAGAAACCGGCCCCGATCCAAACGTGGAGGCGGTGTGGCGATCTTCATTAAACAAGGTATAAAATTTCACAAAGTATACAAGAGAGTGATGCGTAAGTTCCGGGTGTTGGAGGCAGTCGTCATTTATATCCCGCTCCGCAGTGGAAAGCGGCTGTACTTGGCCTCTGTTTATGCACCTGAGGCTCCACAGGTACTTTATTCATTACAAAGCTCGACACGCTTTTTCGACTTCTGAGGCTGGAATCGGGGGAGAATTATTTTATAATCGGCAGGGACTTCAACGCTAGACACAGAGATTGAGGAAATAATTTGCCAAATACTAGAGGGAACCTACTACTCGATTGGTGGGGTCAGCACGATGTCATGTACAGACTCGGTCTTAAAGCGACGGATAACCCGTCGTTTCCCAGAGGCGGGTCTTATTTGGATCTACTGCTGTACGACGAACGTATACGACTGACAGGTACGAATTTACAAACGCTAAACTGTCTGTGAACATTCGCGTATGACAGTGACCATTGCGGTTTTAGCACCGAAAATTACAGTTCCCAACGAAATTGCGGAATTGGAGGAGTTTGCCCAAAGATATTCTTACAACTACAGTAAGGCTCAATGGACACGTTTCTCCGCAACCTTGACAAAAGCGCTCTCCCCGAACACGCTCCACCCACCGTCCAATAGGAATTTGTCAAACGAAGAGATCGACAATTACCTAAAACAAATGGACGAGATAATTAAACAAACTATGGACGCTACAGTACCGCGGTGTCGACGTACGACTAACGAAGACCTGTTCCGCAATCCTACTATTGACGCACTGCACCGACAGAAAAGTAGACTTCTGTCAAGACTCAAAAACTTGTACAGACAGTTAACTGACAGACAAGACCCGGAGATAAGGACACTGAAGGCGTCGATTAAAAATATTCAAACATTAATAAAAGAGAATTACAGAATTTATGTAAGTTTGTATTGGAACAACAGGGTTCGGGCTCTAAACACCAGCAACCCGAATATGTTCCCGCAAATAAATAAACTATTTCGGAGAAAAAATCAAAACGACCTTCAGTGCCTTAAAATAGCCCGGACAAGAGACAACGAACGGTTACTGACAACAGCAGGTTGTCAAATGAGGCCACTGATGATGACGACTTCTTTGTCCACAGGAGAAGATTGAGGCCATAGGGGCGACTTTCCAGGAAATATACAAAGCCACTGATACTATTGGCCTAAATTATGACCTGGACATTCGCGTCTTGGTGCACGACTTCTATATTCGAAATGAAGTAGAGAACTGGCGATCCGAGGGCTCTGGTTTCACCCGGTTCAGCGACAAAAATATGGCAAAATAATGTCATTACCAGAGAGTGTGACCTACCCCCGTTCATTTCGAAGGAAGAGCTCCATAAGATCTTCGATACAATCAGGGCTAAGAAATCAGTGGGGACCGATGGTATTCCGAAAATCGTGCTTGGACATCTTCCTCTAGAAGCGCTGGACATTTACACCACCCTGTTTAATATTGCAATGAAAAATGCACATTATCCAGCGCATTGGAAAACGGCGGTGGTTCAACCTATCCCCAAAAAGGGAAAGGATATATCCAATCTGGCGAATCTCCGGCCGATAAGTCTCCTTCCGAATATCAGTAAGGTGTTTGAAAGGTAATCAATAGAGCTCTGTCTAGGTGGGTTGAAGACAAACATATAGTTCCGGATAATCAATTCGGTTTTAAGACGGGACGTGATATCTCACATGCCGCGTCTAAACTGCTGTCCGATATCCAATGGAATAAAGGCAAAAACCAATGTACTAGTGCCTGCCTTGTTGACTTGGAGAAGGCCTTCGACACCGTATGGTTAGGGGGTCTTTTCTATAAGCTGACTAGGCTGGGGATCAGTAAACCACTCTTTATAATATGCTTACCAACACACAGTTTATCGTGAAGAATGGTGTTGGAACATTTCAAATTAAAAATGGTCTTCAGCAAGGAGCGGTCAATTCGCCGATCCTGTTCAACATTTATACAAGCGACTTGATAAGTTCACTTCCCCATACTGTACGCAGACGATTTGATAGCGTACAGAACAGGTCCAAAAATCGAGGTCATTAATACTCTCTTGCAGCGTGACTTCGATAAAATAAGACGATTTTGCGATGACTGGAAGTTGAAAATCAACTAGCCGTTGTCTAGAGCTTCTATAGATACCAGAAAAAATTAGAGAAAGTTCTCGATCATTGGACAACGCGGACAGCCTCTTGCCTGTCGAAAGTTTCTGTATTTTGACAAAAATGTAGATGCTGCTCTGGTCAGAGCTAAAGGCGCCTTTTCTCCTTACAAAGAGACTGTTTTATAGCAACAGTAAGGGTAAAGATAATCTGCTGCATGGCCCTTTTCAGGCCCATGTTGGTATTTGGGTGTCCCGTGTGGTTCATTGTGCGAGCAAGCTTAATGGAAAAGATTCGGGTGTTTGAGAGGGCTTGCCTTCGCTTGTACAGAACACCAGAGTCGGAGTACAAAAAATTTTATCGTAATGAGGTCCTTTATAACAGAGCGAACCTAATACGAGTGGACAACTTCGTAATTAAGCTGACTCGAAGGCACATTGCAAGTGCAATAACCTAATATCTGGGGCTTACTATCCCAACTACCGTTACCACTAGAGTGTGCGCTCTGACGGCTTCGTTCCACCAGAAGCATTCCTCTACCTAGATCAGATAGGGTTGATCCAGGATAGATCAGCGGTCCCGTTAATCTTCCATGTCGCTCGGAAAGCTGGGGACAGGCGACTCAACTATAACAGAGACGTCGCACACGGCAGTGTGGATCGTCTCAGGTTCAGTAGGGCGGTGGGGAATCGCGATAAGTGGGATTTCGTTCGGCAGCACCAGCATTTCTGGTGGTTGAATGCTCACAAATGAGGCAGAGCTGACCAATCTATTTGCTCTGTGAATAGCGATGGCCAGCTTACATAGGTTTAGGTTAGCATTTAAGAAATATATTCATATATTAGTATATACCTTTGTATATACTAATATATGTATATAATTGTATATAATATCTATGTATGTGTATTGTGTATGTAGGTTAGGTAGACTAAGGTTTATTTTAAGTTAGATATTAAATGTTTATAAAAACATAAGTCCATATGCTAAGTTTTTGTCAAAATTTTTTTACTAGCCTTAAGTATAGAAAATAAATATTCCTAAGTAAAATGTAAATAAAGTCGAAAGACATAGATATAAGAATTTAGAGTAGCTTAGAGTGCCTGAGTGGGGCCAGTAAGTTAGTATAAGATTATTAAGTAATTTTAAGCTAGCACTTAAGCATTCTTTGTTAGTATGTAAGGGTTAATGATAAAGATAATAAAATGCATTTAAAACTAAACTATTGTTTAGAGTGACAATGAAAACATTCTCAGACCGCATGCCTCTTGAAACAACATTTAAGATTTCATCTCCTTCTTACTCGATGAATTCTGTTCAATTTGGGCTATTATCAAAGTTGATATGGAAAGACTGATTTCGAGAATTTTACCAGCAAAACCTAAATGCGGAGATCAGTAGGATTAGCGAAACTAATACTCTTCTTAGTACCGAACTTTTAATGGAGATCATTAGAAGATAATATTATTATTATTATTATTTGCAGCTGTACTTTTCAACAGGCTAACCACGTGGTTGAAAACAAGAAAATTTTGCACAAATTTCAAGCAGGTTTTAATCTAAGTATTTCAAAATTGACAAAATATTTTCACTTGTAAACATAGCAGAAATCTGTAAGAAGAGGTGCAAAAAAATGTATGTATTTTTCATTGATTTCCGAGAAGCATTTAATACCATACCACGAGAATCTCTTTTTTACAAACACTACAAAATTGGATTTTCAACCGAAGTCATTAACGTTTTAAGGGCTATGTATGAAAGTAACACGGCGTGTATCTCTGACGGAAATCACATATCCGAGTAGTTTCGAACGACTATGGTTGTAATACAGTAATGTATCCTTTGCACGTTGCTGTTTACTTTATGTATTACCGACATAGTAGACACTATTAAAGGGGGAATAGAGATAAGCAGAACACAAATTCCTGCGCTGTTATATGCAGATGATATGGCTCTCCTTGCAGATACTATAGAAGGTGCGCAGCTGATGATAAACAAACTGAAAAACTACTGCAAGACCTGGAATTTGCAATGATGATTTTAAGGGACTGTGGGGGAGGTACTGCCGACGAGAAAAATGGACGTATCTCTGTGAGCCAATTGAAGTTTGCGCGAGTATAAATATTTAGCAGAATCAAAGCGTGCTGTCGTGGCATCAAAAATAAAAAATATATCCCACATCGCTAAGCTGAAAATATTCTGCGATATGGAGATATCGACCATTCCAAGAGGAAGAAAAGTTTCTGCGTTATTTTATAAGAAGGACACTCAGATTGCCGAGCAGTTAACCTATTTACATGTTCCATTTGGAGACAGGCATTATTCCCCTGTTTTGGACACTATACTTAGATTATGCGGCACAAGTTATGGCAATGAACAAAAAAAGGACAATCAAAAATAATTCTATCACAAATGCTGTTGACAAAGGGAGCTTTCGTACAAGAGTGACAAAGTCTGCATCTGAATGCGAATACAATCTATCTGTTACCCCCAATGAGCAGTTAGTCTCTAAAGAATAAGTTTAGTACCCTATTGGAAAAAAAAAATCGATTAAAGGTTATATAATCAATTTCTAGGTGAAGCGCTTGCATTCCAACACAAATCTTAATATAGCAGACTGAGCCACTCTCTACGAGACAAAACTTATTTCCTTGATGTCATATCCACTGATATGATGAGCACCATTTTTAGACTATGGGGGGAACTCTTACCCCTTAATTATATCCCACACCGCCCAGATCTGCTTATACTGTGCACCATATGCAACCGGAAAGAACAAGAGGATGTGTACCACTTCCTAGCAGTATGCCCCATTTTAACAGAGTTCCGTTTCAATATCTTTGGAGTAACGCTCGAACTGGATGAAGTGATAAGCATACTCAAAGGCAGCAGAGGTTGGGACGCATTATATAAATACATAACGATTGCCCTACGTTATTTAAACTGCATAATCGGTAAAAAAATTTAAATTTGTAATTTGATTTTTTTTTTATTTTGTAAACTATAACAATAGGTATAAATATGGCTTATAAATGTTTGAAATGTCAGCCTGTTAGACGGGCAAACCGATAAGGACTAAGAATTTGTATTTATAAAATAGCATTTATGCATTTTATGAAATAAATAGTCTAATTAACTTAACTTAAAACTTATATCGATATCACCGGCGTACACTAGTAGTCGCACAGATTTTTAAAAATTTGAGACTTAAAGAGAGCTTCACTTTGTCAAAAACTAGACATGACTTTATATATGTAGATTGTCTTTATAAATGCTGTCACATGCGGTCTTAAAATCCATGAAAATATGATTATCGATTTGGACTCTTTTAGTTTTTCAGGATCTGCCAAAGTGTGAAGATTTGGTAGATTTTGGACTTTCCTGGTCTAAAACCGCAGGGAAAATTTTGAAGCAATATATTTGTTTACATTTATTGAAATTTCAGAACACTTCCCTTTGGAATGACGCACCTCATCATGACAACTATGTTACCGCTGATTTTTTGATGAAAATGCAACTTTATTGTGAAAAAAAAAAAAATGGTTACAAACGAATCATTAAAAATATTATCCATCGCTAGCTACAACTTTTTCCTATCTTTCTGGCAGAGTTCGAATACCGTTACGGTAAAAGTATTTATCATTTGAGGCTAGAATCACTTTTTCCTGCCTCTGTTCGTATTGTGGCCGTTTTTCGCGAAGTGCTCGGCTCAGATGCATCAATTGAAGTCGATACCATTCTCAATTGATGGTTTCGGTTGATTTCAATAGTTCATAATAAATAACACTAAACTGGTCCAACCAAATACACAGCATAACATTCGCAGAGTGAATATTCGACCGAACAGACGACGTAGAAACATGACCAAGCAGTCCCCACACCTTTTTTCTCTTTAAGTTGCTGTATTGAATTAATTTTTTATTACCTGTCACTATGCGATGAAGAAAACTCTCCTTTTTTACCGCTGGAGTAGTTGTTCACAAGTGAAAAAACGAAAAATGAAAGAAAATCCACACTTCCCACAAATGATGATTATTTGGCAGAAAATCAGACATTTTCACACAATCAAAACGGTTTTGTTTACCATATGTCTAAGCTTGATTCATGACGTTTTAGATATGTCAAAATCGACCAGCACTTACTGCTCATTTTTTGTTTGTCGTCTATTGACAAACAACAACTTAGATGCGCACCTATCATCGAGCTGCGCTTTGCCATCGTCGTGTTTAGCTGTCGGCTTGTCGGCAGCGAATACATATATTGTATTATATGCAAAAATTAATTTTGGTGTGAAACAAAATAAATAAATTAGTTAAAAATTTTTTTTTATCTGAAAAGTATAAATTTAAAATATCAAGAAAAAATACGTGAGTTTCCAAATAAATGTTTCTGAAGTATTAAGATGTGTTCGTTTAAATAGAATCGTGTTTTAAAAAAATGTAAATGTAACATAATGTAAAAAATGTAAAAGCACTAGTGAAACACAAGAAATTGTTGTGTTATTAATCATATTTTTCCATTAAATATTTAGTTTATACGGTGTAATATAGTGTTTTCCGTATATTGTTTTTTTGTATATTGTTACACAAATCAGTTGAAACAGTGAAATGCGATTGAAAATTCGCATAGATCGAATCCTGCACATATATGTATATATGTATATACAACTAGCAGGATATTTCAAAAAGACTATTTCGCCTGGAAGTGGAAAAATGCTGAGAGCTGGTTGCAATTACCCTCTTGTAATTGATTCTGCTTCAATTATAACTTAATAACCAAGCCAATTTCTACCAGCTTTTCACTTTCACCAACTAAACTAAACTAAACTAAACTAAACTTTGAAATATTCTGTTATAAAATTAATAGGTTTCCACCTATAAAAGTTGCATTTCATTGTCTTTGTTGACTTGTTTAATAATATGTTCACACAAAAGCAATTTCTTCGAGTTTCACAAGTGTTTTGTTTACATTTTTTATAGCAAAATTGTATTTAAACTAAGTCATCGAAACATTTCACAAATACCTATTTCAAAACTTACATATCTTTCGTCGACATTAGTGAGTTACTGGGTATTAGAAAACAAAAACTTCTTTAACAAATTTATTTATCTTATTCCGTACCGAATTTTAACTTCCTATATAAATTTGATCCAGCCAACGAACTGTCAGAAATTAATATGGGATTTTGACTACAAAAAATATCCGCCAAAATTTTCGTTCCGAGTGTCAACCTTCCTCCTTGCTCTACTGTCTTTGTACGTATCAATAAGTGTCTCGTCTGTTAAAGTTATGGTGCCTTGAAGTCCGTTCATGGCACACAATTTCATGCCAAATTTCAGTGCAATACTGTCTTTAGTTTTGTTTTGACAGCTGATTTTTTATTTTCATAATCCCGCGCGGTTGTAGTAGTTTGAAACTTAGGTGTATTAGGTTCCGATATTTTTCCCAAAGGTGGTTGTCAAACTGGACGGGACGAGCCAGTGCATCCTCAACCAGTGTGTCTTAGTACGTGCTAGTTGTTAGTTCGTTACATTTTAGCCCAGCCAGCAACAACTCCAACATCAGTGTTATGCCTTCATGTCAGAGTTGACGCCGACGGGATTTTCATATAACTACATACAAATTCTATGAAAAGACTTTCTCAAAGAATTGCCTTGCACGGGATTCGAACCCGTGACCCTCTGCTTGAGGAGTCTATGCATATACCACTACACCACGGCTACCCCCTAATTGTCGGATTGTCGGACTTTTGGCGTCTATTGGTAACTGTTGAACACCAGAGAACAGAATGAGTGCCTGGCAATTGAAGGCCGAAATCGTTGCAAAACTGCCTCACATGAAAATTTTGTGCTTGCAAGACAAGCATCCACCGTATTCGCCCGATTTGGCTCCCTCGGATTATTATCTCTTCCCAAACCTCAAAAGATGGCTCATCAATAAAAAATTCAGCTCACGCGGAAAATTACTTTTTGGACGGGATCAAGGAGTTGGAAAATCGCTGGAATAAGTGTATCAAACTAAAAGGGGACTATATTGAATAAAATAAAAAAACTGCAATAAAATAAAATAATAAATAAATAAAAAGCACGTTGTTTCTCTTGGTGGTCTAATATAAAAATAAAAATAAATTCAAATGATGAATTACATGGAAATGTAAAGGAAAAAAGTGTGAACAACATAAAATAAATAAAGAGGAAATGCTGTTTTGAATTTCCACGGCTATATAAAATAATGCCCGAAAGTCATTTTGGGACGGTCAAAGCCAATGCAAGAATTTTACAAATACTTACATATACAATCGTTTGTATATTATTATAAACCGAAATCATTATCATAATGATGATAGTAATGATAACCTGGCAATTAAATTTATTTATTAATTATTTTATTTTTATATGTATTATATGTTATAAAAACTTTAAACATTGTTTTGTCATTTTTCCGACGATGGTTTTTGGGTCCGATTCATGGTTAGAACTGCATGAATAATTGTCCTTATACTGGACATGATTGTATAAAATACCAACTGCCCATAAATATATGTTTATAAAAAAGTATTCAGAAAAATGTTTTTTGAATTATCTACTGAGTCATCACTTTTAGGTTCTTTTTCAAAATAGCATCTGCCATAAAAAAAAACTTGTGGAAAGTTAATTTAAATAGGTACAATGACTGGTGTTCTCTAAATACACAATATATGTATTATAAGATAATAGTCATAAAAGCGATTATTAAGTAATAAAATTTTAAAAACCACAATCTCGGCGATAACCTGATCACGACTCCACTGTTGTCATTACTTCATAAAAAATGTTTCCCACCAATGAGCAGAAACGATTTAAATTAACGGATTTACCGTGACACTCTCGTGATTTTTGAATAATTTTGAATATAATTCATTGCATATAGCAAGAGTGTGCTATATTGCTATATTATTAAATGGACACTTTTTTTTAAACAATCGAAATTTAATTCGATTCGAATTCGATTTATAATAATAAATGGCTTTCAATTTACTCACAAATAAGTTATTAAATATTGTTATTATTATTATCAAGGGAACGATAAAAATTAATTTGTAGGGTCCGGGATTTAACGCCGGGGTACTATGCCCATGTGGCCCATAGAATGCTATAGATTATTAAAAGTCTGCCGAAAATAATTATGTATTGTATTGAATAATATTATTATTAAAAATAGATTTAAAAAAGCTAATTTATATACAAGTCCAAATTAAAATCACGCACCATTCACTCATATGATATATGGTATGTATAGTGTGATTTATCGTAAGGTTTGAATTTCTAATGTAAAATAAAACACATAAAATTAAGTGAAGTTAAAATTTTTATTATCGGTTAAAAGGTAAATTCATGGCATTTACTTTTTAGAAATGACATAATGTAAATATTGGCCACGACTACGTCTGCGGTGGTCCATTCCGAAGGTCCAATTTTGGGCGACTCGTTCGAGCATAGCGACTGGTATCTCGCAGATAACGCGAGTAATGTTGGCTTCCAAAGCGTCAATCGTATGTGGCTTATTTCTGAAGACCTTAGACTTTACATATCTCCAGAGAAAATAGACCAAAGCAAAACGTGAAATTAAGTGCTCACCAAAATGATTTCTCAACAAGTCTATTGTCTCACGCGCTGTATTACTTGTAACGCCGTCTTGTTGAAAACAGAGCTCACTGAGACCATGTGCTTGAATTTCAGGAAGCACATAGTCCATTAACATGGCGCGATAACGGTTATCATTGACGGTAACATTCGGATTTGCCTCATTTTTGAATAAATATGGACCAATGATTCCACTAGCCCATAAACCACAACATATCGTTGTTTTTAATGGATATAATTGTGGTTCTTATTACTCTTCGGGTTGTTCATCAGCCCAAATACGTCAATTTTGTTTATTAACGTATCCATTGAGCCACAAATGGGGTTCATCACTGAACAAAATTTCACAATAAAAAAAACGGATTTTCATTGAGTTTTTCCAGAGCCCATTCAAGTCGCCTGTCTTCAATTCTTGCACAAGTTGAATTTTGTACGCTTTTAGGCCGATATCCTCACGTTAAATACGCCAAGTTGTCCAATACACCAGGCCAAGCTGCTGAGAACGACGATGTATCGATTCGTCATGGTCTTCGCGTACACTCTCAGCTACAGCTGCTATAGTCTCTTCACTACGTGCTGGATGTGGTCTAACCGGTCGAGTATCATCCACTAATGTTAACTGGGACTCAAATTTGCGAATCGTATTGGCAATAGTGGTTTCAGTAGGTCGATTATGTGCACATTTCTCGCAGAACTCTGATTTTCGTAATACAGCTGAACAATTTGGAGACGCTATTGTGGTGTGAGTCTTTCCATGATGATTTACCAAGGAATACTGAACAAAAATGACAAAGCAAAGTTTGATGGGAGTCATGCGTGATCTGTCAAAAAAAGCCTATTAAAAATTAAACCTCACGATGAATCACCCTATACTTGATTTGCCTGACAAAATAACTGAATAATTTTCATATAATTTCATTAGCCATATCTTTGGAGTTTCTTCAATCGTAAAGTGGAATCCAGTTGAATCAATCAAATATGACATTATTCTTGTGGTGCACGGACACTATCGTCACAGTTTTTCAAAATAATGTTTGCAGTATTTACAGTATTATGAACAACCAGAAAACTTTATGGAAATCTAAATTTCTCACAGTATATGTTAAAAATATGTTACAAATTCCTTAAAAAAAATGAACAGGAATTATATTTTCTGATCGGCGTATGTTTCATCTCGTCATTGCAATTGAAGGAGAAAATATAGAATTGAATGCACAAAATCTTTATCTGAGACTTGGAGTCAGTCAAAAGAGATAATGTTATCTGGAAAAAGAGCTGACACGGTTCTCACAAGCAAATATTCTGATTTTCGAATGTCACAAACCAGAAGGGTCAAATAGTGACCCTAATATTTCTAGAAACTTTAATTAACAGCGAATAAATTATAAGAATCCGGTATAAGATAGTAGATAGGAGAGAAGGCAGATAGAAATATTCCGAGCTACAATCTTCCGACGAGATTGGTATATTGTGAATCCTAAGGATCAATCTGCGGCAGTTTATGTTAAGAGTTTAGGCCAATATTGTGCGCTAGAAAGGTGTTTTGCTCAAATCAATAAGGATATAATTCCTCGTAAAGATACAATTCCTAGTAATCATATTTTGGCCGAATATTTTCTTGCAAACAATTCATTTCTAAATTAAAAAAAAAAAAGTAAGGCAATCGTTGCCTAAAACCATCTTTTTTATAAGGAGGTAAAGTAGCGTTAAACTAATGAAAGGTTCTATACCTGCTGTGGAATATGTTAATTCCGCCGGTGACACAGACGCATGCAAGTGCTTGTAGCCGCTGCAGCTTTTGTATGGCAGATTTATCTTTTGTTTTGTTCCAGCATACTATTTATGAGTAGGTCGTATCATCACCTTTGGGGTGCAATTTTTTGGGTTCAATTTAAGAGTCAACGGAAGGCCCACGATTGCGTACGATCACGAAACTGGTACCCTTTGGGGCAAAGGGGGGCGTGAAACGATTTTTACAGTTGCTGCTAAAGAGTTACGGGGTTTGCCCAGCATACGGCAAGGAAACTTACGGAATCACAATTATTCCCTTACACAAACATGGATATAAAAAAAGCAAAGGGGTACTTAACGCTTTTCCTGCCTGCTTTGAGTTGGTGAGGGGAGTGTCACTCTTGTCGTCGCTTTCGTTTGTTGGGTTTGTATTCTCGTTCGGTTTTTCTTGCTCGTTCGTTGCGTAGTTTTCTTCTAGTTTTTCTGCTTGGTTTTTTTTTTGTTCCTTCGTTGTGTAGTTTCTCACTTTTCTTTGTTTGTACTCTCCGCTATTGCAGCTGCCAGAGCAAAGGGACTTCCAGAGCTCAGAGACCCTCCCTGTGGCACCGTCCAATCACACAAGTCGATATTTTGTCGTGTTCGTCCTGTTCGTTCTGTCTGTCGAGTGACTGCTTGGGTTCATATTACGCCATTGGATCCGGAACACTTTAAGGGAGTAGATTTTTGTTACACATTCATGCACGGATGGTACACATAACTTACTTGATAGCATGCTATTTATGTCTTAACATAAAGGGCCTACTTCGCCCCGTGGAAGCAATGAGTCTTCTTGTGTCGCTTACTCTTAGGATCTTATCCTACAAAGTCCGTACACGACCACCTCCACCTCAAGATAGGTACGGTCTACGACTATGACCTAAATTGCATTCAGAGCCTGTCAACATACGGATCGAGGAGTATAAGTAAAGTGAGTCAAAGCTATTTTATAGCTTCTGCAGAGCAACTACAATGACAGCCTCAACCAATAACCTACAAATAAACCCGGACTATGTTATGGATTTACCGTAGATTGAAAATTTGCACTGCATCTGCCGAATAATTGTAATGATAAAGACCATTCAGATCGTTAAAAATGATATCAGGAGATAAATTATACGAAAATAATTACGTGATGCTAAAGAGGCTTTTGGCTATAGAGCAGGTCTAATTGGAAGGCCTCCTCCATTGGAAATGTAAAAGAGTCTTATTTCTTCTGGAGATTCTCTTGCTTAGGAATACTTTTTCCTTATGTATCTCATTGTTATTTTGAAGAATTCGTTCTGCCTGACAGCAGAATTTGAATTTTTTTATCAGTCCCAAGAAGTGGATTTTCAATATCATCAACAAAATTTTTACATATTTTACATATTGGTAAGATTATTGAATATTGTTCCTGGAGCAGACAATTCCTGGTTACTCTCTTTTTTCTCCACAGGAGTAGTCTTACAAGTTATTCCAAGGAAATAGACGTGCAATTATACTGATCGTATTAGGTGCAATAAAATGTGACATTTCGTCTGTAAACTTAATATCTTTTATAAACAATAGTTCTCTATTTTCAACATTATTTTCAAAAATGTCAAACTTGTACTAGTTTGCAATTATATTGCATTGACATTAAAATTTGCGATTTATTGCCGCAATGCAAGGGTGTAGTAAACACGAGCGTAAACTCATAGAAAACAATGTTTTATAATTTTTCTGCCTGGGCTTTAGCGCACATGTATATCAGGCATCTGACTATTCATACGCAAAGCTATAATAAAAATATAAAACTTTAAAAACACAAACTCAGTGATAACCTGATCACGCCTCCACGGCTGTCAATAACTTATAAAAAATATTTGCCATGAAGTGCAATAACGTTTTAGAGTTACGGATTTATCGTGATACTCTCGTGATTTTGTTCTTGCATATAAATAGATACATAGATCTTTATTTCGTATACACATTTTTATAAAGGATAGTAACCACATATTTACCATTACAGAGATATGATATTACTTATATCTTTCTACTGAAACATTGTTTTTTTTCGTAAAGTATTGTTATAATTCAAAAAAAAATCAATTAAATTTGGAGAAAAATATGATAAAAACCTTCAATGTAAGACCAAAAAAAAATACTAATAATAATAATAGTAAATAAATAAAATCGTGATTTTGAAATAAAGTATAAGTTCTTGCATATAATAATCGACAGCAAGTGAGTGGTTTTATTGAATTGACCCATTTTTTTAAAATATGATATTGAACTTTTTTGTTTTAAAATGAATGCCCTTTAATTTAAAGATGATTATGTTATTTCGTAGAATGTCACAAGTAATTAAAAGTTTCTCATAACAAACTTTGCACTGGATTCTAGAATGCTACAAAAATATATTTAAGAAAATTATTTTTTACGTATCAAGATTAAAATCACACAGAATTTACTTACGAATTTTTTGTCATATATACCTATACTTCAAGAAAATTAACTTATACAAGGTTTGTGCATGAAAATAACTGATTAATATAATTTTATTAGTCATATATTTCCTCAATTGTGAAATGAAAAAATGAAATTCATATCTATCACTCGTAAAACAAACACAAAATGTTTGCAAACATGTTTTGATATTATAATATCATACATACTCGTATGAACGACTATGTACTCATATGTCAATGTGGGTAAACACTTTTGTACTAGCTAGAAAAAACAATGCTGTTTACAGTATTTAGTTATGAATAAACAAAAATCAAATCATAATTGTAAAAATCTAAGTTTTTCACACTTAATGAATGAAATTTATGGAGCTATGGAGAGTGTAGGCAACGTTAGGACGGATAACTTCTGTAAACCGTATGTTTCATCTTGTTAGAATGGTTAAAAAATAAAATGAAGAATTACATGCACAAAATCTACGAGTAAATCTGAGACCTGGTCTCACTGTTAGCAAGCGCAATAATAGAGAAAAATAGAGAAATAGACAAATTCGTCTGTACTGAAAAAAGCCTTGCTCAGGTAAAACCACTCTGACTACTCAGTCAAAAGAAAACAGAAATGTCATCAGTAAATCAGGTCGGCATGAGCGAAAACTCTGATTCAACTTGCAACCAATTGAAAAAAAAAAAAACTCTAGAAGGTTCAAAAAATTGTCTTAATCTTTCTGTAAATCTTGATTAACAGCGAAAAAATCGTACAGATCCGAAGAAGATATTTAAAAGAAGAGAAGGCAGAGTTGTAGCATTCTGAGCTGCAATCTTTCAACCAGATTGTTATGTTCTGAACCCCACGGGAGTTTGGGTTAAGGGTTTGTGTCAGCGTGGTGCGCTAGTAAGACGTTCGGATTTTGCCTAGTATCTTTACACCACTACTTTGCCCTCCACCTAAAGATAGATCAGGTGTACGACTAAGGCCAACAAGCAGAAACCTGTCCGATCTAAGACTACTTCTGATTTTGTGTCGCCACCAAAACCGGCCTTTCTAAATTCGGGCCATAACTCAACTACAAGCAACTCCAAAACTGCAATCAGAGGTTGTCAACACAATGATCGAGATCAGCAAAGCTACTAGTTACTCACTCTAGCTCGCCTCAAGAACGGAACTACAATGACAGACTTGGGCAGAATATTTGGGCACTTGTGTATCTCCTCGATAATCGTAATGTTAGAGGACAGTTCTCAGCTACAATTATCATCATTAATTCTTTTTTTTTTTTTTTAAAAGAACTAAACACTCAAGTGGGTATGACTACATTAAAAGTGCCTGACCAAGTGTTAAGTTTTTAGGAAAATGAGACAGAGAGAGAAAGAAAGATTTTTGGGCTCAGTGGTTATTTCGCTCAATGGGTCTCATCCAACATTTAATGGGGAACTAAATTATTAGTGTGAATTGACTTGATGTTGTATTTAGGCAACCATTCATCACACGAGATTTTAGTTGACTGAAAAAAGTCTTTCGGTCACGGCTGATATTGAACCCCGAACCGTCCGATTGTGAAGTCAATACACTACCACTTGAGCCAGGGCCACCCACATTCATTTATTTCATCATCATCATTCATTTTATTACCTTGAAATTATTGTACATTATTATGTGTTGTAAAATTTGTAAAATTAAAGTGAACCGCTCCAATTATCGTTGCGTCTTGGACTGCTGCGATTGCAATAGCGTTTATGCATTTATCATGCAGCATGCGTTAATGTGATGCCTGCAGATATAGATTTCTTATAAAAAAAAACCAACAAACTATGGCAATGTATTATAAAAAATGACGTCATTCGCTATCGGGCAAGGCTTTTGTATCAAGTGCCGTGAATGTCACCCTTGATATGATTTATGCGGAAATCCTTGAGGTGAACAAAATTCAAACTATCAAAAATGGGTGCGACCGATAGGTTGCGCCATAAGCTTCCTGATAAAGAGAACTTGTGGTATTCTCCAATGTTTTTAATATTTCATATCCTATTAGAACTTAGGACGAGTTAGTTCGAAAATGGTCAAAAAACAGAAAAAACTGGAAGGTTTTGGAAAAATTAAGAAAATTGGGAAGATGGATTTATCTCCCTTTTCCACCGAGCAAGAAGAAGTTGAATAAAGATCTGAAGTGAATTGGAAAAATTCACGCGACTTTAGTCAAACCTTCAATTAATGGTCCAAGCTGAATATATTTCCTTAAATATATAATCGGTGCACGGACTTCAGTTTGTTTTGGAACATTAAAAAATTGTATAATATAATGCTTGTAATACACAAATGGTTTTAGTCGTGTCTAAAATTTAGAAAACAGAGAGTTCCTATAAATGAAAAATTCAGTGACTCTCGTGTTTTTGGCGCACTACCAGGTTCAGTTCTTGACCCATTGCTGTTTTAAATTACTTAAACTCTCTCTTTAAAGTAAATTAAAATATAATATCTACTGCTTTTACAGATAACATAGGTCTTACTTATCAGTTGTGAACCCATTTTGAGTGTATTACAAAGACAGTTGATAATCTCGGAGACCTAAGTCAATCTTTAGTGAAAAAAACAAAACTAGTGTCTTTTAAACTAAGAAATAATTGTTTACGTAATTCCAATCTTTGTTTTCGTGCTTATGGTTGCAAAAATTAGCTTGCCTGTTAAAAGTTGCGGTAGAAATAATTTTGTTTTAAAGTCTACATGTTCCAATAACTGTTTTTATATTGAATCTGTTACAAACTCTAAGTACCTTGGAGTATTAATACATAGATCACGACTTGAATTGGACAGATCATATCCAAATCATTAAATCGTACATGTTATTGGTAACCCGTAAAATGTATCAAATTTATTCAGATTGCTCCGTAAAAGTTTTAAAAATATTTTATGTTGGTATTGGTCACCCGAAGTTGCAATATGGCATAACAAATGGTATGGTGTATTCATATATTGTATTAATACTTTTGAACCATTGTTTATTGCTCAAAGGCGTTCAATAAGGATCATTTGCAACAAAAGTCGGTTACTTAATAGATGGCCTTTATTTAGAGACTTAGACACCTTACAAATAAGACATATTTACGTCTTTAAATGGCATAAAGTATTTTTCAAACAAAATACCAATGTTACCAGTAGAACTGCACAATTTTACAATGTACTTGTAAGTAATATGCATATTATTTATGTACCCATCGTTTACAAAACCCAGTTATACAATTCCCATATAGTTACAGCCCCTAAAATATTCAATAAACTGACTAATGTTGTCAGAACAATGTTACATTTTAATATTTTTTTTTAAAGAGATTGGTTATTTACAATACTATAAATTTTAATGATGTTGTATCAATTTTAAGTAACTCATTTTAATCAGCAGCACAAATTTATGTTTTTAATTATCCCTTTGTTTTTGATTTTGAATTTTACCAATTTGTAAAACACTAAATAAATGTAGAACCTTTTTTAACCATACAAAAATGATGTAATTTGTAATATTGAAGTCACTGAATGAATATTATAAATAAAATAATAAAAAAAAAATAAATTAAGATTGTTAACAAGTTCTTGGCGCGATGCTGCTGCCTGTATAGTTGGCCTAATTGGATAGCTTTTTCCATTGGAAAATTTAAAAGGTCTAGTTTGTTGTGGATCAATCTAACGATGCTGATTTAACAGACAAGTTTGTTAACCTTGTCAAATAGCTGTGCTAGCTTTATTTAAATAGACATTGGTGATGTTTGAGTACTTTTACTCAAGTAATCGAACTATTTGAGACCCGGATCTTCAGTGGAAAAAAAATCACAAAAGCAATAAGCAAAATAATTGCCGATGGCTGTGGGATCAGACGATGACTAAAATGCATTCTTAAAATGTTTGTACACAGCTCAGCCAAAAGAAGTCAGAAAAAATAGAGATACCCGTGTACTTTCGTTTTAAATGATGGAAAGTTAGGAAGAAATAGTGGGGTGGACAAATGCTGTTTTCAAATTACTCGGAATGAGTCCTAAAGAGTAGGACTGATGAAAAAGCTTCCACAGTGGTTTTGCCAGCGTGGATGAAGACCTCTTCAGAAGAAGGGGAGATATATCATCTAGACCAGCGGATTTGTGTTTGTTAAGATCTTTAAGTACCTTGCTATAACACGAGTGCGAAAGTGGATTTGTCCCATTGAAAATTCGACGCATTCAATTGTAGACGCGGACAAGAGCAATCTGGAAGTGTTAAACTAGTCCCAAAATGAGCAGCAAGTAGATTGACCTTGTCCATAAAGCTGACAACTGGAATTTTATTATGAATGAGCGTTGTGTTGGAGAATGAGGCAGAATTTCGTATGTTTCTGACGAACGTCCAACAACTATTACTACCAAAGTAAGTACAAACTTCATCAGCAGCAGCATCGAGGAAACATGATGACCAGTTGAAATTCCTGAAGCAGCTGTTGAGCCCGCTCCAATTGACTTTCTCGTATTGCCATACAGTTCTTTAAGGAGGCTCTTATGTATGTGTAGTGAATGTATGAGAAATTAGCTGATATGACGCCAGGAGACAGAGAGAGAGGCAATAAATGGCTGGTATTCGCTTGGGCTCATTTACAGGGTTGTTGAAGTCACCGTCCTTTGGGTTTTTTCTGTCCAGATTGTCGAAGCCACCCAGAATTGTGTATATAAAAATCGCCCGTAAGAACGATTTCGATATGAGGATACAGGGATACAATCCTTTGTATAGAGTCAGACAGCGCATCAAACTCGTTAAAGGTTGTATTTCTGTTTTTTGGGACTATCAGAAATTAGAGAATTTGAGACAAGATGGATAACTATTGGATTTTTATTCCATTATTTATTAATAAAGGGAAAATATTGTTTGGAGTCAGTAAATAGAGCAGATTGTTTTTGGCTGAAGTATATATCTGTTATCTGTTATCTGTTATATTATATATTATATATATTACAGTGATTGTAAATCTGTAGGATATTCTGATAATCAAACTTACAGCCAGATTTAATATAAGTGCCATAAATTATTTCTCTTGTTGCGAAGTATATGTAGTTCTTTATTACGAGTATAAAAAGGAAGAAATGATAAGAGATTTCTCTCTCGTTGGTAAGGAACCACTTTTTTTTAAGAATTTAAAACTCAAGATCCTATAATTAATTTTAAAATGCGGAAGCTTGTGTTAAGTTTTTTGGAAAAATGTTTATTTCATTCTATGTGTGGCATCCAACATTTTATGAGGTGATTAAATTATTAGTGTAAATTGACTTGTTTTATTTTAGGCAACCATTCATCTCACAAGGTTTTATTTGCAAAAAAACGAATGCCTTTCGGCCGCTGAACCGTCCGATTGGGAAGCTAATGCATTACTACTTGAGCCACAGACGTAGAAGATTTTCATGAAAGATTCAACAAAGTTCTTATTATCGAGTATACAACTATTGAGAATATTGCTTAGTTAAGTGTTATTTGTTTTACCGAATTTGAAGCGGAAGGTAGTTTCTAAGGGGGTAAAAGAATTGAGGTTATCATATGAGAAAATAACAAGCAGGAGAGGATGCAGACGGTCTAATTTGGAGATAATACGTTCACACTCACGAGCAACAAATTTTGACGCAGATTGAAGGTTGCCTTAATTCAAGGTCGCTGTGTCCTATCACAAATGACCCCGAGGACTTTACCGATAAAATGACATCATCGCTGACGAAAAAACAAGCTATAATGACCGTTAGCAGAAGCTATACCAAAGCAGTGGAGCTCGGAATACTTGTCTCGTCTCCAGCAACGTCCAAAATGGTTAAAGACTGAAGAAGAAGAAGAAGAAGAGACTTTCTGTTAAAAGACGAGAGAATTCCACCATCAAAATAGTTGATAAGTCGTATTGTACAAATACATCCTGGAGCAGATAAACTTTTTTGCATCGTCACGCTAAGAACACAAACCGGATAACTTAAGCGACCTATCACGAAAATCTGTCCTTTTCCGAGCAACAAAACAACCGCCGATCAATTCCTAATCTAAAATTCGAAATCCATTCTTACACTTAATGTAAATGTCAACAGACATTCCGCATACATAAACATATATTTATTTTCTGAATTTAAATACCTAGGTACACACAAATTTTAAACTAAACTTTTATTTAAAATCCCACGTTTTACTCGAACACACATTTCTCACAAGTTCAATATAAAAAAAAAAAATTATTAACAAAATACCTAAATTATACGCACCACATAGAGTTCCAATTGAAAAATTTTTGAAATCAAATTTCACACTTCTCACAAACACTACACTTACTATGAATAACACTTAACCCACAAATATCTCACTCAAAATTTCTTTCAAACACAATACAACACATTCACACATCTCTTCAAACCAAGCGGCATACCTCCTTCAAACTATTATAACAACAGTCCATTAGCAACACACCACTCGTTCTCCATAACTACACGTTCATACAACATATCACGTGCAACATTAAGCCCATATGTGTTAACACACACATGCACACATATCCAAAAAGTAAATGAAGAACATAATTCATATATATCAACATTTATAATAAAAATTGCAATATATATCCTACTTACTCTCTCTACGTTTAATGTTTGTCTAAGCTTTATTTGTAAATTGTAATATATCCCTACTCTGTTCCACTAATTTTCTTCAACAGACTAAATCAAGTAGAAGAATTGCAAAGAAACCAAAACTATCATAATTCGAAACAGGAGAATCACTGATGGCACTTTGCGGTTTTTTTCTTTTGGAACGTTGTGGTTTCGGAGCGATTAGGTATTGTTGGAATGAGTTCACGGTGGGGGTGAATATTGAAGGCAACGATTAAAATAGCATGGAACACACCCACGTTAAAAAAATGCAACCAGTACAAAAAATCCCATTCGGGGAAATTTGTTTGATATGTCAAGAATTTATTGTAAAAACTAACAGCATTTTAATATAGGGTGATTCATCGTGCGGTTTGATTTTCAACAGGCTTTTTTTGACAGATTACGCGTGATTCCTATCAAACTGCATTATCATTTTTGTTTAGTATCGTTTGGCAAGTCATCATAGAAAGACTCACATCAAAACAGCGTCTCCAAATTGTTTAGCTGTAACGAAAATCATATTTCTGTGAGAAATGTTTTTTGTGCGATTCGAGGTACTTACGGTGCGCATAATCGACCTACTGAAACCGCTATTGCCAATACGATTCGAAAATTTGAGTCCCAGTTTACATTAGTGGATGATACTCGACCAGTAAGAACACATCCAGCACGTAGTGAAGAGACTATAGCAGCTGTAGCTGAGATTGTACGCGAAGACCGTGACGAATCGATTCGTCGTCGTTCTCAGCAGCTTGGCTTGGTGTATTGGACAACTTGGCGTATTTTACGTGAAGATCTCGGCTTAAAAGCGTACAAAATTCAACTTGTGCAAGAATTGAAGACAGGCGACTTGAATGGGCTCTGGAAAAACTCAATGAAAATCCGGTTTTTTAATGTGAAATTTTGTTCAGTGATGAAGCCCATTTGTGGCTCAATAGATACGTTAATAAACAAAACTGACGTATTTGAGCTGATGAGCAATTCGAAGAGTACCAAGAACTACCATTATATCCATTAAAAACAACGATATGTTGTGGTTTATGGGATAGTGGAATCATTGGTCCATATTTATTCAAAAATGAGGCAAATCAAAATGTTACCGTCAATGGTAACCGTTATCACTCCATGTTAATGGACTATGTGCTTCGTAAAATTCAAGCACATGATCTCAGTGAACTCTGGTTTCAGCAAGACGGCGTTACGAGCCAACAACAATGGACTTATTAAGCGGCTACAATAAATTGGCCGCCTAGATCGTGCGATATCACACCTTTGGACTATTTTCTCTGGAGATATGTAAAGTCTAAGGTCTTTAGAAATAAGCCACATACGATTGACGCTTTGGAAGCCAACATTACTCGCGTTATCTGCGAGATACCAGTCGCTATGCTCGAACGAGTCGCCCAAAATTGGACCTTTTATCGTCGTGGCCAATATTTACATAATGTTATTTATAAAAGGTGTATGTCATGAATTGTTCTTTTAACCGATAATAAAAAATTATGTGTTTTATATTACATTATAAATCAAACCTCACAATAAATCACCCTATACAAACACTGATTTGTAACTGATTTTTTTAATTTTACAGAGACTGAGGAACTGAACACATTTTTTTTTTACCTCAGAGCCAGTCCTCCGGCTCGAAGGGCCAGATTTTACCGTGCATAATTTTCACGAAAATTCTGATGCAGTAGTTATGGTGTTGTGGACTTGTGAGGACGACCCGATTCCATTGGAACTGAAAATCTAGCGGGAACCGTTTCGATGAGAGCTGCCATCCATACCAAATATCCAGTTACCACGATGGATCCATTTTAGCGCAAAACGACTAGACCTGGAAATACATTTTTTGTGTTGCATCTGAGGAAATCTATGGAACGGCAGTATACTTACGAATTTAAGATGACGACGGCAATATTCACATTCATCTCATGATGTCAAAAACAAGAGTGACTCCGCTGAAGACCGTTGCCCAACTCAGACTAGAGCTTTGTGGCGCGGTCATGTTAGCCGCACTTTTTCATTATACTACAAAAGTCTTGGGCTTAGACACTGTTAGAACTTACGCTTGGTCAGATTCCAAGAAAACATTAGCGTGGATCATGGCACCTCCGGCTTAATGGAAAACTTTTCTAAGCAATCCCGTTGCAGAGATTCAACGGCTCACAAATTCTACAGATCTGGCATCACTTAATGATCACCATCCGGCTTAAATGGCAACACACTTTGGTGGAATGGACCAAAATTCCCTAGGTCCCAATGGAACTTTGAGGCTCCTCATCCAGCAATGGCAGCGACAACTGATGAAGAAATGCAAAAAATGAAACTCAACCTAAAATCAAGGAGTTCAGTCTTTACAACCTTTTATGGATGAATTCTGAATTTCAAGAGTAGGGGGTAGATTACAAAATTCAAACCTTAACGTTGAACAGACATATCCTATCATCTTAGAACTGAATCAGGACGCTCACAATACAACATACCATGGCGGAACCCAGTAGATGATCACTCAGGTTCGCCAAATAATCGTATTTTGGATATTATCAAATACCTATCAATTAGTTGTTCCTCCATTTTCAACAATATATTTTTAGAAAAAATATTTAAAATTTTGGTACAAATAAACTGTCGTTTTCAAAAAAAACGTCAAATGATTGGATCTTGGAATGCTACAAAAATAAATTTAAAAAAATTGTGTTTGCACAAGTCAAGTTTAAAATTACACAGAATTTACTTACAAGTTGTGTATCATATGTACTTATACTTGAAGCAAATTAACTAATACAAGCTTTGTATGAGAAAACAACTGATTAGTACAATTTTATTAATCATATCTTTTCTTAATTGTAGAGTGTAGAATGATAAAACAAACACATGCAAAAGTTGGTATTATAATAAGATATATACCAATTTAATTTGGTTGAATCAATCAAAGTTAAAATAATTTATGTGGTGCGGAAAAACGCTTTTGCAGCAAGACAATGCTGTTTGTATTATTTACTTATAAATCACATTATAATTGTGAACATCTAAGTTGTAAGACAGCATAGGCAATACTTACACATTCTACAAAAAAATAGTAAAAAATCATACTTTCTTCGCCTTACTTTCCCTCTACATCGATTGCCCAACTTAATGTGGTGTAGAGGCTTAAGTAGGGCCTCTAGCTAGATGCTAAGATGAAATCTAATTTCAAGTTCTTCAATTCTTATAAGATCTTAAGGATTTGCGGATATTAAAATCCAGTCAACGTAATAGTCCTAATTCTGTTACTTATTAGTCAGAATTTGTACGACGAATAGGTCACACCAAGAACTTCCTGATAAAGACAACTTGTAGTATGCCAAACAGGGTTTATGATATTTCATATCCTATTGAAAGCTAGGAAACATATCACCCATACATGTTTGACCGATCAGACCCGAGACTCCCTGTATTTACGAAATTGTTTTAGTCCTACATTGCTGTTTCAAATTATTTCTATTTTTTTCATGGGAGAACAGATAAAAGCACTGATGTAAGTGTTGGTGGATGGTGAGAGGTGCTCTGTCTACCCAACGATGAGAGATGAATTTACATGCACGTCGACGGAACCAAGGAAGTCATTCGGTAAAACAATGCATCACCGACAGACATCATCATGGCTAAAAATGGTAGCGTACCAAAAACGAAGACCGGAGCTGAACAGGTTGGCGTCTTGCAATGATATCGATTTGTATTATCCCGGCTATAACAAAAGCTGCCTTGTTCGAAATCGTTTTAAAGTTACTGATTACAATGCGTTAAGCCGAGATGTTTATGATAACTTTCTGCTTGCCTCCTTTGTCACCAGGGTCTCCACCCAAACTGGTGCAGAGTATAATTGGATTGAGTTTACTACCATGGATATAAATATAATATTTTTATTTATTTTTATTATTAGCTAGTATTAATACACTAGGTATTTTATGTAATCTTTTAATCTAATGATTTGACTTCCTATCATGTTGGTTATTAAAACAGCTTCTGTTTTGTGATGTACTAGTTCTAGGGCGATGAGTATAAGCCAGTTGATTTCATTATTCATAGCTGACTATCTCAGCGAATCCCATTATTGTTACTCCCAATAACAGTGTTATTTGTGTTAATTGCAGAACTTCGTCGTACATTATATTTCAGAGTAGGGGCCCCAATACCGATCCTAGTGGAACTCTTGCGTAAATTTTACAGTACTTTTTTCCTCTATCGGTTTCGTATCTCAAGGATATAACTGAAGTAGCCGGACACAATCTTTCGCAAGTACTACGGTGTATCCATTCTGGCTAGTGATCTTCTTATAAATAACCAATTTTCTGACATAAAGACCATTTTGATGCCCGGCGTCACTACTTCACAATATTCCTTTGTTCCCCGTCACCATCTTTCTACCTTTGTTGCTTCCGCTGCTATGTCCTACACCTATAGTGTCGATGTTGGAGCGCGATTTTCTGTATCCAAACTGTTGATCTGGTAATGCTGCATTTCTTTCTCCCATAGTGAGCAATCTATCATATAATTTTCTAATCCGTTCATATATTTTGCCCAGTGTGTATATATATTGGATATATCAATATATATACACATATTAGCGACATGACGGCGGTTCTCCAAGTGGTTTCTTTCCCTTTAGTATGAGTACCGATTGTTGCAGCTCCTAATGCTCCCAATGCACCTGTTCATTCAGACAATTTTGCATTGTTGTTATAAATATGCGACAGCTCTCACTGCCTTATCCGGGATGCCATCGGGTTAAGGCACTTTGTTGATGCCTAATTTCTTACATGTGATGAAAAGTTCGTCTGATGTGATTATTGGAATTGCCATCTATGCTGGGTTCCCTGATAATACAATATTACACAGATTCGATGGTTTCTGTGGGAATAGTTGCTAATTGTGTAGTCTCCGCTGTTTCGCTGTCGACCAGCTCTTTGTTTTGCAAGACGCCAACTTGGAGAATGCTAGGTATGTAGCCGGTAACAACAAATGCCCGGTTCAGGGGAGCCATTAACAGAAAGCAACCATGATTATGACGGGTGTACCTTCATGAAGCGAGCGTCAAGATACAAATGTCTCGATAGGGAACATTAATAGTGAACGGGCCTTAATTTTTTTTTTTTTGTTTGATTGCTATGACACCTGTCAAACATATTTAGTATACATCAAGTCATTGAACAAAAAATATTATATTTTTCATCGTGTTAAATTTAGCGAATTTTGTACCAGAAAATGATGACTTGCGGAAAGTATTAATTTTTTGTTTTCATTTGAAGAAAAGTGCTACAGATTCGCATCGAATGCTTGTCGAGGCATATGGTGATTATGCTCTATCAGAAGCAACATGCAAAAGATGGTTTCAACGGTTCAGAGATATCGTTTTTGATGTGAGAAATGAAGAACGTGGAAGACCACCAAAAAAAATTTAGAAGACGCCGTATTGCAAACAATATTGGATGAAGATGACACTTTGAGTCAGAAACAAATAGCAGAAATGTTAAATGTTGCACAACAAACTATTTCTGACCGTTTAAAAGTTATGGGAAATATCCGAAAGTCTGGAAAATTTGTGCCATATGGAAAACCGAAAAACCATTTGTGAAATTTTGCTTCACAGCCACGATAAAAAATCAGTTTTGCATCGAATTGTTACTGGCGATGAAAAATTTTCAGAATCCTAAACGGAAAAAATCACCGACAAAAAAAATGATCAATTTGAACCAAGCATTGATCGAAAAACGATCAGAATGGGCCAGATGACACGGCAAGGTAGCTTTGCTCCATGACAATGCACCTGCACACAAAGCAAACATGCATTAGCTGAGCAGCACTTCGAATCCTACGAGGAAGTCGAAAATTGGTTTGCTTCAAAAGACGAATAGTTTTATTGGTATGACATCTATAAATTGCCTAGAAAGATGGGAAAAATATGTGGTTAGCAATGGAGAATACCTTGAATAAAATGTTTTTTACTTTCCCATTAAAAATGAGTGTTTTATTTTCACAAAAAAACTTCATACCGGTGCACCTCGTCGATGCCTTTTTCTTCCAGAGTAATGTAGTGTATAATATAAGAGCCCAAATCTCCACATTGTTGTCAAGGGTTTCACTTATTATCTTTTAAATTGGTCTGTTTTTTTTTCCTGTCCCCTTCAGTTGCAACAGCAGGTCCACGTTCGGGGTTCGTCTGATATTCGTAATCGATTAATCAAAAACGCTGAGTTTTGGGTCTGCCTTAGTTTTTTTTTGAGTGTTTTTAATAGGAAAGGTCCCCTTCGTTGTCATCACAATCGTGTCGGTTCGAATTTTCGCCTTAGTGAACCTTTGCCTCTTAGCTAGCTTCTTCTTTTTGATGACCTTTGTCCAAGTGTTATTATTGTCACTCTCCGCTACCATTTTTAGTCATGGCGATGTTGTGATGCATTATTTTGTCGAATGACTTTCTTGGCTTTTTCGTCATGGAACTCAATAGCCGACAGTTCGTAGAGCGATTTGTTGAATTCGATGGCATCTCTAGTCGGTTGGTAGATAGAACATCTCTTACCGTCCTCTAACATTTTCACTCGTGTTTTTATCAGTTTCCCAGTTTGTGGAAGACAGATGTCTGTTGTTTCAACGCTGACTGCTATTGCGCTGTCGCACATTCTGGTGCTGTTGCGTTATAATTATTCATGTAAATTGGGTCCCCACTCAATGTCGTTATTGGCGCCCGGATGTGTACTAACTCTAAGAGTCTATGGTTAGAACAAGCGAGGGTTGACACATGCCGTCATGGGGAGCAATACCAGGACTGAGGCCTGAAACAGTTTTAACAAGACAGGAGAGTTTGTAGCAATAGCCTGAAAGCATACTGAGGTAATAGAATATTTAAACGTCAGTCCTCAAATCTAAAATTCAGAATCGTTATTTCTAGTGTACCACAATTACAACCTTACTGACCTTGATCACAATGCCTGCGCGGCGAAGAGTTTCACTCTTTAGTTTTACGACATTTGTCCTGATTTGTGGAGCAGGAATTTTAAATGGTGCTAGAGTTGCATGTTCCTCGCCCAAGCGGTGGTTGTTTTCTTAGCTCTTGCCTTCTTTTACGCATTTGCATGCTATTGTATGCGTATAAATTCACGTATGTCTGCTGGTCTTGTTTCTCTTTGCTGTGTTTTGGGGGAAAGCCGGATGTTATCCCCTCGTATTCGCTGGGCTTTTCCGTGCGTTTTCCTCGCTTTCTGTCCTTTCTCGCTCTAGATATCTTAGCTTTTAGCATATATTGGGTCATATAAAAAGTCTCCGCGGTTTTTTGATACTAGATGGTGTTGTTGTCCCTTTATCTGGAAGCACTAATCTGATTGTATCAAATGAACACGTGTTTGAAAGGTAACATGTCAGGATACATTTTTTGTGAAGACAGCTGTGTAATTTGCTTGCTCTTTTTAAAAGTTATAATGATTTGAAAATGAGTGAAATATCTGAAGAAAAACGCTATGTGATGCTTTTTTACTATAAAAAAAGGAAAACGCTGAAAAAACATGCCGACAAATTTGTGCAGGTTACGATGAAAATGCTGTGAGTCAACGCCGGACCCAGTAGGAAACTGTCTGTAGATAGCAGGGGCACTAAACATCAACCGTAAGATAGTTTGAAATCACTTAAAACGAGTAGACTACTCAAAACAGCTCGATGTTTCATTATGGGAGATAAAAAATGGATTAAATACGAGAAAATCTAGCAGGAAGCACTGATGGACATATCGAAAATTGAATATAAAAATTGTTTTGAGGATCGGATCAAGCGCTAGCGTAAGTGTGTTGCAGTCGATGTGTATTACTTTAAAGGAGACAATAAAGATTTAGATGAATTAACTTGTATTTTTAATTTATATTTAATATATATTAAATTTTTGATCAAGGTGGTATTTTGTTAAAGTAGTACTTGAAAAGAAAAAGGTTAATGTATGATAAAAGGCCTGGCACCTGGCTATTTGTTATCGAAAATGTATTTATAAATTCCTGATTATTTGCAAATTTAAAAATATATATGTACGTTATAAAAAAGTTAAAATAATAAAGTTTGTTGTTATACCATCTATGTCGGCGGACCTGAAGAATATTCCTCTCTAAGCACCCTCATCTATTTTGGATAAAGTCCATACCTCTGCGGAACTTGATCATAGGTGCATAAACCGAGACCTGGCTGTTGAAAATGGTACAAGTCGATTCTTGTATAGATTGTACGAAATAGCTAAAACAGTCCTTCAAGCAGACTCACTTAAAGAGTTAAAAAGTCCTTGATAACTGCTTATAAGCAACTCGCTTTACTTTATTTCATTGCTCTTATTTATACTAACTTCAAAACTAATAAATGCTTAGTTTACAATTAATATTTAAGAGCTAAATGAATACCTAAAATTGATGAATTTACAATCCTTTAAAGCGAATGAACCCCGAGGTTGTTTAACCTCAGGTGGCAATGAATTTTGATTTGTTTATTTTCCTGTTACCTAGTTATACATGCATGCGTAATTATATTACGATTGTGAGTTTAACATTCTAACCGCGGTTGAACAGTTGGTTCAACAATAATAAAAATTTGCGCTCTTAGGTGTATTACAATAATAATAAATATTTTTTTTTTTTGTTTAAGAATTGGATTAATTATTAATACGTATACTAAAGCTATCCTCCTGGACTTAGGATCGCTGCTGCTGGAATGCCGCTGGTAACAGCTCGTGCTCTTAGTTTTGGGGTTGGCTGTTGGATTTGTCTAGTCTTCCTGGCCTTGAGGTAGCATTTAACTACCAAAAAGATGATAATTAAAACTGCTATTAGCACCCCAGCATGTTCTATGGCATGGTGAATTTCATGATGTTCCAGGCCAGTTGGTAGCTCATTGCGAAAATTTTCCACAATCTGTTTCAATACCTCGATATCCGAGATATGATGTTGAAACAATTGTTGTGGATAAGTTAGAGTTGTCCCTTGTACTGGAATTATGGTGTCAGTGAGGTTGCTTAGCGGGCTGTATGACAATCTTGTGATTGAAGGGTATATATAATGTTACAAATCGCTGTTTCATTATACAATCCTTCTTCAGACTTGCAATACCAGATCCTCGAATGGTGAAATATGTTGTGTTTTGGCCGCATACTACACTTAGGGTGGTTTCTCGCAGTAAGGCGTAAATCAATTCATTTGGTTTGTGAAGTTGGATCCTATGAGGGACAATTAAAGTGGGCGGACATAGCTGTAAATTAGGTTGATACTGCTTCTTGATCACGGTTCATTATATTCACATTTCCTACAAAGTCTAAGGCACTAAGCACACTTCCTACTGGATGGTGTTGATAGTAGTTCATTAGTCCTTACAAATTCTTCTGTCAGGTGCTGTATCTGAGTTATTATTTTATCGCAAAAGTCTTTGGGCTTCATAAGATTACAAATGTGTCTTAATGAATCAGATGCATTTGTTAAAAGCTGAAGTTCCTTCGTGTAAAGTTCCATATCATAATGATCAATAATATTCCATTAACTAGACAATAAGATCGTTGCAATAATGGAACTTAATAACCCCTTATTCTTTTTCTTGGTACTTCGTCTTTGTCCAAGCGTGAATTAATTGGCTTCTGGATCACTGGTTGTCGTTCGAGACGTCCTGATAGAGGTGGATTGTCGTCTATTGGTAATGGTGCCAGTTTGTGTATCGGTCTTTTGAGCACACCGCTGACAGTTCTTACTTCCACCACTCGTATCACATCTTACTCCCTCTGATGCAATTAACAATCCTACCAAGGTGTCACTGCATTGGTGCTCATTGAGATATTCATGTGACCATTGTTGTCAAAATTGCGTTTTTATTGCGGTAATTGTTGCTTAACTTACCACTTGTATTTTCTGCTGGTGCATTAATTGTAGATGTTAATGCCTCCCCAATTAAAAAATGTCCCGGTGTTAAAGCAGTAAGATCGTTTGGGACAGATGACAAGGGAATCAGAGGTCTGAAGTTTAGTATAGCTTCTATTTCGATCATCAATGTTTCGAGTTCCTCATATGTTAGATTCAAAGAAAGAAGGTTTCGTTTCAGAAAATGTTTAGCTGATTTCACGACAGCCTACCATAGTCCACCAAAATGGGGCGCTCGAGGTGGAATAAAATGGAATTATTCCTTTCGACAAAGGCGAATGTATTGAAGATTCAACCTCCATAAGCTGGTGTCTTGCGCCGATGAAGTTTGTTGCCCTGTGCCAATAAAAGTTTTGGCAATTTTCTCTTTTTCCTATAACGCTTGAGGTCACCTATGAATGTTTCTGTGGTTAGATCTCCCTCAACCTCGAAGTGTGTTGCCTTAGTTGCGAAGCAGAAGAATACAGCCGCATATGGCTTTCGGGGTTGCTTTCCTCTGACTTCGAAATAAATCCACACTGGTCCGAAAAAATCTACTTCCTCTATCATAGCGAATACATTTTTGAACCAGTGGAAGTGTCATAATTTTTCCCTTGATGGGCCAGTATTTTTAACGTACAGCAACCAGCAATCCTTGAGGTCCAATGTGCAGGACGGTGGATCGTTTATTTTGATTATTATTCTTGCAATTATTTATGTATCCTTTGATAAAGACAATAACCCGTTGTAAACTCCCGAATGAGTTATGATGTTCAATCCTGTTGATGATAATTGCTGATGTTTCGAGTGTTGCTGTGAGTGCAATTCTGGACCTTTTTTTTCTTTATCTGTCTTGTTCTCTTCAAATTTGCCTGGTCAAGTCTTCTCTGCTCCATATAGATACAAAGGCCCATAAAACCACATGCTATAGTCCTTTAGCTTCGAAGCCGATAGCCTTCTTGAAACTATGTCCGCCGGATTCGGTTTTGTAGGTACATGAGGCCATTGATGAAAAGAGGTCGTGCTTCTGATTGCCCTTACTCGAAATGTTATGAAACGGTGATAGTAAGATGCTTCGGCATTTATCCAAGACAACACGATCTCCGAGTCGGTCTAGAAGTATGTCTCCAAATCTCCTAATTTAGGATCCCTTTTTACTCGATGAGTCGGTTCTGTCGCCAATTTGGCAGCAGATAATTCTAGGCCTGGTATAGTGGTTGCGGTGATTACCTTCTCATCTAGCCCCTTTTTAATGGGCACTACTCTACAGTTTAAGCAAAGTAGCTGAACCGTTACTGAATTGTCGTTGTGAGTTGGTCTTATGAAGATGGGACTTTTGTGGAGAAAAGAATGCCTGGGAATCTTTAATTCTTTTAGCTTCTCTAAGTCCTTTCGGAAATTGTTCCAAGTTGTGTGGAGTTCCAACGGTAGTGCGGCATCCCAATAAATTTTTAGTTTCTATAACTCTTAAAAATATGTGCAATTTCCGATAAGGCAGTTCTTTTTGTGATTCGCTTATTTACTTGTAGTACTGAATTGATCCGGAGCTCATCTGATTGTGGATTCCAGATGAGGCCCAACGTTTTCAGTGTTCGTGATTCCTTATCTTGAAGATCGGATTCCAAAGCTTGGTCTTTCGTTGGAATATCCTTTACGAAGTGTGGTGTATTACTACACCATTTCAAGGTTGAATGAAGCTGATTGTAAAATATAAGTTAGTTGACTTTGCATCACCAGGGCTTCCGACAA
Organism: Volucella inanis; assembly: GCA_907269105.1. NCBI lineage: Eukaryota > Metazoa > Arthropoda > Insecta > Diptera > Syrphidae > Volucella > Volucella inanis. The sequence continues at coordinate 109,018,687 of OU026157.1, read as the reverse complement.
ACTGTTTGAGCCGGACATGACGTCGTCCATATTTTGCCAAAATTGCCAAAATTTAAGCTAGCAATTGATATCGATGTATATTTTCATTAGCTAGATGCTTGAGGAAGCGTGTTGCTAAGTAGGGAGCGGATGTAGTGCCGTATGTTACCGTGTTCAACTGTAACCCTTCAGGACTTGATCCTTTTCCTTCCGCCAGAAGATCATCTGGTATCTTCGATCTTCTTCCCTCATAATTATTTAACGATACATTTTGTCGATATTTCATAGGTGCATCAAATACAACTCTTTATTTAGTCATAGTACTGTCCGGCTTAAGCACCCCATGAGGAAGGAAATAGTGTGGTGACAGTATATTACTGAAGTTTACCTCCGTCATGTGTCCTAATTGAAGATACTCTTCCATAAAGTTAACATATTGGGTTTTCAGATGGTTGTCTTTGCTTATTTACTCTGAGACCCTAAATCCAATAGTGCTCGGCAATACAGTATTTGTTGATAAGGTCCTTTTATTTTGCAGTTCCAAGTATAACAAAGGTGCGCTGATGATTTTCCAATAATGCATTTTCTAACATCTCGGTCTCACATGGTGGTAGCGTGGTTGCAGAAAGACCGACCTTGACTGTGGTTGCATTATTTCATGTGCGAGTGCTGTTGGTCTCCAAGTGTAGTAGCGTATTTTGCCTCCTCTGGCATTTGAAACAATTTTGAGGCTTGCAATTCGTTGTAAAATGTCCAGATTTTAAGCAATTAATACAAAGGTTGCACTGCTTGACTAGGTTCAACCGTTTGATAGGTGGAAGATCTTGAAATAACTGACACTTATAAAGCGGATGGTTTCCCTTGCATTACGAACAAATCATCTGATAAAATGTTACTGCTGATATCGTCTTGAAGACTGGTTTGTTTGGTCTATTAACTTCCAGTTTATCTTGAGCTCCCATATCAAAGTATTCCTGAACGTCTTCATGTGTCAGTTCGTCTCTCAGGCTTCGATATATCATCGTTACTTCATCAAAGTTCTGCTCAACATTACGTATATATATACGGTAGATTTGCTCTGATCTACCTGTTTCTCCTATACTATTGCGTAGAACCCATTTATAAAGTTGCTTTCGGTTGCTCATGGATTCGTTCCGGCGTCCTGTAGGCCACTGTGTTGGAACTCCACCAGTGCCATTTTAGCGCTTCGCTGGCTTTGGTTCCCTCTCTGTTTTTGCCCTTTCTGACCATGTCATCTTCTGGTATCCTGGTTTTGGAACTGGCTTCCTCCTCACCGCCTCCCCATTGAGGTTTTAGGCGTAGGCACTTGTCTCTTTGGAGATCCTCTACATCCTTCCGGACTTCTGTGTAGTAATCCTTCTGGAAATATGAGTGATTCAAGTCTACCGCACAGGTTTCCCTTATGGTACTGTCGGGTTTGTCAAATTCCTCCTAGACTTCCTCCAATTGAGTTTAGTGCTGTTAAGACTCCTGATGGGAGCTACGAGTCTTATGTTTCCTTCTTTCACCATCAGTCTTCTGTTCTTTCCATAACTTGAGGATTGCACCTCCAAGATTTTCCTGTTGTTGGGTGTAGGCGCTAACAAAAACGTTGAACGATGTTAAAGCCCCGTTCACGCTACTCTGATTAATTGTTGGACCTGCCTTCCGTCACGGTCGCCAAATGTTTAAGCTTGGATTATTTTATCCAAACTCTGCTGAATTTGATCAAAGGTGCATAAACTTAGACATTGCTGTTGAATATGGTACAAGTCGATTCTTGTATCGATTGTATAGAATAGCTTGAAGAGGTAAAAAGTCTTGGGTAACTGTTTATAACCAACTCGCTTTACTTTATTTTATTCCTCTTATTTATACTAACTTAAAAACCAATAAATGCTTAGTTTATAAACAATATTTAAGAGCTTAACCTAAAATTGCTGTATTTACATTCCTTTAAAGCGAATGAACCCCGAAGTTGTTTAACCTCAGGTGGCAATGAATTTTGCTTTCTTTATTTTCTGTGTGACCTAACAACTACTAAGGTCTTATATAGGGTCACTTTTGTTATATGAGAGAGTCAATTGCCTTCTTAGCAATTATTCTTCGGTGAGATTAAGCTAGTGTCGTTGTATAAATCGGAGTCTAGGAAGACAGGGTCCTTCACTATTTTATACATATATATATTTTTTTAAAGAACTTAACATTCAAGTGGGTATTAATACGACACTTATAAAGATCCTGTATGTGTTAAGTTTTTCTGAAAAAGGGATAGAGGGAGGAAGAAAGAGGTTTGAGCTCAGTGGTTATTTCGCTCCATGGGTGTGGCATCCAACATTTAATGGGGAGTGTAAATTATAAGAGGAAGTTGGATTGTTGTTTATTTCTAGTCAACTACTCATCTTACTTGATTTTTGTTAATCGAAAAAATTAATGTCTTTCGGGTGAGGCTGGAATTCGAACTCCGAACCTTCTGATTAAGAAGCCTGTTCACTACCACTTGAGTCACGGCCACCCATATCTGTCCAGGGTGGCGTTCTCTCCGAGATGTCGTTATTGGGTGTCCATTCTTGTTCATAGCATAGACTTGGCATTGCTGTAATTGACTGTTAAACCCATCTTTGCCGCATCTGTCTCAATACTCGCGAAGGCGCCGCTGACATCACGTTGCTTTCTTCCGATTATATCATCGGCGTATGCGGGTTTTGCACAAATCTTTGAAGAATGGTGTAAATCCTTGTGTAAATCCTTTTTTGACATCAAAGGTCTCGGTGAGTTTGTTACCGACATTAATGGAGCAGTCTTCATTCTCGAACGTCATCTTGCACAAAAGGACAATTTTGGCAAGGATGCCAAAAATAGACATAGCTTTGCATAGGCTGTCCCTATAATGTATATAATGTCATGCCGTGTATTGAATTTATTAAAATTAATAAATGTAAATTCAATAACGAACCTTACACTTTTAAAGATATTATTTGCAAAGTATACGTACATAATAGAGCATATTCCACGGAATAACTCTTTCTGAATCTAAGCTGAAAGGAATGTGTAATAAATAAATTGAGATAAAATAGGTGTGAAATTCTTGTAAGATCTTCCATACCTAGAGTGCATCTAAATTTCATAAGTACAAATAAGGCATCTCTCCTGTCTGTTTTGACAGGAATTTATACAGTTTTTAATTATTATGGTATATACATGCTTATATTTTATCTAGGCCAGCAAATTTCTTTCTAATTAAGCTTTCAAACATAGCTTAAACTTGAGATGCCAGCTTTGGGAGTATCAGTGAGTCGGTTATATTTCAGCAAAAAATTCATTAAATTGGTAAAATAAAGTAAATTAAATTTACTTAAGGTCGTTTTACATCGATGTTAATGTAGGGGAGCATGTTTCTGAGTTGTAAATCAATAATCGAACAACCGTCGGAAAATGAGATCGGATTTTTTTCTGTTAATTACCAGTAGTGAACATTCAGAAGAGGTTTTAACATTTTTAGTTTTTTTTGTGAAAATTCGATCTAGTTGTATAAATTGTGCAATAGATAACTGTAACTTATGATTGAAATAATATATATTTATCTATTTAAATTGCATTGTCAACTTCTAAACAAGAAAGATACCTTTTAGATGATTAACTTATAGAAAGACCCAAGAAAAACAAAAGCAATAATTATAAATGAAGGAAAAAGTACAGAGTTGTTATACCACTGTGTCTTTAATACTCATTCCAGTCATTTTCTAATATAATGAAATCAAAAGGCCTGAAATTAAAGAAAAATTCATTTAAATGAATCCCCATGAAAAGCCCTTAACTTGAAGGAAAGTAAACTGAATTTAAAACCATGTGGCTTATATTGCAAGTGTTTAAGTAGTTTAAGGCCAGTAAAAAGAAGTATATAACTACCCAGTAACTACTGTACTTGAAATATTCATTCTTCTTTTTTTCGCACTTCACTTCATCTACTAACTAACAGATATACTCGTACCATAAAACCATTTTGGGACGAGCCAATAATATCTTAAAAACTACAATACATGAATTTAAAAAGCTTTGTTATCCACTCCAAAAAAAGAGAAGGAAATTGAAAAAAGCCAGATCTATCCTAAAAATTGCGTGCGTTAATCAGTCACAGCATCATATTCGCAATTTAGACTCAAGATCGAATTAAGAAAAAAGATAGATAGTAATTGTTTTAGACTGTAGACTTATTTAATTATAATTCAATAGTGTGAATATTCGCAGATATTAAAAGAAAAAATGTTACGAGGACTTGAATATGGTTTAATTTCTGAGCCTTAGTGATGAATTTGCTGTTTAAATCAGCAATATAGAGGTCATGCTCTTGCTCCCCAAAATATTTAAGATGATATACCAATAGTTTATCCATCAATTAAGACTACTTAAGTTAGCTCGTACTTGAAAAATTGCCAAAAGCTAATGGAATCAAACTGGATGTGTTTTTTATGATAGAATATAAAACGATTTAAAAAACTACTAAATGATAAAGCTTTATGAAATCCTTATAGATCAGAACAGTTTATATTTTCAGAGAGAAGGGCTTAATTTAATTTTTTTTTTTGTGCAATTATTCAGGAGGAGGTGTTGACATTTTAGCAAGAAATTCTTTTATATATGACCCAAGTTTTTGAAACGGGTAAAACATTAATATAAAAACTATTGTACCAGTTTCTTAAAAATGCTTCAACATTGCAGGAATTCCGGACTTACTAGAGCGATTACTTTGACCGAAAAATTGACGAATTTTACGAAATGTTACTTTTACAGATCGCTTATTTTCGTAATAAGATTGAATAACAAAAATGCATTGTTACATGGTAAACGACTCCATGACTAAAATTTCAAAAAATTGTATGACATCTGTCAAAAAGATCAACTATATTGAATTTAGAAAATGGCAGCCAACATCCACTGTGGTTGCTGGCTGGGTTAAATGTAGCGAACTAAAAACCAGCACGTACTAAGAACCACTGGTTGAGGATGCACTGGCTCCAGTTTAACAACCACCTCTGGAGAAAATATCGAAACCTATTACACCTGAGTTTCAAACTACTACACCACCCGCCCGCGCCCAGGAGAAAAGCCAGTAAAAGGGTATTAATATCCCTTTGGTGCGCACGCGGGATTATAAAAAAAACAGGATTCGTAAATTGCATGAAAGCGCCCGAAAAAAGATGAAGCTAGCGAGCATCCGCACGAAGACACTAGGTACGACATCAATGCGAAATCTTCCGGTTTCAATGAAAGAAAAAATAATAAGTTCTATAATTTGCATATACACAAACATTTTACACTGGTGTCAGAAGTGGGAAAGGGCTTATTGTATTTACAAAAAAAAAACAGTTATTTGTGATTGTTTGAAAAATCTATAAAGGTCGAAAACTATTGCAGTTGACCCACGTCCAATTCAAATCCAAGTTGAGCAAAAAAAAAAACCTCAGAGCCAATGGTGCTGGGAGTTCAGAAGGCTTTGGACAGCAAGGGACATGATCAAGATTCATACCCCATTGAAGTTGACGAGGAAGATCAAATAAGCACTGGCAGGACATGGGTGCAATGATACAACTCCTCTTGTCTAATATCTCGGCGAACAAAAGAAAAATATGGAAGAACAGAAGAACAGCATTGAATAAAAATTCGAGGAACAAGAAAAATCTACAGGAACAGAAGAACTGTTTCGAACAAAAGCTCGACGAAGAAAATAAAAACAAAATGGATAGCAAAATTGAGCAACTGACAACAGAAACTAAGAGAATGTTCTATAAGCGGTCGAAGGAGAAAAGAGTTGAAGATTCCCTCGTTCGATGGCCAGACCTCATGGTCTACTCATAAGAGCAGTTTGCAATGGTTGTCTGTGCGAACAACTGAAAAATAAGGAGGAATGCTTTGCCCTGCAGCAGAATAAACCTCAAAAAGCTAAAAGATTATATGAATACAGGCTATCGAGAAACGGTTTGGGGATAGACATTTGCACGGGGTTTACAAGGTCCAGTTGCAAAGCCGAATGCTGCAACGAGGAGTAACAGCTCCAAGCAGACATCAGTAGACTGGTACAAATGTCTGGCGATGAAAGCAGCTCATCAGGCTTCCAAAGGAACATATTTTGTCAGGGAGATATCACCTGTTGAGTGCTCCTGCGCAAGAACTAGTGCCGAGGAACGAAATACTCCACGGGATAGACGAACAATGCACTGCTGGAACTAAAATACAATAGGATGTCTTCAAAGGCTGTGCCAAGAACCGGTGCGACGAAAAGTCTGCCCTCACTGTTGTGACAAGCAAATAGAGTAAAGGATCGGCGGAAACAGCCATCAAGAAACCTATCAACCTCCCGAAGCCAACAGTGGGAAAATGCTTAGCAACAATAGAAACTGGTGCCATGGTCTCAATTATCAGGAGAGATCTGGTGCAAAAATCTTGGTTGCATAACATAAGCAGTTACAGCTACATTCATCTGGCCGGAGTAGCCTTTTCTTACATTTTTCTGGTGGCGACTAGTGCATCATTGGTACAGCTTTTACGAACGAACAATTACTAGTAGTGAACAAAGAAACTCAGTGTAAAGGTGAAAACGGGAGAGATGGTGGCAAATTGTGCACCTATTGATGCTATATCAATCATTACAGGAAAATCAAGAACAAGATCCTCAGCTTCTGTAATCTGAATCAAGAGCAGCGTATCCTGGCAGACAAACGATTTTTTTTTAAAGTACGCTGTTATGTTTTCTACACAAGACGGAGGAGATGAATATACGCAGTCTGTTCAATACCACATTGACACCGGACATGCCTGACCAATCTGTCAATCTTCAAGTTGAAGGTTGTTTGAAGAATCACAGGTGTCCGTGTACATCTTCAGTGGTCCTCATGAAAAAGAAAGACAGCAGCATAATGTTTTGTGTAGACTACCAACCTCTCAAAGATATCACTAAAAAGGTTCTCAACACTAGAGCTGAAGCTGACCGCTGATAAAAAAAATCGTGAGAAAACAACAATTTTACTGCAGAAAGCAGTCTTAGGCAGTTTACGGGGATTAATAGAACGAACATTTCTAGGCATCACGTGGAAAACTTATTTATTATATTCTGACGATCTTATTGTCATAGTCAAGACGCTCGAGGAGCATCACCAAAATCTAAAAGAAGTATTTAAGAGGCTGCGAATCGCTCATTTGAAGCTGAACCCAAAAAAGTTTGCCTTGTTCCATCCGGAAGATCCAGGCAAAATCGAAGCGGCTAAAGTTGGCTTGCCCCCTAAGATAAACACGAACTGAGTTGCTTCTTAGGACTTGCCACTTATTGCAAACGATTCGTAAAGGATTTTGCTGGTATTGCATCAGCTAACAAAAAAGGCCGACAGTTCAGGAGAGTGTGAAAAAGCACTCCAAGAACTTAAGCGGCTGCTGTTTTAGCCCTCATTTTGGGTTACCCAAACCCAGAAAAATGTTCAACATGGACGCAGACTCTAGCAATGTTGACGTCGGAGCAGTGATCTCTCAAGTTCATGATATTCAAGACCTTTAGACCTGAAAAAAATTACTGCGTAGTTTTAAATCTGCTGGTTTTAAATTTGGCAACGAAGCCAGTACCCCTACGGACAAAAGTTAATTCTTCGGAAAGACCACGCAGCTCTAAAATGGCTACTACTTAAGAATCTTTAAGCGAAGTTGCAACATGGATCGAAAATTTTCAGGGCTACTACTTTGAACTGCAACACAGCAGCGGAAAATTTTTCTCAAACGCTGATGCTCTCTCTCGTCGACCGTTTGGCGTCAAATGTGAAAACTACAACCGTAAGAAAGCGAAACTATCCAAATGCTAAAGACTAAGCCAGTAGAGGGATGGATTATAAACGAAAACCTTTCCTCCCAACAGGCAGATAATAACATCAAACCTACTAGCCTAGAAGAAACATGGCCAAGCTTGCAGAAGATATCGGACCGGATTCAAAATCTGAAGGTATATTGGGCATAGTTGGACTCGCTTTGTGTGCAAGATGGTTTGCTGAAGAGAAAATGGGAAAGTGCAGATGGAAGAACATCTCGTATGCAGCCAAGGTCCAGCCAAGTGCCTCATGAAATATAGGCCGGAATCTCAGGAGGTCATTTGGGAATAAATAAGACTTTGGACTGCTAGGGCAACGTTTCGATTGGCTAACCGCAAAACAAGTTGTCGAAAATTTATGCAAAAACTGAATAAGGTGTGCGGCTACCACGGGTCCAAGGCCACACAGGTATGAATGCGACTGTTGGGGTGTGTAGGGCTTAAACTTTGTATTAAATACGTGTAGGATGAAAAAACGAGTAAAAAAATGCGGTTGGTGTGACAGCAAGCAGATAGTTAATTCATTCTGTCTGAAATTACATCCATTTTTAACTTTTAAAGTGTCACACCGATGTCATATTACCGATCATAATTTTACGTTACGTTTGTTTGTTTACATTTATATTAAATTGTTATATTTGATTTTAGTTTTAAGAGTAATAACAATTTCATTAAAGATACAAATTATTTAAAAATGAAAAGTATATTGTAACTGTATTTTCGTACATGCTCCCGCCCGACGGACGATTTTCATCCCCAAGTGTCATCAATCATGTACCTTACTTTACCGAATTGCATTTGGCGTATATCGCACTTCTTTTGACGTAAGAGTTGTGTGTTGTATAAGTGCGGGTGTGTTGAATGTCTGCATGTAAACGAGACAAGAGCGCGTAAGTTAATAATATGGAGCATTACATGTAGGTGTCAAAGATTACGATTGAACAATACGAGCAATAAGGGAGATGAAATGTGCGTAATTTGCAATAGTGCAATAGTTTGTTGTGGTCGTTGACCCAAACTGGATTATTATGAACTACGAGTGTTGTTCCTTATTTAGTTGTTAGTCTTATTGTAAATAAATTTGCAAGTAGCGATGGTAAATATTTCGGCCAAAAGCAAAAAATTTAAAATCTCTTCTATATACTGCCCACCAACGCATTCGCCTACAGAAGAAGATCTCAAGGACCTTTTTCAAATACTAGGAAACAACTTAATCATTGGAGGTGACCTCAATGTTAAACATACCTACTAGGGGTCGAGACTAACAACGACAAAAGGCAAGAAGCTTTACAAAGCAGGGCGACATTATAACTGTGACCTTATCTCGACTGATCGTCTACTAATTCGCCATCTGACTCAGCGGAAATACCCGACCTTAAAGATTTCTTTATAACGAAAGGAAATAAAAGTCGAAAGCCCGCCATCTTAACTGTCAACGGCTTGCCATTAGAACAAATGAAAATTGTTAGACTAACCCGCAAAAGAACGAACTGGTGTAAATTTAAGGAAATTCCCGAACAATTTATTAAACTCCACTAGTCAAAATTAGCAATATCGATACCTAGTAGGAACATCGGTAAAATATTCCGCAGAAATTAGAGAACCTATATAAGAAAAGAGAAAAGCTCATAGGTAATGATAAATGACAAGATATCCTGGCGATAAAGCTTTATTCAATACAAATGTAAAACATATCTCTTAACAAATACCTCCGTAACTTATCTGCTGACAAAGCCACAGACTACTCCCTCTGGAAGGCTGCTAAATATTTAAAGAGACCTCAAGCGCAAGATCCTCCATTAAAAACATTTGATGGGAAATGAATTGGCGAACCAAAAGAAAAGGCCCAACTTTTTTCAGAGCACCTGATAAATGTCTTTAAACCTTTTCCACCTAGCGTGGCAAATGAACGTCTTGAATACTTACATAAAGTAGATGAACACATAATCCATTATGTTTCGCTAAAAGATATCAAAACATGTATTCATAAACTTTCTAATAGAAAATCACCAGGTTATGATCTGATAGCTGCCTAAGTTCTGAAAGAATTACCCAACACAGTGCTGTTAAAGCACGTGTTCCACAGGGAAGAACTCTGGGACCCACCCTGTATTTAATATATACCAGAGATATACCGAATGCAAGTGATACGACGATTGCCACATTTGCTGACGACACTGCTCTTCTATCAACTGATGGATACCTGGCTAAAGCAACAGAAAAACTACAAAATTCAATTGACGAGATATGTGATTGGACGCGACGATGGCGAATTAAACTTAATGAGACAAAGTCCACCCATATAAATTTCACAAATAAGAAAATAACGAATGTTCCTTTAGTCATAAATAGCCAAGTGGTTCCTGTATAGTAGTAGCTGTGTTAGAGCTAAGTATCTAGGTATGAATCTGGATGCAAAACTGAGATGGAAGGAACATGTAAAAAAGAAGGTAGAAGAGCTTAATATTAGACATATGGTATAAAACTTTATTGGTTGTTGGGACATAATTCAGATATGTCCACTGAAAATAAAATTTTTTTATATAATGATATACTACTAAAACCTGTTTGGACGTATGGCATCCAGTTATGAGGTTGCAAGAAGAAAACTAATGTACAAATAATACAAACCTTTCAAAACAAAGTCCTTCGGGGTATAGTAAATGATCCATGGTACATTAGAAATATTGACTTGCATCGAGACTTGCAGATTGATTCTGTAGCCGATGTTATTAAAATGTGCTCAACTCGTTATAGCGAACATATCTTATATGTACGAAATAATATTCGTAGAATAAAAAGAACGAAACCTCACGAACTTTAAATTCAAAAATTATGAGATCCGGTATTTAAACTATGTATAGTACGTTCTCAATCACAACTTAACGTTGAAGAAAAAAATCATTTGTCGATCTCTCTTTGATTGGTCATAATATGGAGGTGGTTTTAGTGCGGTTAGTGTCCTACACTACTCTGGGTTGAAAAACCCCAGTGTCTTTTGAGATTTCCACCTTCAGTAAAAAAGAGGGTAAGTGTTTTTATTTTTTAGATGATATTCCAGTGTGCAAGTGCAAAAAAAAAAGAAAAACGAAGAAATGGGAAAATGCAAAAGGCAAAAAAGTTGATTAAATTTATTTTCCCAATTAATTCGTACTACAATTTGTGACCTTAGTGCGTGTAGTGTAGGTGTTGTGCAACTATGTGCGACGGAATTTGTTGTTTTAATGATGGCCGAATTGCCTATCAAAGTGTGAGTGGTGTGTCGGCATTTTGGTATTTCGGAACTCCGCAACGTTCTCCAGTTAAATGATTTTGTGAGATTGAGTGGACTGTATGTGTGTTTGTGCTGTGTAGGGAAATCTCGGGTGAAACAATTTGTTATTATTTATATTTCATTAATTTAATAAATTATTCTTAAAAGAATAGAAATGACTTTGATTTTTTGTGTGATTTTATTTATTTTTTGTAAATTTTGTGTTGTGACGTTTATGTGTCCTTCATTTGGGTTGCGATGTTTGATGGCAAGTATAAACTTTTTCCAAGCGACCTCTTAAGTTCTCCGGTTTTGGTTCATAACGAAGCCACTCGAAGAAGTCCCACTCGATGATCCGTTCGAGTCGCCATTGCAATGGCGTCTTCCATCCTCAATGAGAACTAAGTCTCTGCGTTTTCTTGGTCATCTATTGGTAGATCCATTGCTCAAGGTAACTTACTTTCTGTGGAAAACTGCGACGAACCTTCGTAGTTCTGGTTGACCCATTGAATACCGTATGGTGGATCAGAGCGATCTTTCGTCATCACCGCGTATAATGTATCCTAAAATAAACTTAAAGTAAACGACGGTTTCCAGGATATTATCAACCGTCGCAGACTTATCGAATTGATGATCAGCTAACTTTAAACCTTGGATATTTTCCCAATTTCGAAGAGCTTAATGTTTGGATGGCATAAGACCAGTCGAGATCTTAAACACTTAGGCTGGGGTGTTTGTCTTACAAGCAACCCAAAGGTAAGACTCACATACCCACATACCACTGCTAATTTTTACCAATCCAGATACCTTAATGAATATTCGTCGTTGATGAAACCCTAGAAATTGTACAGCTGATTCGAAATTAAACGTGACTTCGGATCCAAGATCGACTAATGCTCTAAGAAGAAAATAGTTTACCATGTGAAGACCTGACTCTTACAACTGCTGTTGTAAAAAGAACACTTGGTTGATGGATTTCAGGAGAGACAACCTTAGGTGGGCTGATTTTTTATGTTTTTTTGAAATGTCTGTGAACCTTTAATTGTATTTGTTTAATCCCTTGTACGTAGCTATTGCTTGCAGTAATAGCAGCTCACACTGCTTTGAAATTGGTTAGTCTTGTGATTATACGTCAAACAGTTTCGACAAACACCGATTCTGTCCACTGCCTTGGATCGTTCACAGATCTCCATGTCAATAAACTTATGACAAGTCTGAAGAGAGTGTTGACCTCTACCACATAACTGACATGCAAGCTGCTTCTTCTCAACGTGCGACGCCGTTTTCTTCTGTACAGCTACGGCCTTGTGTGAAGAAGAACCGCTGCTCTTTATACCACTGGGTCTAGCTACTGCTTCCAAGGTTCGGAAATGCGTCTCCATGAACTCTGAAAATTATGTTAGTGTGGGAAACTCCTTCAAACTACCTTACTATTAATATGTTATCGAAAGAATTAACATTCCTGACACTGTCCAATAGAGACTTTACGAGTATATTACTTGCACTCTGCTTTGTCAATTGCTGCTGTTTAAAAAAATAAATTAGAAATGAGCGTTTACCAACACTCGCTTGTGGTCGTATCTTGCAAAAAGCAGTTTCCATGCTTTGTCATAAATGCCAGAATACAGCCCTAAATGCTGCAACAAACGAGCAGCTTCACCTGTAAGAGAGGATTAAGTAGTGAAGATTTTAAGTTCTACCAGCTTTTTGTTTGTGTGCATTAAAGGAAAAAAGACATCATGGAAAGCCCGCTGTTTTGTGTACGAGCCTTGGAAATGCAGAATTTGAATTTGGGGTAACGAAGAAGCACAAGAAGCACCTGTGGTTTCACTTTCCACTATGTTCTCCTTAGATGGTACCTGGCATTGTCGATAGCATCAACTAATTCACCACGGTAAGTGTGATACGTTTCTTGCAACCTGACAAATATGTCATCATAATCTTTTTCTTTCAGACCTTCTTTTACTTCTCCTAGTCGAATCTTCGATGCTTCAGTCTCTTTGAAGTTGGAGTGGTCATGAAGAATTTGCTCTAGAATAGCTTTCTGATATGCACCCGATGACAATTTCGACTTTTTTTATTTGTAAAATTAATTACCTAATATGTGTATGTATATTATAAAGCATTTACTTGATACCATTTTTTTAATTAAATGATATTAATTTAATTCTTTTTTACAGAAACTAATGACCTTTGGTCAACATTGACCAACTGGCGACAGTTGAGGTTAAAGTTAAAAATAAATGAATTTATACACGGCGCGGAAAATGCGATTTATGCACAACTGACCACGAAGTAATATATGGGAATATGTATGTGCTTTATAGTCTCTAGATGTATATATATATAAAAATGTTTAATGTTTTGTGTAGTATATTGGTTTTATTGGACCAAATGGTGTGTGTGTGGGTGTGTTTGTGCGCTTGCACTTACCCTTTGCAGATTTGGATTTTTATTGTTTAAGAAAAATGTTTTTGGCTATAATACTATTCGGCTCCAGGGAACAAATATTAGAGTGTGTAGGGTGGAAAAAAGGGTAGAAAAATGCGGTTTAAATAAACACATCTTTTTGGCTTGGTGTGACAGCAAAGAGAAAATTAATTCATTCTGCCGGAAATTACACCCATTTTTAATTTTAAAAGTGTCATACATTCGTATTGCAGATCATAATTGTACGTTAATTTTATTTGTTTACATTAGCATTAAGCTGTTACATTAAGTTTTATAGTAATAAAAGTATCAATAAAGATACTCATTTTTTAAATATGAAATGTATATTGTTATTTTATTTCCAAAACATTTAATGACAATCCATACACCCTCGTGGTCATGGATTACTTCAGTAAGTTGACGAAAGTGTTGACAATACCAAATCAGGAGGCTATGATCGTAACAGAACAGATATTCAATAACTGGGTGAGCAGGTTTGGGGTCCCAATTGAGCTGCGGTTGATCAAGGGTGAAATTTTGAATTAAAAGTCTTGCAGGAATTGGAAGTGGAAGGAAGAAAAGGCCAACATCACTACACCATAAGTCTGATGAGATGGTCGAGCAATTAAATAGGACCTTGAATGAGCAAAATTAAGATGGTCCATTCGGACAGAATGTGCCATTTTAACAAAACAATGAGTGACGAAGTTGTTCGTGGCGTACAACTTTAGGGAGGGAGAAGTGTGATATCCGTTTGAATATCATCCATATTTGAATAGAAAAGCATAGGATTTCCTAATAGGATTTCCGTATTTCAATAGCAGAAGACTTATTCATTGTAGAGTGGAAAATTTTATCAAATTTTCTATTTAGTAAATCGCTAGAGAACGTTTTCGAGAGATGTCAGGGGAGCATCAATATCATCACCTACAAAGATATGCAATTCAATTCTTAAGTGGAATTTGAAATGTGAATTACGAGTAGTAGTAGTGGTTTAAGTAAAGGATAAAGAAAAGTCACATGGGTTGTAAAAAGCTATTGAATTGGAAATTGTAACTGTATCGAAGAAAGTTAATGTTCTGAAAGGAATAAATTCTATCATTTGTTGCCACACAAACATTTTCCAATATTATTGTTTTCATTTAGTTGAATTACATATTGCAAAATGTTTGTGTGTGTTAGATAGAACACGTTGAACTTATTTCTTACAATTTATAATTCAATCACTTTTATCCTACTTTGTATTTTACTTTAACCACTTTATCACTTTAACTTTAGAACTGATTTTTCATCTCATTCGACGCCAGTATGTATGTAGATGCAGATGCGCAACTGAGTTATGGCTGTTGTTTTTTATGAAAATAAAACTTTATTGTGAAAAAATGGTTACAAATGAATCATTCAAAGTATTGCCCATCGCTAGCTACATCTTTTTCCCTTCTCTCTGGTAGAGCTTCAATACCGTAACGGTGTTTATCTTTTGAATCAACTATCTTTTGAATAACGAATCAAGACATTCTTTTATGTTTTCAAATGAGCGGAACTCCTGATTGGCCAGACCATGTGCCATCAAACCAAAAAAATAATAATCAGACGGCGCAATATCTAGGAAATATGGCGGGTTAGGTAGGTCTTCAAATTTGAGCGTTTCTAGAAACATTTTAACGAGTTTGGCAGCGTGAGGGCGAGCGTTGTCATGCTGTAGAATCACTTTTTTTGTACATCTGCTCATATTATGACCGTTTTTCGCTCGGCTCAATTGCATCAATTGAATTCGGTACCATTTAACAGTGATGGTTTCGTTGGATTTCAAGAGTTCATAAAAAATAAAAGTTTAAACATTTGCCTTTGAACTAAAATCCTTTCATATCAGGTAATACAATTCTATGAAGTGTTTATTTTTAAATCTAAAAAGAATAAGATGTCATATACTTAGGGTGGCTATCCCTGCCTTTTATGCATAAGTATAAACATGTATTTCTATATGTTAAGGCATTACACGTTCATCACAATAAAACTACATTCAGTCGTTACTTAATCATTAACTACTTAACACCGACCTGGTCTCACCAAATACACAGTATAGTCTTCACAGAGTGAATATTCGGCCAAGCTAACGACATAGAGGCACGACCGAAAGTCATGACTTTCTTCTGTTTGAGTTGCTGTAATGAATCAATTATCCATCACCCGTCATGATACGATAAAGAAAACCCTTCCTTTTTTACCGACACTCAACGTCCCTTGGCTTTAAATCATAAGAAAACCAAGTTTTTTGTTTTTGAATCATTCCCAATGCATCGAATTCTTTACAAATGACTTGGCGGATA
This sequence comes from Volucella inanis, assembly GCA_907269105.1. Classification (NCBI taxonomy): domain Eukaryota; kingdom Metazoa; phylum Arthropoda; class Insecta; order Diptera; family Syrphidae; genus Volucella; species Volucella inanis. Next base: position 109,002,849 of record OU026157.1, on the reverse strand, counting down.
GCTCCTAATGCTGAAGCAAGTTCTTCTTGCGTTAGATACAGGTCCTCATCGAGCAATGCCTCCAACTCAGCGTCTTCAAAGAAAACGGACGTCCTTCACACGGACGGTCTTTAACATCGTAATCTCCGTCTTTGAAGCGACGAAACCAATTTCAGCACGGTGTTTCACTTAGAGCAGCATCTCCGTAAACTTTTTGGAGATCTCGATGCTCTTCGGCCGCCGTTTTCTTCGAATGACAAATAAAAACAACATTTCCGCAACTGATTCTTATATATATATAATTATGATGAAGTATATGACGCCAAAACGGAAGTAGCGATGGAACGATGTAAGACCGGAGACATGACGTCGGTGTTCAGGTTAGTTAATTGACTGTGTAGTATTGGCGTCACTTACGAATTCAAGCGGTGATTAAATTTCGCTTTAACGACAGAAGATTGCATTGTGTGTTAAACCCATGAACTTAGCATACGCTGCCATACCAATTCTACAGCCAAGGGGCAGGGGCGTAAGTTCGGGAACAAATATTAAATGCTGAGAGTACTGACGCCAGAAAACGAATATATTGAATTAGAAGTAGCAGACAAGAGATCATTGATGAAAATTAAAAAGAGCGTCTTAGACAGAATGAGTCCTGGCGTACACCAACATTTATTTTGTAAATATCAGACTTGAAACCATCCAAGACAACTTGAATTGAACGTTACGAAAGGTAATTTCTAATTCATTGAACAAGAGACTAACTTGGGCCCTTGGTAGCCACACACTTTATACATTTTTTTGCACCAATTCTCGACATCTTGTCTTACACTTAGCCAACAGAAACTTCCCTTACTTTTGCAACGTCTTGTTAGCTCCCAACTGACCTCCTGAGGTTTGCTCCATGTATTTCATGCAGCACTTCGTTGATTCTATATTATTTTTGGATTACCTGCATATACGAGAACTTGTTCCATCTGCACTTTCCTGTTTCAGCGAACTATTTTGCATACCAAGCATGCGTGGAATTGGAACATTCACAATATTCACTAAGTTTCTAAGATCATAAGAAGATTATAATAAGAGATTAATTTAAAATCAAATCTTTACGGTCTGACAAAGAATATTTTTAACACTTTCAAGCACACCTTCACGTCACCAAATAAAGGAAAACTGTGGTACCGACGGTATTGGTTGCATATTTCCTTAAATAATTTTTTTGGAAAACGAAGGTAGCCTGAATTTTGTTCATATAATATTGAAGCTTTTAGTGGAAAATACCAAAATAAATATTCTGAAGTAGCTTATTCAAACTAATATTTTTCCGGTAAAAGTCTGATTTGAAAAGCTCATCCTGTATTAATGAGTCCCAAATACTTCTACGTTCACCATTACTACACATCCACAGATATCACACCAATGAAAAGCGCTACTAAAAGTTGGTTTATTTAAAGCTGAAACAAAAGTGCTGATAATCCGGTGCATGAAGATATTGCTCAACATTTGGGTCATTTGCACCCAATAACCTAAAAAAAAATTTGTTTTAGATCCAATAATAATAATCCTAAATATATTTAGATCCCACTTGATATCAACAGCCAAGTTCAATACACTTTCAGCCCCGTACGCACAGTCTATGTCACTAGCGAAAGCAGTAGGTACGTATTAAAATTTAGTTCAAACAGCGAATTAATGTAAATGAGAAACAAAGTTGGTCCCAAAACAAAATTCTGAGTTACTCCCAGATTCAGAAACCGATTTTTACACTTTGCGTTCTATTCGAGAGATAGAATTGATATCAATTAAGTATAAAGCCATGAAGCCTTTTTATGTTTCTTCAACAAAACATTGTGGTTTGGCGTGTCGAAAGCTTTCGTTTTATCACTAAATACACCTGCAGTGAACATTCTGCCATCAAGATTTAAAAAAAAAACACTAGAACAAAAATGTAAAAGGGTATCCTCAGTTGATTTACGCTGTTGCATGCCAAAAATTATACAATGTTATCACGCCGTCGGCGCATTTCAAAGGATCATGAAAAATTCCTGAAAATAATTGCTTTTCAAGATAATATTTCAGATATTATCCAAACATCCATAAAGAAACAATTAAACAATAGCCTTCAAGAGATCTAAAACAGCAATTTTTTCAAAGACAATTCTATCACGTAACGTAACGTAAGCTAATTTTGCAGGTAAATTGAGGCTTATTGACGCAATGTAGGTATTTAATCATTAGCAATTTTAAGTTTATCAGAAACTGTGCAGTCATTTACACTAATTACTGGAGGTAGTTAAGTTTTTCTTCCAGGATACCACGGATTGATGATTTTGTTCTTGTACTCTGGTGTTGCACGACTAATTTTCATTGTGGTCGATATAGTAGACTCAACAGGTTCATAACTTTCCACTTTCTCAAGCTTCTTCACCTTCACACTGAATGTCTTTGGATTTAGAAATCTTAACAGGAACCCTGTTATTCTTTGGTTCCGATAAGGTTCTTTCCATCATAAAGTCATTTTAATTTCCTGGCTCAGTCAAAAGAATTGATGGCTACTAGGACCAGTTCCACTTTTGCCCAAACAATTGCTTCCCGCAAAGGCTGTAGAATCTGATTTCGGCAGCTGATGACTTTTAAGACGGATGTGTTCGTATAACATTCCTTATGATTGAGACCGTGGCCATGTTGACCGTGTTACCATCCAATTTTCCTTATAGCCGACTATTTCTACAAAGAGAATTTCATTGCATAGCTTTGCCAGCAAAACAGTGTTTCTCACCGTTGCTGCAACCAACTTTACAATTGCTTGCAAATATCCTGCATGAGACTATCCAAAAACTGGCAAGCGAATGCGGAAGGCTTCAACATTTTTCTCCTTGGACCGCTTAAAAAACACTCTCGTAGCTTCTGTTTTCCCACCTTGTCCAGTTCTTTTGCCAGTTACTTAACTTTATTGTCCAATTGTAAGAATTTTTCGACAACATTTTTCTTTCAAATTTTAAATATTCTTTTGTTCTTCCAGATTATTCTTTTGTTCACCCAATATTTTTTGAAGACCGTGCAGACTGTTTTTTTTGTTCGCCAAATTTTTGTTCAATGCTTTTCTTCTGTTCATCCAGATTTTTTTTCTGTTGGACCAGTTCTATTTGAGACTGTTCTTCTCTTCGTTTTGATTTTTCTTATGTTCACTCATCTTTTAGTTGATGCTGTTCTTCTGTTCGTACAGATAAGTGTGAGTTCCAAAGGGAACTTTATTCAAAATCAACCACTTTTACTTTACTTTATGACCGGCATCACTCCGTTTCCAATTACAGCCCATTAAAATGGTTGACCTCCAATTTGGAGGTATAACCACTTTAAACGCTATAACTTCTAAACTAATATAGTTTCAGACATTTCGAAAAGATAATTTCGTAGTGCATACAAGTCTTAAATGCTTTGGGTACATATGTGCAGCAACAAAAAAGTTATGGCTCGTTAAACTCAAAATTATGAAAATTTGCGGTTCCATTTCTTTACTTAAAATACATTTTTCTTAAGATTTTTACTTAATAACTTTTCTGAAATTTTATGAAATTTTTATCCTTGCAAAAGTTTCTAAAAATTATGGTTATATTTATTTTGTAATAAAAGCCATTTTTTGTCAAAAAAAAAAGATGGCCAAAAAGAAGTGTATATATTGTATTAATCATAAAATCTTAGATATTATATGGAATTCCATTTAAACACAACTTTGGGCGCGTTTAACCATTTCGGATGGCAGATTAATGGGCAGCAAAATTCTTCTCATCTCTCCTGAAGCGGCACTAATATTTTCTTGGAGCTCTACCAGACTCGACATTTCTCTAAAGTAAACCTTTTCTTTCATAGCACCCCAGACGAAAAAATCCACGAGTGTTAGGTCAGGAGATCTGGGTGGCCAAGGGTTGGGGCAGAATCGACCAATCCACCGTACGTTTACATTACTTTTTACTTTTTATAAAAATTTACTTTCCGAGAGAGAATTTTATTTAAATTAAATTTAAATTTTCTTAGTTTTTAAGGATATGCGGACAGGCTTATTACCACAGAATACGTCAAATGTTACCTGGTGTTTTTTTTTTTTTTTTTGTTTTTTGGTTTGGCTTATTATATAAGCTGATATTTGACATTCGTGGCGGTTAGTCGATAAAAATTTATTATAAAACAAGTAACAGCGCAACAACGTATTGAAACCATATATTTAAATAAATAAGAAAATTGCGTGTTTTTTCTATATAAATAGTATACGAACACATCAAGCGTTCAGCGCTCAATGAAAACTTGCTTGCCTTGGGAAATAAAGCAAAGTCTGCCCGAAAACTTAAGCCACAAAATATTGTTCTAGACGCCATGTACAGTAATAAATACAAGAAAATGGCTATAAACAGTGCCAAGATTAGAGTACTCTACCAAATCATCACGATCGATGATTTACCTGTATTTCGACTGGATTGGCTTAGTTAATATACAATAAAGCCGCTATTTGGGCATTGTAAATTTTCAGTGAAAGCGCATTTCCTTGCAGATGAAATATTCTTTGTGTCCAAATAAATAATAAAAAGGAATAAATTCTCACCAGCCGAATAATATAAAATAGTAATGATATTGACTGTCTCTCACGATCCTGCGATTTCACGGCCAAAAATGTTTTGTTATAGATAGGAGGTCTCACATGGCTACAGCGTGCCTTCTCTGTTAAAATTAAATATATAAAAACGATGATTGATATGTAACAGTACGACGCCTGTTTAGAATTGAATGCGGAATACAGCGAATAAGTGAGTGTTTAAGTTTTAATTCAAACTTTAACCTTGATGTGCGAGCAGACTAGTTCCGCACTGAATATTAAACAAGACAGGACGAAGTGAGGATAGTGTAAGAGAAATTAAAAATTCCGTAAGGAAGCAAAATATGCGTTATTGGTCGGGTGAAAACCCACGTGTGCTTCATGAATCACCACTTCATCTACAAAAAATAACTGTTTGGTGCGGTTTGCATGCCGGCGGCGTTATTAGGCCTTATTTTTTTATCGACGATAACGATCGTCACGTTACTGTGAATGGTCAGCGTTATCGCGCCATGATCACCGATTATTTTTGGCCCGAATTGGAAGATATGGACTTGGACGACATGTGGTTTCAACAGGATGTAGCCACAAGCCACACAGCACACGCTACATTCGATTTATAGTAATATAAGTATGGTGAGCGTGTTATCTCAAGACATGGGCCAGTCGATTGGCCGCCTCGTTCGTGCGATTTAACGCCGCTTGATTATTTTTTGTGGGGCTTCGTTAAGTCATTGCTTTATGCCAACACGCCGACGACGTTGGAAGAGCTCAGAGCCAACATAGAACGCGAAATAGCGGCCGTTTCGGCCGAAATGTGTGGCCGAGTCGTTGAAAATTGGGTCCAACGAATCGACCGATGCAAACGTGTCCGCGGTGGCCATATGAACGAAGTCGAGTTCCATTCATAAATGTTTTGTTTGTACTTCAAGCCAATAATTAAGTTTTTGAAATATCTCAAATGGTTTGCTTTTTATTTAAAAAAAAAAAATTGTCAAGTCTTTATTAGAAAACCCTATATAAGCTTCAAATTATGCGGTAGACGAAAACAAACGATCACATTCAATCTAAGTTATTAACCTGTGTGATGTGCAGTGTCATGCTTGGGCGATTTATTAGCCTTGTTATTATTTATTATTAGTTTATGGATAAGACCCATTGTTACGTTAACGGGTACATAAAGAAGCATAATTGTTCATATTGGAACATTTAAAACCCTCACGACAATTGAATGGTCTCTTAACTACCGGTGATAATCGTATGTTGTTATAAATAAAATATCTTCCCTGTATCGACTCCAACACTCATCACCATACACATACGCAAGGAAAAGGAAAAATACATGGCTAAGCATGTATTCAGTTTTTTTTATTAGAATACGGGACAGAATGAGAAAGAAAGATGTTTGGGTTCAGTAGTTATTTCGCTCCATGAGTGGCATCCAACATTTAATGGGGTGACTAAATTATTAGTGAGAGTAGGCTTGTTGTTTATATCTAATCAACTAATCATCTTATATGATTTTTTTTGTATTAATGTATTTCGTTGTCGTTGAATTTGTGCCACATGCTATTGTTTTTGAGCGTTACGCCAGATCACACATACATTCTTTTACGTCAATATCAGCCAACATTTATCAAACGAGTACGATTATACAAAGATATGTTATAAATGTGATACATATATGTTATATGTATATATGTGTACAAAATAACTTATTGAACTACACGCCGTTTTGCAAATCTAACAGCACGTATGTGGCCGCCTTCGACTTTAGGACAAAGCTGTGTGGCATGTAACTTAGTACATTCTACAGCATCTTGCATCTTTTTATTGAAATATCTTTTAAAAAGTATTTTTTTATTTTTAGCGATTGCTTATTTGGAGTTTTAATTGACTTTCGCTTGGGGGATTCTTTGCGCTAATTTTGCTAAGAGTTGTTCTTTTAACAAACTTTTTTGTCAGTTTGCATTTGCAAGCCCTAAATTTACCTCTAACATTTCAAATATAGAAAAGGCAAACTCAAACACTTTCTTTCTCTAAGATGTTCACTAGATATATTTTAATAATGCTTTTTAGTAAAATTTACACCCCAGCAATTTGTTTAATCCAAGAACGAAGTGCTCCGACAAAAGTATACATAGCCGGTTTTCCCGGCGAGCCACATCCAAACCCCCAAGAAACAACACCAAACAATTTATTGTCAACAGTAAGTGGACCTCCTGAATCTCCTTGGCATGAACTTACTTGTCCGCTTGGATGTCCAGCACATATCATACGATCTGTAATTCCAGGAATATTGTTGGCATTGCAGTAGTCACGACTCCAAAGTTGAACTTTGGCATATTTTAGTATATTTGGCAGTTGTAAATTTCCATTTATTGCACCAAATCCGCTGATAGTTGCAAAAGTATTTGCTGGATAATTAGAATCTAAATCAGCCATTTCAATTGCTTTTATGTTATCATTAAAATTAATTGGGGATTGAAGCACAATTAAAGACAAATCAAAGTCTTGCGATCGAGGATTGTACTTTGGATGAATAATAAACTTCTGAATATTTGCCCGTGTAGCATTTGATTTAAGGTCAACTGTTTCGCCAATAATAACCATTTGATCAGGTGACTGCCCTATTGTGCAATGAGCAGCTGTAACGATAAAGGTATTCGAGATAAGCGATCCACCGCAATGATGTCGTCCATTTAACTGAAGAGATATTTGATACGGAAATTGTCCAAGACTAGCATAACTTCCGCCAATAATTCTACTCGTAGAAGACACGCAAACAATTGCTAATGCAAAAAAGACTACGCGAAACATGTTGAACTAATCATTCATTTCAAATGAAAACTTTCAAGGTTTTATAGTAAATCTAACTCAATGCGGTGTCAATTAATTTGCACACACAACACTTATCTTTTAAGCCACAGGGATCCTAATTCATTATGCAACCACAGAAAATAAATTAAACCGAAAATATGTCAAGTACCTATACTGATTAGGAATTCTCGTATTGCATTGGATATTTCGTCGATTACTGTTATTTGATCGGGTATATTTTAAATAAGTTTTGCATAATATTTTATACTCCAACAATCTTGAATATCAACGTGACAATTCCTTAAAAATTAAATCGTTCTTATTATTTTAAATTATTATATCATTGAACTTTATATTTCTAAAAAATAAAACCAGAAGCGTAAATAATGAATGTACGAGTATGAAGTCAATGTCTAATTATATCAATTATTGAAAACATCCGAACTAAGACCAACCAATCTTTGACTGCAAATCTGTTATAGTGTTTAAACTAATCAGCAGTGCAAAACAAAGCAAAGCTAAAAAGGGTGCAGTAGCAGGTTAGCAAGAATCTTTATATCAAAGGAAAATCCACCTTAAAATGAACATCTAAAAGCCATCTTACCTACAAAGTTAGGTTCCTCCGAAATATAAGAGAAGCGCTGTTGAGGTCAACTAAAAGAAATCGCAAAAGCAATCATGCACCGAAGGGCTGGGAGATATAGAAAGTACAATCTTCTGAGTGTAGAACACCACTCTCCAAAATCTTGAATAATTTGCTTTGTATTAAAAAATTTTTTATATATGATAACATTGCAACTACCTTATATTATTAAAATTCATACAATTGAATACTTTAATACTATTACAATTTAGATTAATTTTTAGATATTAAAAAAAAAAAAAAAAAAAACTTGATTGAAAAAACCGATTTTCTTAAAATACTATATAAAAAGCAAAAATAAAAATAAATAATAAATACAAAATGGAATAATGATCTCAAGATCACACTGATATGAAACGATTGAAACGACAGAAGCTTTACATATTGAAACAAGATTAATGAATGTGACAACTTATACGCAAAACTCAGCTTTCTAGATTCCGGATGATATATATTTCCATTTCTAATCGTTTTATGCCTCTTTCTCTTTTTTAACTTCCCCTTTTAATGCTTTCAAAATAACTTCTTAAGGCATCTCTACTAAGTATATCAAAGGATCCTCGTCGACTCACTTGCATCTTTATATTTACATATAACCTACTAATCTAGTTATAGTATAATACGATATATTGAGGTTTTTGATCAACTATTATTAGGCCTATTATTTGGCACTTCGGTTTCGAGATCGGCCATTCCTAGACCGATTTTATTTGAGCTGGAGTATGCTTTACACTTTGCTGAATATACAGATCGCAAATGTTCGAATACGGCTTCTAAATAGCACTGGAAGGTTTGATGACCTTGGTCAGTTTTAGATAATTTACATGAAGTGAGAGATAGAATCACGTTAGAAAACAGAGATGGCGTGTAAGATACATAAAATAAAAACGATTTAGTGTATCGAATAAAAACGAATATTCCAAGAGAGTTCTCTGGATTCTGTTCGACAAGGAGATTTAAACGCAATAAGACGTATAAAAATCAAACAGTGTAATTTAGCAGATAAATTTAAATAAAGTCAATTGTTCGTTTGTAAGAATGTAAAATTTTTGTTTTTACTTAAATGAGAATAAATAAACAACAAATTCAGTCATATCCTATATGAGTCCGTTAGTTGCTAGTAATTTGTTGTTTGGTTGGTATTTCGACTTTGTGTCAATTCCGTCCGCCAAAATCATTTTTTTTTTTAATTATAAACCAGCTGCTGGGAAAGGCTATCTTGAACTGCTGGAACTATATCCTTTAGTGATGCACGCTCCATTGCCAAAGGCAGGTATTCCCACAATTAACTGCTTTAAATAATTATTTGCTTATCAAAGTACAAGACGAGATTTTTAAGAATTTACTAGACAATGTGCCAAAAATACTGCTCTCGGTAACTCGCGAAGGGCGCATGTTCTTACTAGAAGGTCAGAAACTTTTATTGCTCTCAGAGATAGTAGCTCCAAAAGCATTTTAAAGAATTCAGAGTTCTGGTAAGACCGAGGTAGCACTGGCTTACAATATTTGGCATGTTGTATTTAGTTTACAACGCATAAGCTTTATATAATCCTTTATATAATCCACCTCTAGTTTCCAATTCATTTCCCTTGGAATGACAAACGGTTGTAAACACGGTGTTTTTTTTTTTTTTTTTTTTTTGTTTTTAGTAAAAAAATTAAATCTTATCTGTTAACTTTAATTTTTAGCCAGCTCGTCGGAAAATCGTATTTATCCCCAGAAAGTGAAACTGAAATTTTCACTATAGACAAGAATAATGAAGTTCTTGCGGTTTCCATGTCATATTTGTATGATAGTTTTGTTTAAGCCATTTTTTTCATTCCATGAGTGTTAGCAGAGATAGCATTAACACTTTTCGCATCAATTTCATATATATACATGCCGCACATGTATCATTACATTTATATGCATATATAAAAAGAAAATTCAAAATATACTCATACATGTAACAAATGTATGCACATATTTAACTACATAACGCTACGCAAATGCTTTATCTTTGTTTATTCGTTTTACCTATAGCTAAAATATCAGTATCATCGGCAAATTGGATAAGATGGACCTTTTTTCTTCCATTATATTGTAGATACGAGTACGTATGTGAAGATAGAGAAGTGAGAAGAAAAAGAATGATACTGTGCTCTACAACATCTTTAAATTCCGAGTCTTTCAATCTACGTTACACGGAAGAGACTTCGTATGAGTACAGGAAAAACATGTTGTAATTTGAGCTGGAAGCCTTGCGAGATATTAAGATATAACTTTTGAGGCTTTCGCTATTGTTTGATAACTTAATTTACGCTATTAATCCCAAAAATAATTAATAATGATATCAAGATATTATTTAAATCTCTTATTTTGACAGAAAACAGTATCATCTATATTTGTATAACATAAGACTCATCCATTGAAGGGATAACTAAAAAGTTTTCAGAACTGATAGCGAATATTTTGGCAAAACGGAAGCAGTACGCACTGCTTGCTAGGGCAAGAAGTTCTGGATAAAAGGGATTGGATAGTAAATTGTAATTGTATTGGATAAAGTGATTGTATTAAAAGAAACAAGTGCTATCAATTGAACCCACACAAATATTTTACAATATCAAGAAACATGCTCATGTAACAGAGCTTTCTCAGTTACGTCAATTATTATACGGACTTGTTCACTTGTTTTTTTTTTTCCTCAATAACCGACTATAGGTGATTATTAATATAATATCTAATTTTTTAAAAATACATATGTAATTGATTGAAGCGAATTTCCTGGTTTAACAAAAAGAAAACTTCATTGACTTGGAATGGTGCAATTTTTACAATAGAGAGAAGTTTATTCAATGACCTTTCGTGCAGTATTTGTAGAACTACTTCGGCAATTAAGACGAACTCAGTCAACTCTGCAATTTTATCGTGTTACTATAATATGCTTTTACTGAAGAATGCTATGATTTTATGAACAAACATTGGACATTGAATTGGTTAAAATTCTGTGAAAGTTATACACACATTTTTGATTTAAAAACGTATATTTAATCTATCAGATATTGTCCATCATGGTCTAGTACTTTCTTCCATTGTTCTAGAAGACACATTATATCTCTTTTATAAAAGTAATCAGACTTATGGGAAAAATAGTATTCCAAGTACGATTTAATTTCATCTTTGGAATCGAATTACCTTCCGTCGCAATTCTTTTGGAGAGAGCGGAAAAGATGGGAGTCACAAGGCGCAGAGTGGAAGGCGTAGAAGCAACTCGAAGTAAAGGCTACCTCGCCAGTCCCAATAAATGCCCAACGAGTCCTTTTTGGGATGTAAATCCTACTTACAGACCGATTGCGGTGTTTCACCAATGGCGCACCATGATCTCTTAAGCCAAATGTTGTGGCAAACCACCAATTTTTCGCCTCCCGTAACCACGCTTTTCAGGAAAGCCTCATGCGAGTTTCTTCTCAACAAAGACTCACAGACCATTATGCAATTCATATGATTGGGTTCTGTTTCCACTGTCAAGTTTCCAAAGTAAGAGCTTTTGCACCATTTTTAAAGTTTCTAATAGTCTGTTTTAGCAGGTTACGTTGGTTCCACTTTTACGCACTTTTTTTTCCTTTTTTTAAATTTTTTTTTTTTTCGTGACAGGTGCTTAGTGGTTCTAGCTTTGGTAAGGATTTAATTCCAAGCGGCACATTTACGGATTGAAGTTCTCCTTCTCACAAATTCCCTTCTTTCTTGACATTCATTTCTTTTTCCTCTTTATACAAAATGCAAGAGCAATGTATAAAATACAATCTTCCGTACCGCTCATCGCACATCTCACAACTCACAAGAACTAAAAATTTGATATCAATTGATTGAGCGTGTAAACGGTAGCGTCAATTTAGACTACACGGTGCATGATGCCAGTCGATTGACCGAGTAGGGACGGCTTTAATCTTCAACCGTTCATTGCCGGATATCAAGCGGAAGTGTTCTCTGTTTTCTTTTTCAGAATTATTTCTTTATTTTTCTTTTGCGTAAACTTGGCTACAATTCATAAGAGAACATGCTCAAATATAAAGTAGGTATTAACAATAAATGGTAGTCCAGAAAACGTTACAGTTCGACCCACCTAACAATATGATCGACCTCGATCATAGAAATATGTATGTTTCATTATTTTAGAAATCCTTAAATTCTATATATTGTATATTTACATATATACCTTAAACTTTAGTGGTATTACTTCTTTCTCTTTTTTCGTTTTACAAAACCAAAATAACTTCCTTCCATTTACAAATATGACATGCTTCAATTATCCCGCAGTTTTTTTATAGATGAGGTAGATATACTTAAAGCTAGGATAGGGTTATTCATCGTGAGGTTTGATTTTCAAAGGCTTTTTTGACAGATTACACGTGACTTCTATCAAAATACTTTGTCATTTTTGTTCAGTATCGTTCGGCAAGTCATCATGAAAAGACTTACACCACAACAGCGTCTCAAAATTGTTCAGCTTTATTACGAAAATCAGCGTTCTGTGAGAAACTTTTTTTGTGCGATTCGAAGATTTTACAATGCGCATAATCGACCTACTGGAACCTCTATTGCTAATACCACTCACAAATCTGAGTCCCAGTTTACAATAGTGGACGATACTCGACCGGTTAGACCACATCCAGCACGTAGTGGAGACCCTATAGCAGCTGTAGCTGAGAGTGTACGCAAAGACCGTGAAGAATTGATTCGTCGTCGTTCTCAGCAGCTTGACTTGGTGTATTCAATAACTTGGCATATCTGAGTCCCAGTTTACAATAGTGGACGATACTCGACCGGTTAGACCACATCCAGCACGTAGTGGAGACCTTATAGCAGCTGTAGCTGAGAGTGTACGCGAAGACCATGACGAATCGATTCGTCGTCATTCTCAGCAGCTTGGCTTGGCGTACTCGACAAATAAGTAAATAAGCTCTGAAAAAACTCAATCAAAATATGGTGTTTTTATGGATTTTTATGGGTTCGCTTAACTTACTAAAAAATAGGTATTAACACTCCGTTGACATATTCAACTTGTCCATTAGCTTGCAGGAGCCTACAGCTTTTTTCACAGGGGTGACGTTGCTTTGAAGAAGAAATTCACTGAACTTAAGTGAAGTTAAACATGATTCCCCGTCAGAAATAATCCCTCTTGGTCGACTATAATACACAAAGGCAACTAGAAGGCAACTAGAACAATTAAAATATGTTTGCGGTTAAATTTGACAGACGTATTATGATTTTATAAATTCATCATAACTATTAGTGCGTGATCTGATTGTAATATTAGTTGCACTTAAGTAGAATAATTTTTCGTGCACAGACCTCCTTGCCTAAGTTGAAAAGAGTTATTGAAGTTTTGTAATTCAGTGTCGGGCAATCATTGGAATAAGGTTTCTTTTATTAAGAGTTAATGTAAGAGAGTTGCAACCAGTGAGAGCCTTGAATGTATACCCGGAATAGTCTTAAGGCGTAAATAACAGCAAGCGTTTCTAGCTCGAAGTTATAATATCTCGATTCTGGTGGTGTAGTGTGAGTTGTGCATTTTGAGAAGAATACCAGATTGAATTTCCCGTTCGTCTGTCGTTGCAACAAGGTATCACAATGATGTTCGGTTTCTATTTTAAGGGTTGATAAATAGTTATTTATTATGGGTTGTGCCTAGACAATTATCATGAACCTTAAAGTCTGAGTTTTTCTTTTTTAAAACCGGAAAATGAATTTTCGAAACTATCTACAAAGTCCTATAAAATAATTAAAGAATGTAACTGCTTAATCGTTTTAGGCATAGGGTATGTTAGTATTGATTTTTTTATGAATTTTATAATGTTTGATTCCTTTATCGCATATGCTACATCCTAAGTTATATAATTGGGTAAAGCAAAATCTACATTTCAACCCAAGTTCAAGGCCGTTATTAGCAAGACAGCTTAGGACGTCTTTCAGAATCCTGACATGTTTTTTAAAGAACAGGTTGCTATAAGAATGATGTCCATATAGATTGTTATATGGCCACTGTGAACAAAGTTTTAAAAATAAACGAAATAAATGGTTGAAATACGGAAGGATTATTTTTAAGGCATTTTATTCGTATTGTGCATTTGGCGTTACAAACGAAGTATTCTCTTTTTAATCCTTGGCGACATTTTCTCGGTGGAACCCACTTTTTAGATCTTATAAACTAAAGTAAGTTTTTTCTCTCAAATACTTTACGCAGTCTAAAATTAAAGGCAGAGGGTAGTTATCACCCCAGTTACTTTATTTAGACTCCTATACTCGATACACATTCTGGTGTCCTCAGATTTTTTTCTTCACAAGGACAATGGCAGAGGTGTAAGGGGAGTCACTGTGTCTGATGATCCCTTTGTTGAGTAAGTCTTTAGGAATTATTTGGACTCTTATATGACCTGAAGTCCGAGATACTCGTGGGCAGCCTAATGTCCATCATGATCTGCTTGTCAATGTTTTTTCGCTAGAAAAGCTAGAAGATAGATAGATATTTTGATATCACCCAAATATAAACTATGTATTGTAGTATATCGTATTTCGAATCAAAGAACGATTTTTTTCTGGGCTTTCAGTCATGCCACAAGTGTCAAAGATCTGATCGTTTTTGTACTTAGAGTTGTATGGAAGCATGTAACTCGGATATACAACTGAAGTTGGTTCAGCTCGGAAGCTAGTCAAATGCTGAAGGGGTTCTCTATTTCTGCTGCCTCTTATAAGCAGCTCAAACACCGCTAACTCCAGGGAAGAAGTTTCGATCAACATCACAATCATTCATGTGGTCAATCAATAAACTAAACTTTACATCTTCCCTGGGTAAAGGCAATTTATTTGAGGTCGTATCAGAAAATAGTTTATTACATAAAATATGCTGAATATTAAAAGTACATTTAGATAAGACAGAATCGGTATCTCCGAGTTCAAGAACTCCTATCTGTGATTGTCTATTACTTTAATAATGTTCATTATGAAGTTAATATTGAACGTAGCTAAAAAATCTCGTCTCAGCAAAACCGGTTTTAGGAGACAATTTTTTTTTGGATTTTATCATAAGTGGCACCTGCTACTGGCACATGCAATATTGGAAAAGCTTCAGCTGCATTTTCGTTGCGATGATGCTAATTGTGTTTTCCTTGCATTGGTTCTATTTGCAATTCTTCAAAATGTGTGTGGTCTTTCCACATAGAAAGCAGGAACGTAGAGAACGCTGCATTAATATGCATTCTCAAGAGTAGTTCCCGAACTTGGAGCAGTTATAGTATCTAACTTAATTGGATGTTTGCTGTGATGCCAAGGCAGACGATTTTTATACTTCAGGTCGATCTGATAAACGTACCTGTTCGTACTTCAACAGGAGTTCCTTCAATTGTTGTAGTGTGCTTGCTATGCACAGTATAGAAGTATAAGCTGTTATATAATAAAACTAATTATTTCTCCTTCTTTAATTTTCCTTTGGATGTGATTTCCTGTATAGAGAGCATTTACGATATAATGTTTTCGACTTTCTGGTAGTAGCGAGCTTGGAGTTGCCTACAGACATCTGTGATTAATATGTTTCGTAGCCGCATTTGCAATTGCAGTTCCTTCATGACCTCATGGTCATGAACTTAAGGTGGTCATTTGTTGTACATGTCTGTAGAATGTTTTCAAGATCTTGTATCCACTTGATGCCATAGTTGCATTCTATGTTATTTATAGAAGTGCCGCCCATTTTACTAGTTTACAACTAGATTCAGTTGTTGCTTATTTGCAATCGTATGAGTTGAATTTCGTGTAAAAGCTTTATAAATGTTCAACTGCATTTGAGCCTCTTGAAACAAAATGTCAGGGGCAATTTTTTTAACCGAACATGAAAAGGGCAAGATTGCTGCATATTGGGACTCCGGTATAAATAATACGCGAATTTAAAAAAAAAATTAATGGTAGTCGTTGTGTAGTCAGCCGTGATCCGTCATTTAAATGATCCGAACAATTATGCCAAAAACGTAGTTTTGGCAAAAAACCGATACTTTCGACAAGCAACAATCAGCGAATCATACTAAACGTAAGTTAATTGACTGCTTTCTGCTACCAACATACTACCATTTCCAACGAAAAAGTATATATCATCATTAACTCCAAGTTAACAGCGGCTGGAACCGCGTCACAAACAATAACGTCGACACTAGCAGCGACGTATGTAGATTCCAACATACTGATTTATATATTTTACAGCTAAATTTTCCTAAAAAAGTAATGTTCTTAGATAAAAAAAAATGGAATCCAAACAGGCCAGATGGATTAAGATACTATTGGAGAAACCTATAAAAAGACCCCCCTTATTTTTTCAAGATAATCTTCGGTGGTGTTTCGATGATAGTGTGTTGTGCATTTCACAAATCTGGCACACTCGAATTACAATTGAAAAGCTCAAGAATGGATAGCTCAGTGTAATTTGGGGTACTGGTGAATAATCTCCTTCAATCTCTCAAAGTCAAAAAAAGTCTTATATTTCCATGCACGACAATGCGCGCATTTACACAAGCCGCCTAGCTTAAGCATTCTTAGAGTTTATTTCAGTTCAATCAATGACCGGATTGCTCATCCCACTTAATTCTTGGAAATTTGGTAAGCACTTGTGAGGCATGTTAACATGAACATATTGTAAAAACAACAAATGATATAACTTATTTTTTTCAATACAATTGCTTTATTCAATACAATAATAATTTACAATATAATCGCTTTGCCCAACCGCTTTTACTTTTCTTTATCTTTTACTTAATCCACTTTATCTTTACTCTTCAAATTTGTACTTTATACTTTACATTTTAAATTCCACTTTCGAATTAACTTGCATATACTGGTATTGTGGGATGCTAATTTTTATACTCCACTGACATCTTACCAGAATATTCTATATATTTACATATATTTTATATATTTATATACTTATATAAATGACGCTTTTCACATTCAAGCAAATATGACACTGCTCCATCCCTAAAGTTGTTCATTCCGAACAACTTCATCGTTCATCGTTCCGTTAAAATGACACCCTCTATCGCCCGTGCTGTGTACAAACGTTTTAAGGGTACTCAAATCCATTGAGCGTGCGCTTATTATAAACAAAATGGACCACCTTCGCTTTTTTTGAATCCGATGCCATTAATGCGGGTTATCACTTTCTATGGACCTTCCCAATCCTGTTACAATTTTGGTGATTTGCTGTTTTTACGCAAATGATTATCTAACCGGACCAGATCTTCTTCGTTGTAGCTGGAAGATTTCGCTTTGATGTCGTACCTAGTCTTCATGCGGTTCTTCGCCAACTTCATATTTCCTCGACTATTTTCATGCAATTTACGAATCCTGCCGCACAAGTCATCCATATAGTCGTTTACCTGCTTGGGCTCTGCAGGTTGGGATTAGAATTTTGTTCGATCAAGAAAGATTTCGCGTGGTGTATGTCCTTCTGAAATATGGACCGCGTTTCAAAAGGCCTTAAAGAAGAGGGGTAACGTTCGATTCCCGTACCACTGGCATTTTCCGCCGACTTTAGGCAGATGCTCATTCAAGGTACTACTGAATCGCTCAACCATTCCATCAGATCGAGTCTGCAGTGGCGTTGTCGCACAGCTTATGCACTTTTTGAACCAATTTTCGACATCTTGTTCTGCGCTTATCCAATAAAAACGAACCTCCTGAGGTTCCGTCATGTATTTCATGGAATACTTAGCTGGCACTACACCTGGCACGATTAGCTGCATACGAGACGTTGTCCCATCTGCACTTTCCGATTTTCCTTTCAGCAAACCATCTTGAAAACAAAGCGAGCCCCACTGGGCCCAGTATGCCTCCAGAGTTTGGCTTCGGTCCGATATCTCCTACCAGCTTGATTTTTCATCGTTTTCCTTTCAGGCCAGTATTGGTTCGATATCATTGTCTATAAGAACATCTCTACTCCAACCCTCTGTTGGCTCAGTTCTAATTCTTTTGGTTGTTGCCTTTTCTTTCGCTTCCATACCACTAATTGAGCCCCTCTATATATTTGTCACCCCAGTAAAGGCAGCTTGTTCGTCGTACCGGTTCTCAACAGTGTCTTGAAGGTGTCCTATTTAATCGTAGTTCCAGCAGCATATCCTTCGTTTCTCCCGCGGAGTATTTCGTTGGTCGACACTTTGTCTTGCGCAGGAGTATTCATCAAATGCTACTTCCCTTTAAGCATCGAGGGACATGATCCATATCCATAAGCTAGACGAACAGAACAGCGTTGAACAAGAGTTTGATGAACAAACTAGCAATCTGCTAAATTTGGAAGAGAAAAGAAAAGAAAAGGACTTTCTACAGCAAAAGTTCGAAGAAATCGATGGCAAATTTGAAAGAATAGAGAAGAATGTTGACGATAAGTTCGAACAAATGGACAACAAAGCTAAACAACTGACGAAAGAGTCCAGTGTGAAAACAGAAACTGCAAGAATGTTCTTTAAGTGGTCCAAGTAGAAAGGAGTTGAGCATTCCTTATTCGATGGCTCGACTTACAGATGATGTCAGATAGTCTACTTATTAGAAGCAGTTTGAAATGCATGGCTGTACGAACGACTCTGACAATGAGGAGAAGTGCTTTGCACTAACAATGCCTTGCTCTTTGTCACGAAAAGTTGCTTTCAATGCCGTAACCTTCAAATAGAAGAAGAAACCGCCAGAAACGGCAATCAAGAAGTCGGTCGATCTTTCCAAAGCCCCAAGACCATTCGTAGTAAAACGATGCAAAAAAAGTCTTCTGGTAGAAGTAGTCTGAGGTCAGGAAAAATGTACTGTAACAATAGATACCGGTACCACGGCCTTAATCATCAAGAGAGATCTTGTGCAGAAGTTTTAGTTGTATAATAACAGCAGTTGCAGCTTGCAAACAACTACGGGAGCAACGATTGCAGCATATGGTGAAGTCCGCATAAAAATCCAGCTGGCCGGAATAACCTTTTCTCATGTGTGTTTTTTTTTTTTTTTTTTTTTTTGTAACATATATGACGAGTGCATCATTGGTACAGACTTCATGAAAGAAGTCTGTTGACTGGTAGTCAACTTGGGGGCATAAACCCTGAAATACAGAAACATTGAAATACCAATGGTACACGGAAACGCCAACACTTTCGTCTTATAAGTCGTTATCTTTCGAAATCAGATCATGGAGCTAAAAAAAAATCGTTTGTTCTAAAGTAAAAAGTAATGGAAAAAAAATACTCGTAGAAGAGACCTTTTGGTGGGAACGTTCTTAGTGGAACCAAAGAACAACATGGTTCCTACAAGGATTTTAAATCCAAAAACATTCAGTGCAAAGGTGAAAAAGGGAGAGATAGTGGAAAAATGTGCACATATAAAAGAATTTATATCTTTATATCTATGTTACATTGCAGATAAAATATTACATTATTCATAAAACTACATTGCACAAATTACGGAGATTTGGTATATGGTCTGAAAAATAAATATAATTTTTTAGGAAGATATCATTATTGATTTTAAATAAAGTTTGAAGAAAAAGTTACTAAGAAAAACCTTAATTACTGTATAAAATAAACTCATAGTTCTAGATTTGAGAGAAGGGGAGCCGATGACCAAATTTCTACATTCGTACCTAATTCCCATTAACAATTTATAAGATAAACAAATACAGAAAACTTGTAATAGAAACATAATAAATAAAACGATGTAAATAAATAAATAGAGACAAAAAAACACGAAAAGTAATAAATAATAAACATTTAACAGTTGAAAATAAATAATCATCGAAATCCAATCTCTACAGAAAATATGGCTACAAATAGTGAAAGTGTAGAAGAAGATCCAAATACTCGTATATCGATTTCACGGAGAGCGTAGGATTTGGGCTTGTCTTACATCACATTATGGAGTATTTTGCATTTGGATTTGCAAACCATTATAAAGAGCAACTCACCCAAGAATTAAAGCTGACCACGGAATGTGTAGGTTGGATGCTTGAACACCACTGTTTGGATGATCAATCTTCACACACATTTTCTGCAGCAATGATGCTCACTTTTCACTCAGTGCATACATTAACACACACTTCGCATATGGCAAAGTGAAAATCAACATGTAACTATTAAAAGACCATTGTATCCATAAAAGTCACTGTATGGGGTGCAATATAGTAAGATGGTGTAATTGGTGAATACTTATTCGAAAATGAGGAAAACATAACTGCCAGTTCATCCAAAAAAATACCCTCTTTCATCGAACCTATAACTTAATATCCATGTTGTTTGTTCTTCTGGAGCAGTTGTATCATGCCACGACATACGTCACAAAGCCTGCGTCATAACGCCATAGTTTTTCCAGCTGAAATCACAGAAAACAAGAGCTTTGTTCGTTCCATGCTTCTCGCATTTGCTGAATCTAGTCATCCTTGATGCTGTTTTGAAGCAGTGAAATTTTTTGACACGGTTGAGAGTTTGTATGTTTTTTTTCTCTAGCTATGTCTGATGGTCGATTCTGAAAAAAACATCTTATAAGTTTGACACTTAAACCTCTATGTACGACCAGATGGAAGAGCAGAATACCATAGATGCGATAAGGCCATTATACCTATGCTTAGGAGAAGTTTATTAAGCCCTTGTTGAACTAACAAAAACTGACGACCCTAAATCCAAAAATATTACTCAGTTCCTTAGCGGCAAGGTGACTAATTTCAGATTTATTTGCTGCGTTGTGGACTTGGCACACAATTTTAAAAAGGATTAAAATTGCTAGCAAGTTCTTTCAATAACGGATTATGTGCCTCAAGATGACAGTTGAGATTTTGTATTCAACAAAACAATTTCTCATAGAAATGAGAAATGATGAAAAATTCTTCTTGTTTTAGAGGAAGCTAGGGTCATAGCTGTTGACATAGAAGTTCCCTCCACTTTTCCAGGTATCGCAGACTTGCGGTTCCGAAAAAGGGCAACTCTGTTTTCCTACCGAGGAAGAGATGAGCTCATTATAGAACCGTAAAAAAATTTTGAGGTTGAACTTTTTTTTAAAGTTTTAGATCAAGCAATTTCATCAATTTCTGAAAGATTTGAGCAGATAAAAGAGCACAGTGAATTATATCATTATGTATATAATATTGGAAAGTTCAAATCAAATCCAAGTTCCAAGTTGGAAAAAAATGTTAACTTATGATGGCAATTCCGATTTAAGTGGCTCAGAATTTTATCGAGAAATCATCATGTTGTCAACTTTGATTAATGAAAATAATTCCGCGATAGACATTTTTAATTTTATTCATAACAGAAATATGAAGACTCTTTTTCCAAATACTCTTATAGCCCTAGGAATAATTTTAACTTTACCAGTTATTGTAGCATCAGTAAAACGCGCATTTTCCAAACTTAAGATTATAAAAAAATACTTACGTTCTTCAATGTCCCAGGACCGATTGGTATCTTTGCCAACCACATCAATTAAAAAGGAAATTATGTCGGAGCTTAATAGTAACTTTCTAGTGGAAGGTTTTGCCAAAATAAATGCCTGTAAGATCATTTTCAAGGCTCCATAAGGCAAAAATCTTTTTAATTTTAAACTTCTTTGCCTATGGAAATACCTAACTTTTGTCGTTAGATAACTTTGTGTGGGGCTATGCAAAAGATTGTGTGATTTTTTGTCGTTAGATAACTTTGTGTGTTGGGCTATGCAAAAGATCATGTTTATGCACACAAACATGACATTTTAAAAACGAATATTCGTCAAATTATGGGCGAATATGTGGAAAAGACAAAAGAAAAGTGACAAAAGAGGAAATGAATTGTCCTCTCACTCCGCTCACTTCTGCGAAAAAGTTCGGAAAATATAAGTACCTACGCGAACGGATTTTAGACTTTTTTTCCTAGAACTTAGTAGTTTTAGTCAGTATGCGAACAGATTTATGGCGTTTTCGATTGGGCAAACTTCTTTTTTTGTACTCCGTTATTGGTTCCAAAACTTCTTCAGTCTCTATTGTCAAAAATGTTACATGTCCTTTTTATATATATTTGCATGCGAATCAATTTGAGCACTCAGAACAATAAATTATCCAAACAAAATCGTTTGCACGAAAACAGAAATCTAGTTTGCGACACAATACTATTTGACATTTATACATATATATGTGTTAGTGAGTGGCATATGACTGGTTTTCTCAAATGAAAACCAAAAGTAAAATTTTGATTCTGAAAAAATGTAGGGAATACGTTTAACGTCACTTTTTTGCTCCGTAGCACAAAAAGAAGCCTTCTTTATCAAAAACGCCATTATTTCGTTCCGGCAAATTTGTAAAAACTTTGCTTTGTTTTTATTTCAAAATGTAACATTTTTTTTACTTTGCTTGCCAAAAAAAGGAAGATTTGAATAAAATAATAATTAACAATTGAAATTTCAAATGGAAAAATGTTTTTCGAAAATATTTAAAGACAATATATGGGGTTTTCTAATAACGACTTCACAACTTTTTTTTTAAATAAAAGGCAAACCATTTGAAATATTTCGAAAACTTTATTATTGGCTTGAAGTACAATCAAAACATTTATGAATGGAACTCGACTTCGTTCATATGGCCACCGCGGGCAAGTTTGCAGCGGTCGATTCGTTGGACCCAATTTTCAACGACTCGGCCAGACATTTCGGCCGCTATTACGCGTTCAATGTTGGCTATGAGCTCTTCTTACGTCTTCAGCGTGTTGGCATAAACCAATGACTTAACGTAGCCCCACAGAAAATAGTTAAGCGGCGTTAAATCGCACGAACGAGGCGGCCAATCGACTGCCCAATGTCTTGAGATAACAAGCTCACCATACTTACTCTTCAATAAATCGATTGTAGCGTGTGCTGTGTGGCTTGTGGCACCATACTGTTGAAACCACATGTCGTCCAAGTCCATATCCTTTAACTCGGGCCAAAAATAATAGGTGATCATGGCGCGATAACGCTGACCATTCACAGTAACGTGACGATCGTTATCGTCGACGAAAAAATATGGCCCAATAACGCCGCCGGCATGCAAACCGCACCAAACAGTTTTTTTTTTTTTTGATGAAGTAGTGATTCATGAAGCACATGTGGGTTTTCACCCGACCAATATGCATATTTTGCTTATTGACGAACCAATTGAGCCAAAAATGAGCTTCGTCACTGAAGATGATATTGCGATGAAATTCATTATCTTGGCGCATCATCTCTAGAGCCCAATCGGAGAACGCAGCTCGTTAGTGTACTTTACCATGATGAAAATGTTGAGTTTACTGAATAAATTGATAGTGACAGTTTGATGATAAGTGAAAGAGTGCGTTCACAAATTAAATTCAAAGTTGTCAAGTCCCTATTGGAAAACCCTATATATTGGATAGCATTCAAATAAAATTAGAGTGCTTCAAAAACAATACAAAGAAAAATTATTGGAAGTACTCATCCTAATTTATTCAGACGTTCAAGGGTTTAAATACCATAAGCCTCGTCCTGAAGTTGAACAATTTGAATAAAAGCTGTTAAATTAATTAAAACTAGTTTTTTTTTAATTAATAAATTAAAAATAATGATAAATCAAAACAAAGACAGTTAACATTTTTCTGTACAAAGCCATCTAAAATCCGTTCGCTTATTTTATAACAATTTTTTTCTCCGAGACAGAATTTTATCCTCACTCCACTTTTCACAGTTTTCACATATTTAGTCGAAAAAGTACGTGAACGGACCTAATATAAATACAAGAATAATACAAAATGATAATATAGAATTTATGAATGGGGTTTTCCTTGGTTTCTCCCCGGATGTAAGACGATTCGGACACCAATATAACACTAAAAACTTCTGACTTTGCTGTAACAAAATATTTACATGTATTTAAATAAATGCCAACATTTTTATTTTAAAAAAATAGCAGGAGACCGATTTATTGACTTGAAAAAAAAAAACCATAAAATTTTGAAAGATCCCAACAACGAAAACAAACACAGTCGATTGTTCGAAAACAAAAATCTGGTTTAGCATACAGTACTGGATTTGGCGTTTATATTTATATGGGCTTATACATTTTGACTCTGCGGAGTGCAAAGAAAGCTTCTGTCGGCCTAGGAGAGTACATCCTAAGTCCGTCTTTACTCAAAACTTGAAACTTGACTCGGTTCACCCAAAGAATACTATACGAGTATAAAAACAAATAAAGGGGAATTCATACATCGATCGGAAAGCCAAAACAACATTAAAAAGTTTGAAAACCATTGATATCATTGCTCTTTAATTTTTTATTTTGTATTTTTATACATAAGTGAGAAGAATATGATTATCGTATGTAATATATATACATATTCCAAGAAATCTGTACAATCTTTTTTGTTGGGTACATTTGTATATATTCAATAAAGAAGGCACATGTTTGTTAAATAAGTTTCTACAAACTATTTATTTAATTTTACAATTTTATTTATGTATATATGCATCTATAAACTATTAATATACCAAATATTACTTATTTTATTCAATATTTCATTACAGTCTAAACATACTTTCGGCTCATAACCTATTTCTCTACGTATGTATTCTCTACTCGGTATCAAAAGATTTTTTATGACATAATACAACGTTTATTTTATTTTATTTTTTATATGAATTACTAAATTATATATTATATATTCCAGGAACTGGAGAGAGTCTTTATTTGGAGACGAGAGAAGGCAAACATGCTATATACCAACTCCAAATAAAAGCAAGATGGTCGTATACGAGTACACATATACGAGTATATTTATTTGATCACTCAAACTGTAGTTTTCTCTAAGTTTAACCAAAAAGAGCATTATTTCAATATTGTATTAAGCTCTCTGGTGAGTTAATAAAATAGAATTAAGACATTTACGTTTATATAAAAAAAGAGAAATAAAGATTTACATTTTTAAATATGAAAATAGGTTAAATTTGTTTAATTTTTCTTAAAAAAAATATGATTTCTTCATGTTTTTATTTGGGTTGGCTGATTCGTTTTTTAACGCATTTTATTAATAATATGCCGATTACTATAAATTATTATTTCCAAAAAATGTTAAAAGGGAGAAGAGTATAACGAAAGAAAAAAAGAAATAACGACTAGTTTGAAGTAGAATTCCATCACTTCCTTCTTTACATATAATTTAGTAATTGTTCTAATAAATGCAGTCCTTACGAGGGGACCATTTAAGTAATTCCTTTTACAAGGGGTGTCCCAAAAATAATGCAAAATTCAATTCAAGACAATTCAGACAATTCAGAGTTATAACTATACCACTATACCAAAGAACAACGTGTTTTCATTGTTGAGAAATATTTTAAAAATATTGACGGTTTGGCAGTTACAGCTGGCAATTCAAATCTTCAGTGATGAAGTTAATTCTCATTTTGAAAAACAATTTCACAAAGACAGGCCTTTTATCAAAATAATTTTAACTTTTATAATTTGACAATTAATATTTTTTTTATGATGAATAATTTGAAGCTTAGTCTTGATTAAATTTCTAATTTATTTAAGTAAATTTTTGATTACTGCGAAAGTAATATGACAAAGCGGTAGGAATTCAATTTTCCATTATGTTGTATTTGAGACTTTTGCTTTTATCTCGTCATTTAAGTCTTGTGAGGATGATCACAGAGTAATTATTAGTGATGTCTCTAAAATGGTTGCCTTTTTTTAACTAGGGGGAATGCAATTAATAACATGACAAACAAGATGGGTGAGCAAGGTAAAGCTATGCTACAAAGACACATTGGGAAGTATGGAGAAAAGCCTATGGTAAATAAATTTTTGATTACTGCGAAAGTAATATGACAAAGCGGTAGGAATTCAATTTTCCATTATGTTGTATTTGAGACTTTTGCTTTTATCTCGTCATTTAAGTCTTGTGAGGATGATCACAGAGTAATTATTAGTGATGTCTCTAAAATGGTTGCCTATTTTTAACTAGGGGGAATGCAATTAATAACATGACAAACAAGATGGGTGAGCAAGGTAAAGCTATGCTACAAAGACACATTGGGAAGTATGGAGAAAAGCCTATGGTTGCCGACAGTATGAATTCAAATATTGTTATTTGATAGGGTGGCAACTGCAATTATTTGTATCACCGCTGCCATTCTTTATCGTACAACTGCCCTATAATATCCAACACGAATTTTCTTTCGCTTTCTTTATCTTCCATTTTTAATTTGGTACTAACACCTCCAGAAAGTTGATTTGAGTTATGTTATTGGTGCTACTCTGTTCTGCTAACATTGAATATACATGATAATCAATTCAAAGATCAAGAACAGACTGACAGATGGTTTGAAAAACGGAAGACATATAGTGATTTCTGCAATAATATACTATAAATCAGACATTTATAAGTCTGGCTTTGAAAAACTCCAGAGGCTTAGTAGAAAATTCTTTACTAAGGAAACTGATGATTGTTAGCCTGTTGGCTGTGCCCAGAAAATGTATGAATGGTTGCTAGATATCTTCGACCTTAAGATCTCAAAAAATGTATTTGAAATCCTCTTCCTCCACACATTATAACACAATGTTACCTGTTTGTGTGTGTTGCCTTCAATTTTTTTTATTCAGTATACATCGTCCTCTAGAAGCAGTAATAACATTTCCCTTCCCTTAATCTGAACTCTAATAGATCTACATAATTTCCCTAAATTTGATCATTTACTGATATTGTCAATGTAATGATTTATGATTAATGAAGGCCTAGTCAATGTGTTTAATCGCCAAAATTGTCGAATTTAGGTTTTAGGAAACCCGCAAGTGATTGCTGAAAATCAAATACACCTGTCACTGTTTGGTGCGGATTTTGGTATGGAGGTATCACCGGAACAGTTAATAGTGCTTGCTATCGCGACATGATGATCTATTTTTTGGGCGTAAATCGCACATATGGATGTAGATGACATGCGATTCAATTACTACCCACGACCACCCACGTCTTGAAGGACGAAGTAGGGCGTCGTACTAATTAAATTCATTTATATTTATCCAAAGCTATAATGGAAAAATTTCGACAAAAGAGTGCCAGCAAAGAAAGCCGTTGAGACCATTTACCCGATATGCTATTTCATACGTTACCGTATACTAAAAAATTTACAATCTTTAATTAAAAACTTGTGTTTTCTATCAAAATAACTTCTTGCGTGAGTTTTGGGACACCCGTTAGAACTAATAAATACAGATTAGTTATTAACCGAGATCACAATAAAATAGAAATAATAACTATAAGAGAAAAATTTTAGTTGACAACCATACACAGATTAAAAACATGTGATTTCTATCAAAATAACTTCTCGCGTGAATTTTGGGACACCCGTTAGGACTAAAAAATACAGATTGGTTATTAACCGAGATCACAATAAAATAGAAATAAAAACTATAACAGAAAAATTTTAGTTGACAACCATACACAGATTTTTGCTTCCAAACACATAAAACATTAATAAGACCAAATAACGAAGCAATTTTACTACATTTGAACGCATAAATATAAAATGAACTATGTTAACATTGAAGATATTATATATTAAATATACATATATACATATGTGTACATACAATCTTTTAAATTGAAAACTTTAATTTTGTCTGGATGCGGAATGCATCCGTGCCATGTTGTGCTAAATATAGCAAATTTGCTACATGTGTACACATGTTAGCACATTTAAAATGGTTGAAGCCATAAATAATTCAATCAACTCATGTTCAAATCAGAATAATGGTTTTCTTCACATGAATAAATTTTCAATTCATCGAAGACATAGTACTTACATGTATTAATTTAATTTAATTTATTTATTTTCTACTTAATGTTATGTGTATATATTATCTTTTAGTTTAATTTCGGATATTTTTAGATATGTTTATATTTACTAAAAAGTCGTAAATTTAATTTTATTATAATGGCATTGGCTTTCTTATTTTTTAATAACTATTTACTGTATAATCTTATATACAAAAAAATATATGTATTAAGGTCAACTAGTAAAAAGAGTTAAAAATGAATTTGTTTTATTATTTAGCTTATGTACTACCTTCACAGATATGTAAGTATAAAGTACATATGCGAAAATAAAATTGTTGTTGTTGTATAAAATGGAATGTTCTTTAACTAGACTTTTTTTTAAATACAATCCCGTATTTATGTATAAAGTAACAAATACAAACTTTTAATACTTATTTTATGTAAATTCACTTTTTCTCTACTTACCTAGCCTATCTTTTAAATGCGATCTTTTCATATTATTTATTTCATATGGAACTTATTTATAGATACAAACAATAGAAACATTTTATTACAAGTGAGTTCTGTGCTTCTTTGTGCGTAGGAGTTACATTTGAGCTATTCACATATATATATGAATCTTCACAATTTTGAGGGATCATAGTTTTCCAAGTGCCACTTCTGCCAATCCCGATTTGAGTCACAATCTTCCATGATGACTTTATCCTTTTGCTCACTAATTGCAAGACATTTATCTGATGACCCATGTCGGAGTTGACTAGTGTTGGCATTATAGGTCCAGAACTATGAAAAATTTTAAGAAACATAATTACGATTGTATTTGATAAATATACCAGTAAGATAGCAACTTACTGTAATGGCTTCTGTATATTAAAATGCTTAAAAATTTAATATTGACAGAAGTAACAGTAACAGCAGTATAACATCAAAATATCACTTTTATTTACAAATATTTTAAATAATTGAATAATTTATATAAACTGTTATAAATGACTAAATTAATATGTACAAGAAGTTTCGTTTATGGTAGTGTCGAAAACCTAATAATAATAAACTGCAGCTACACATTCAAAAAAAATTCTTTGAATAAAACATGAAATTGAATTAAATTGATTCCATCTACGGCGGAAAGAGGTCAAAGTTATGACGTCATTTTACCAAATGCCAGAGATCATGCAAGTATTACTCCACTGACATTTAAATTCAAGCAAGATTCATTTCTGGATTCAGTAGTCATGAATCTATTTCATCATTCATTAGGTCAGGACCTTAGTCGGGGGTTTAGAGAAGAACTTTGTAAATAAAAATTTTATTGGCCGGATTCTATGCAGGTTATGTACCCAATAAAATCTGATACATCATCAATTTTTTTTTCAAATAACTTCAATGTAAAGTATTTTCCCACACTTTCAGCGATCACGGCAATATAATATCAGCAACAATGTTGCCAAGAAAGTGTCCAATGTCGCAAAAGTTCACACGCGCTGCATCGAAGATAGCTGAGATAGCAATGTCAAAATTGATATAAGGGAGTGATGAATGGTCATTAGTTAATAAGTAAGAAAATTTTGTAAGAGGTAATCGGTTTGGAATAAATAAAAATATTTTTTTTAATCAATTATTTTTTTTTATTTTTAGTATAAATGTACTCGTACCGGGGGACAGTCGGTAGGATTTAAATAAATTATCTGAATACATAAGAATCCGAATACGTACGAGAAAAATAAGTCTTTGAAATTGTAAATAAGTGTAAAAGTGTAGAAATGTATCTAAAATCTAGAAAAGCTCTAGATCGAACCCCAAAAAAATCTTTCAAAAATAGTGGAAGTGTATCTAAAAATAAGAATTAATACTTCACACTAGCTCTGTACTCGGAAAAAGAAAAAACATATAGCTTTAAATCAGCTAGAACACTTACTCACTAACTCGTTACCAAAAAAGGAAGAGAAAAACTAGCTTAAAATCAGTAAGAACATTAAGTCACTAACTCAGAAAAAAAAACCGTCAAGAATTCGTCGAAAAGACAATATTTCTATGTTCTTGAGCTGTGCTCAACAGCTTAACTCATGACCAGCATAAAAGCTCTCACTCGAACAACCATAACAGGAACTACTTACAATAGAGAAAACGTAGGGCAAACTAAACAATCAGAGGTCAAATCAAATCTCACAACCAGTGTTCAACAGATCAGGCTAGTTCAAGAACGCACAACAAAACCTGCAACCAATTTAGGTAGGTCAAATAACCTATAATAATAATGAACAAGAACAATTGGAAGAAGAGGTTCATAATATCGAACCGGAGTTTTTTCTCCTCTAGGCTTTAGGAATAAGATATTTACTGACTTGACAATTGACAAATGAACATACAAATCACTCATTGACACGGGCTCAACTATGAGCATTATTTACTCTAGTAGGGTAAACTGCAGTAAATTTAAAATTTACCAAAAAATTAAATTATTATATTAAATATATATATGATATATTAAATTATATATATACCCAATGACATTCATAAAACGGTATTTATTACCCCAAATGGGTTATACGAATTCGTTAGAATGTCAGTTGGTCTAAAAACGCACCAGCAACTTTTCAAAGGTTAATGAATAAGATTCTGAGGGAATATTTTAACAAAATCTGTGTCGTCTATTTAGATGACAATCTGTTTTTTTCAACCAGCTTAAAAGAACGTATAAGTTCTCTAAAATTAATATTTCAGAGGCTCGCCGAACACAAATTCAAAGTTCAATTTGATAAGTGTTCGTTCATGAAAAAATACGGAGTTTCTGGGACATTTCTTAACAGCAGAAGGTTTGAAGCCGAACCCAGTGAAAATAAAATGTATTCAACGATCCTTTGCCTAAAACAAAAAAGCAATTAACAGGCTTTCTCGTTGTCACTGGCTATTAAAAAAAATCGTAAGGGACTATGCTGAAATAGCTAGTTCGATGCTTTAATATTTGAAAAGATAAGAACATAAACGTTACCGACCCAGAATATATCCAGGCATTTAAAATCCTAAAAACAACATTATTAAACATTCGATCCTCAAGTTCCTTGACTTCAAGAAAGAATTTACGGTGTACACTGACACAAGCAACTATGCGATCGGTGCGGTCTTAATGCGAGAAGGACAAGGTCTGTTATGTCTCAAGATCTTTAAACGAACATGAGAAAAAATACTCTGTCACGGACAACTAATTCTTGGCGATAGTATGGGCAATATCATATTTTAGACCATATTTATAGGGAAAAAGATTTAAAATAATAACCGATCAACTACCCATAAAGTATTTAAACAAAAAATATACCGAAAAACAGTTTAGTTAGAGAAACCAACGATGATTACTTAAACTTCAAGAATAACAGTTTGATATCGAGTACCTAAAAGAGAAGGTAGAAAATAGCTGACTTTTTAAGCCGAATTCCAGAACATAATAATGAAGATAATGCAAATTATAATACAGAAAACCAATCATTAAATAATATCTCAGACAATGCAGACAGTACATTCGCAAGATGAATAACAGCTAGACCATATCCTGATAAAAGAAGCAATAGTTATCTTTTATAAAACTCAACTTATAATTACAAACGATACCAACAAAGTTATAGAAGAGAGATAATGTATATTAGAAAGATAATATATATAGACATGACGAGAATATTAGGTCGACTTACTATGTAGATATATTAAGTCAGGTATCATAGTGTAAATCACTGAACTTTCATATCATAGACTTAATAAAATATAACAACTTCTAATTGAACGTTTCTGCCAAGGAAACAGGTACCTTAAAAGAAGCTCATAAACAAATTTCATTTTATCACACAAAAAAAAGTTTACATAGGGGTAATATTGAAATGTACAATAGTTTAAAAAATAAAATGTTTTATCCCAAGTTAATTAAAGAAATCACAAAGATTATAAATAATTGTAAAACGTGTCTTGAAGTCAAGTATGAAAGAAAGCCAATTAAACTGAAATACGAAGTTAGAGAAACACCTTCTAGACCAAATGAAATTATGCACATGGACGTTTATTATTTCACGAAGCAAGCATTTCTAACCTTGATAGATAAATTAACTAAGAAGAACACTTCTCAAATTTTGGAAAACCTTCAAAATTACAATAGTTATTTTTTATAGTTATAGGATTTCGCTAATAGAATAAAACTTCAAAAAGAAAAATATATTAGTAAACTAAAT
The DNA here is from genome assembly GCA_907269105.1 of Volucella inanis. Taxonomy (NCBI): domain Eukaryota; kingdom Metazoa; phylum Arthropoda; class Insecta; order Diptera; family Syrphidae; genus Volucella; species Volucella inanis. The sequence goes on along the minus strand of OU026157.1, from coordinate 108,970,833 downwards.
GAAGGTAGGCAAAAGTTTAATGAAAATAGGAAAACAGTACCAATTAAAAATTATAAGACAAATTATTATAAAAATGAACTTAGAAATAGATTAAAGACAATGGATAAAGAACACCCAGTAAATATAAAACACCTCGTAAATTCGCAGATGACGACATTAGCGTTTCTTATACTGACAATAATGACGAGGAAAGTAATAGCAACATTAACGATTGACAGAATAACAACAGAAAACGGATACCTAGAAATTAATATGGGACAGACTTAAATAGTGCAAGATACGATGAACATTTTACACATCATCAATACTACAGACCTTATTTGATCCAATAATAAGAAATGAATAACTAACCCTTTATGACAAGTTAACAACAATTGAATGGAAATTGAAAGGAAAAGGCCGGGGCTTATCAATCTTATGGGTACAGCAGAGAAATGGCTATTCGGGACAATGGATTCGCACTTTAATGAAGGTATATTCTACTTAAGAAGTGTAATAGAAATATGGTAGATAGGAAAGAATGAACTAAAACATTTACAGAATTAACAGCAAACGAAAAAAGGGTTATATTACAGCAACTTAAATTAGACCAATTATTAGGACTAAGAATGTTAGAAGAAAAGATAGATCAGATAATACAGATAACATAGCGTCTGTAAAACATAGAATAATACACCCCAGCATATTGACCATAACAGAAATCAACGAGACAACTTGACTTTTATAAACTTCAAAATGTTAAATTTTAAAGTAAGATTACTGAAATATGACAAAGACAGAATAGTATTAACATTAAAAGTACCATTTTTATATAAACGTGTAAATCATAACTTTATCACATCCATTCCAAGTAAAGATATGATGGAAGTTATGATAGATATATTTAATATGTAATAGAATTCAATAAAACAAAGTATAAATACAATATGTAAGTGACCTAGAACACATAAATAATTGTATTACGGAAAATAGTTGTAAACAAAGAAAGAATATTTTTTCAGAAAAAAAGAAATTAGATAAGAGCACTTTAATTCGTAAGAATTTCAGAAATACTTCAGTTATAAATCATTGTGATCAGAGAAAAATAAAGTTATTTGGAAATTACTTAATTATAATTAACAATTATTCAATCGAAATATTAACTAAGAATTTTAGTAACAAATTTTTTTAATTTATTGATAGATTTCATTTCAATAAAGAGTTAATATACAATTTTACAAGATCAATAAATTTTGAAGACCTTGTCATTAAAAATTTTGAAAATTTAAGATATAAAGATACTGGAATTTTATAAAAGTGTAACTTATACTGCTTTCTCAGCTATTATATTTGTACTCGTAGTTCTAATTTGCTTATTCTACAAGAAAAACAAAAGTGTTAGTTTCCATTCACAATATACGATGGCGGTACCCGGCCTGACCAAGCCATTTAGGTAGTTGTTTGAAAATATCACTGTATTGGAAAGTACGCAGTCTATAAAGTATATGAGTATGTTTCAAGCTTAAAAGCGCTATGTTGTTTAGTATTTCTTTGGCAGCCATCAATACTGAACGTTGTCAGTGAATTTGTGAAAATGGAGAAACTTGGTCATCTTTATGTGATACAATACTTTTATTTGACAGACCTAAGCCCAACCAATTTAAAAGCTGAACTGGATTCTACTATGGGTGAGTCTGCTCCTTCGTTTACAACAGTAATATTTTGGGTTGTTGAGTTTAAACAAGGCCGTAAACAGTGGTCGACCAAATGAGGTGATGACTCCAGAAATGATGGAGAAAATCCACAAAGCGGTACTGGATAATCGTCGACTGAAAGTACATTGTAGGAATTTCAAAATGTGCAGTACATCGCATATTATTTAAAAATTTGGACATGAAATAGCTGTGTGCGAGATGGGTGCCGCGTTTGCTCACACTCGAGCAAAAACAGTGTCGTTATTGCAATGGCCAAAATTAATGAATTAAAGTTTAAATTGCTACCTCATGCACCCTATTCGCCAGATTTAGCCCCTCGGATTATTTTCTGTTCCCAAACTTGAAAAAATCCCTCAGTGGTCAAAGATTTTCCAACGATGAAGAAGTGATGTCGGCAGTTAATGGCTGTTTTGTGGAGACAGTTCTTATCTTCTTAGACAGGGTATCGAACTTTTTTAACATCGCTGGGAAAAGTATTTAGAGCTGAAAGACGATTATGTTGAAAAAAAAAAATAATAAATTTCTTTCCAAAAGTTTTGTGCTTTCTTTGTTGGGTCGGGTACTTCTCGTAGTCCCACAAATTCAGAAGAATTTAAAATCTAAAAGGGGAGAAGTTATGTACCCCATAAAATCTGGTACATCATCCATTTTTTTCTTTTTTCAAATAACTTCAATATAAAGTATTTTCCCACTATTTTCAGCAATAATGTTGAAAAGAAAGTATCCAAAGGAATACCACATATGGTGCTCCCATTGTTCCAATTTGAGTTCTGTTTTCTTTTGTTAAGTTGGTATATCTGTTGTTGACATTCCCTCTAAATCTTAGCGTCATAGCTTGATATTTGCAAAAGTTACGTAGCCAAGGGTACATCTATAGTATCTCTGTGTGTATTGGCAATTTTTTATAATTTTAAAAATGGATTTAAATTTCCAACAACGAACTTGTATTAAATTTTGCGTGAAAACGGATTTAATGGTACGCGAGCGTTGGAAATGCTGTAAAAGTGTTTCGGCAACGATTCTTTAAAGAAAACGGTCGTTTACCAGTGGCACGAGTTGTTCAAAAGTAGTCGTTAGTCAATCGAAGATACCAAACGCAGTGGTAGACCAACGACATCGAAAACCGATGAAGACATTGATGAAGTAAAAGAAATGTTGGTCAATAACCGCATATTAACCATTAGAGAGATAGCGGAGGACTTGAACATTGCCTATGGATACATCTAAGACATTTTGGTTAATGATTTGGGTTTCCGTCATGTAGCAGCAAAGTTGTAGCCAAAAGACCTCAATTTCATGCAAAAAATAGTGTGTTGACCGTGTTGACGTCATAAAAGAGATGATTTGCCAAGCTGTCTCTGATCCAACATTCATCAAAAGGACATTACTGGAGACGAGACATGGGTTTATGCGTACGACACGCATTCCAGACAACAGGAAAGTGAATGGCGTTCACCAAATGAGCCGAGACCAAAAAAAAAACACCTCGTTTTCAGTCAAAAAAGAAGGCAATGCTCACGGTTTTTATGGATTAGAACGGTATAGTGAGTGCATCACAATTCTTGCCGGAAGGCCAGACAGAAAACAAAGAGTATTATTTGGGTGTTAAGAGAGGTTTGCGTGAAGCAATTCGCCGAAAAAGACCAGAATTGTGGGCAGAAAACTGGTGGATTTTGCACCATGATAACGCACCGTCGCACATCATTATTCGTAATTTTATGACGAAAAATGCAACAAATACCATCCAACAGCCACCGAATTCACCTGATTAGGCTCCCTGTGACTTCTTTCTGTTCAATCGAGTTAAAAAACCACTACGGGGAACGCGTTTCAGCAGCCGAGAGAAGTAATGGAAAAATCTCAGGAAGCACTTATGGACATACCGAAAACCGAATATAAAAAATGTTTCGAGGATTGGATCAAACGCTGGCATAAGTGTGTTGCAGTCAATGGGGATAACTTTGAAGATGATAGTATAGATTTAGTTGAATAAACTTGTATTTTTAGTTTTCTGAATAAATTCGGGTATTCCGGTGGTAAGTCCCACTTTATCAGGGATGGAATATATATTTGCTCTCCTGGGCAGAAAGTAGCTCCCTCTCCACTAAAAACAAAGATTATTTTTTCAACTTAAGTTGAAATTTGGTCGGTTTCCTCCGAAGGGTAAATCAGAATTTATTCTGGACTTTTGGGAGAAAAACGACCAGAACTACTGGGTCATATGCCCCCGAAGAGCCATGTAGCAACAGGATGGTGCTTCGCAGTTTTTCGCATTGGTTTCCTAATAAAACCACTGTACTTAGGATAAATAAAGTAAAATAAAAATATGAACTAAAAGTATTATTAAAATACCATGTAAGAAACCACATTCTTGACAAATATCGTTAAAATGTTGAGACAAAGAAGATAAAATTGTTTAACATATAAACCAAAATAAATGAAAGGTTTTAAAGTATTACTAAGAACCATACATAAAACTAAACGACATAAAACAATAACTTGTAGAGTTTTTACGTAAAATACTTCAAATACACAACTTTTTATAAGAAAGTATCAAAACCCACTTCATTTCACAATTTAATTTGAATACGACAATAACAACTAAATAAAAAAAAAACCTAATTAACTGCAATTTATCATTTTAAACACTTTACTAACAGCTGTCAAATATACAAACACACAATGAACTTTTGTAGAATGGATTCAGTTTGCGTTATATGGTATGAGCGAGTAATCATGAAAATACGAGTACTGATTGCCAAATGTCAAAAAAGGATAACAAAAGGCCAATACATTACACTACAAAAGATGGGAGGTGACCACGACACTCAAGATTCAACGCTCTCACCTCTGGATCAAGGAGCAAATATGAATACAAACAACTTCACTAGGAGATAATCACTAGGAGATATCGTGATTAACTGTAAACCTAGTTATTAGGTGTTTCTAAGACAAGCTACTGGGATAGTAGTTGAAAAAACCACCAAAAATGTATACATTGCGATATCCGTTTTGTTTTGTGATTGTTTTAAAAAGTTATAGTAGATTGAAAGCTGTTACAGTTGACCATCGTCTAACTCCGAGTTGAACAAGAGAAACCTCAGCGACAGAGAAGGAAAAAGCGACTTGAACAACGAGGGATATTATCCCGATGCAAACACTTCTTTGACGTTGATGAGGAAAAACAAATGAGTACAACAACGATAATGTACCTCTTCCTTTTAAAAATGGACGAACAGAAGAACAGCATCGAACAAAAGCTGGGCGATTAAACGAAAAATTTGGAAGAACAAAAGAACATTCTACAGCGAAAGATCGAAGAAATCGACGCAAAATTAAAAAAAATGGACAGCAAAGTTGAGCAACTGGCAAAAGAGCTCGATACAGTGCGAAAACAGAAATTACAAGAATGTTCTTTAAGCGGAAGAAAGAGATTTGAAGCCTCTGCCATTCGATTGCATGACCTCATGGTCTACATATAAGAAGCAGTTTGAAATGGCTGCTTGTGCGAACAACTGGGGCAATAACGAGAAGTGCTTACCATTGGCATCGCACGATCTTGCAGCCGAATTGTTGCAAGCAATAGGCATCGAAAAGCATTAAGATTATATGGCTTTAATACTGGCTATAGAGAAAAGGTTTGAGGATAGCAACATGCAACGAGGAGAAACACTGCAGCAGCTCCACTGCGGTGGGAAGGCCATTAAGCTATTGACAAAATAGTAAAAGACGCATTCACAAGCAGCGAATCAGGCTTCCAAATGAACACAATTCGTCAGAGAAGTAGCACCTGTACTCCACGGGAGAGATGAAGAATGCTAAAACTGTGATAAAAATGGGCATCTTCAAAAGTAGTGTAAAAAAGCGGTACGTCGAAAAAGCCACCCTCATTGCAGAAACAAGGACATATAGGAAGAAACGGACAGAAATATCAAGAAGCCGGTCAAACTTTTCTAAGACATCAGTCGGAATGCCCCGCGAAGTTGGGAGCAGGAGTTGATGGCACAATGACCATCATCTAAGTCTCACTGGCAAAACAATGCAATAAAAATCTTTTGGTAGAAGTAGTCAGAGATAAGGAAAAATTATTGGAAATAATAGACACAGTTGATACGTCCTCACAGGGGATCTTGTGCAGGAGTCTTGATTGCATAACATAACACCAGCAGTTGCAGCTTGCGAACGGCTACGAGAGCAACGGCCAGCATAAAATCCAGCTGGCCGGAATAACATACGCTCGGTATTTCTGACGGCTGACATACAAGACGAGTGCATTTCTGGCACACACTCCATGAGAGAACATGGACTAGTAGTCGACTTGGGGGCACAAACCTTGAAATACGGAAACATGGAGGTATACGCCAACACCAGCACTTCCGTCTTAAATTCGGCATCTACCAAAATTAAATTCTGGAGCCTTCGTCGAAGCAGTTGTTTGAGCAAAAGTGGAAGGTGGTCTTGGTAGCTATCGATTTCATTTGACGGAGCCAGAAAATAGGAAAGACATCACAGTGGGAAAGTTCTTAATATAACCAAACCAAAAAAAAACATGGTTCCGGTAAGAATTCTGAATCCAAAGACGTTCAGTGTAAAGATTTAAAAAGGAGAGATCGTGGAAAAATGTGCACCTATTGAGGCTATATCGACCACAACGGAAACGAGTCGTTCAACACCGGTCGCTAGAGTCTTGAGTAAGAAAAACATGAATAAAATCATCAGCCTCTGTAATATGTCCTGGCAGAAAATGTGACAGGTGAGAACCCTGATATATTTACTACACAAGACGAAGAATATGGACGTACGCAACTTGTTCAACACCACATTGAGACTGGAGATGCCCGACCATTCCGGCAACCTTCAAAGCGTCTTCCATTCGTAAAGCAAACCGAAGTTGCCGAAATCGTGTCAAATATGAAAGTTGAGATGATTGATGAATCCCATCTCCAGATAAAAGTTGAGGGACTGATTGAATAATCCCATCTCCAGTAGCCCTCGTGCAGATGGAAGACGGCAGTACTAAGTTTTGCGTAGACAACCGACGTCTCAGCAATGTCACCAAAAAGATTTCTACCCACTTCCGAGAATCGATGACGCTTTGGATACGCTTTCTGCAGCGAAATGGCTCTCAACACTAGCCCTGAAGAGTGGTTACTGACGGGTGGAGATAAATCGAAAAGGTCGTGGCTTTCACTACAGGAAGTGATACAGCGATGCGATTTGAACTGTGCCTCGCTCCGACCACCTTCGCGCGGTTAATGAAATGAACGTTGCAGGGGACCCATGAACAATCTGGGCGAAGTTATTGTCATACTATAGGTAAGACGTTCGATGAGCATCGATAAAACCTAAAAAAAAGTGTTTAAGAGGCTGCAAAGCGATCATTTGAAGCTGAACTCAGAAATATGTGCCATGTTTCGTCCGGAAATAAAATATCTAGGTCACATTATACGAGCAAAAGGAGTAAGGCAAAATCGAAGCTGTGAAAATTTGGCCCACCCCCAACTGAGAAGCTTCTTGGAACTTGCCACGTAAAGGCAAGTAAAGGATTTTGCTAGTAGTGCATCATCTAACGGAAAAAGGCCGACAGTTTAGGTGGTCTGAAGAGTATGCAAAGGCATTCCAAAAATTCAAGCGGCAGCTGCGCAATGCATTAATCTTGGGCTAGCCCACACCAGGAAAAATATTCATCGTGGACGCAGACGCTAACAATGTTGGGGTCTAGGCAGTGTCTATGATGGTCAAGAGAAAGTGGTACGCAAGGTACTCTCAAGATCTGAAATACTGCGTAACTCGGGGTAAACTTCTAGCCTTAATTCTGGCTACGAAATATTTCCATAAGGACCCCTATGGACGGAAAATGAAGTTCTGAAATAGCTACTACTATTTAAGAACCCTGAAAGTCAATTTGCGAGATGGATCAAGCAGTTGAAAAGCTACGACTTTGAGGTGCAACACCGCAAACGAAAACCAGATTTAAACGCTTATGTTCTTTCTCGTCGGTCGTGCGAAGTCAAATGTGAAGACTACAACCGTAAGGGAACGAAGAACCAGGCTACTATCCAAATAATCAGGACCGAACCAGTAAAGGATTGGAGTATAGAAGAAATTCGTTCGTCCTAAAAGCAGACAATGACATCGAACCAATATTGGCTTGGAAGGAACACGAGGAAAGACCAAGCTGCCAAGAGATATTGGACCGGAGTTAAACTCTGAAGTCATGTTGGGTACAGTGGGACTCGCTTTGTGTGCAAGATGATTTACTGAAGAGAAAATGGGAAAGTGCAGATGGAACAACATTTCGTATACAGCTAACTGTGCCACGGTCAGTCAGCCAAGTGGTCCATGAAATACATGGGAATGAACAGGACGTTGGAGAAGTTAAGGAAACGTTTCTATCGGCTAAGTGCAAAACAAGATGCCGAGAATTAGTGCAAAAAGTAAAACCAAAACAAAACGAATGCAACGATATTATGTCTGAGCACCATTCGAACGAATAGCCATTGAGATCGCTCTCCACATGGACTACTTTAGTAATTGGCCGGAAGTCTAAGACTGTAGGAGGACAGATATTCAACAACTGGGTGATCAAATTTTGGATCCCCATGGAGCTACACTCTGAACAAGGGCGAAACTTTAAATCAAACGTATTTCAGGAAGTGTGCCAATATCTGGAAATAAGAAAGACAGGGACAAAGTCACTAGACACATAAATTTGATGAGATGGTCGAGGGATTCAATAGAAGCTTGTATGAGCACCTGTCGTTGGCAACTGCCAGGGGAGCTCGGATCGACATGTACCCGTCTTCTTAATGCCTATTAAAACGCGATCCACACTTCAACAGGACACATATCATCCCAGATTTTATTTGGTTAAACATTTCGGTTGCTATTTAAAACGAAATTCCCGATACCCACCTACGGAACCCAAGGAAGTGAACAACTACGTGGAAGACTTGTGCAGCAGTGTTCGTAAATTGTAGAAGGCAACGTACCAAAATTGCAACAGGATCTTAAGTGAGACAGCAGTATGATATCCGTTTGAATGTGAATAGCGTAATCTATACCGGATTAGCAGATTTTCATATTTGAATAGTAGAAGACTCATCTATCCAAGAATGGAAACATTTATCGAATTTTCTAGCAAAATAAAAAACACATTGTTCTAGAAAGATATCACGGGAGTATAAATAACAGCATCTCCCAAGATATGTATGTTATGTGATAACGTGGTTTAAATAAAAGATAAAGAAAAGCGATTGAATTGTAAATTGTAATAATTACAGTACTAATTACACTTGTAATTATAAGATCTTCTTTCGATCTTAGACACAAATAACACAAATTGAAAGATCCACGAAATACACGAAATATTGAAGAAAGAAATCTAATCGAATCTTTAATAATCATAATATTTACAGAGGCAGACTTGAATATAATAAACTTACTTGGTTTCCTTTGGAGCCATGGCAAGGATATAGCATAACTTCGTTTCCAGCATAGTCCAGACATGCTTCATCACGCCGAATCTCTCCGGTTTTGCTGAGCATAAAGTACTGTTTATATTTAAAAATGAAGCAATTATTAATGACATACTCTTAGTACATATATGAAATAAATTTATCATAGGTAAAAATTCAATATTTAAAATATTACTTGTCGCAAAACACCACGTTTTTCATCAGATTTTTTTTTCTGTTCATTTTTTAATCAAATTCATAAGCGGATGTTTATGTACATATTTTAACTAATTTGGATATTTTAATAACAATCAGAAAGGCAATTTAAAATAGTGCAAAATGCTATGCTAAAATATTATAAAATATATAAAATATTAACGTTGGTTAAACAGCATGATTGGTGTTTCAAACCTGACACAGCATAGCAAAATAAAAATAATTGAAATGGTTTCGAAAAATTCAGTGACGTGCTAACATTTAGTAATAAACATAACGCGAATTTTTGTAAAGTACAACATTCGTATCATGGTTGCACAACCTCGTTTAAGTAAAATAAACTTCTTGAAACAATATTTCATTGTTGGCCATGTATGTTTGACCTTTCATTGAACTTAAACGGTATCATTGTTCTGTAAAAAAAAAAAAAAAACATGTTTAAATCCAGTTCTATATGTATTATCATTTTTCCAATACAAAAAGCGCTTGCCAGCTAATTGTTAGAACTTACATATTTGATTAAATTCGACTATATGCTAGGTGGGCCATAATGTAGGACCCTACGAACCACTGGTTGTTCAATGCGGCGTTTAGCCGCACGACTCTTACAGACTGGAACAACACGTGATCAAGGAAGTACTGGAAGGCCTCGTATCTCTGTTTCGGACGAGAATATAGACATTCCGCCGACGTCGACCAGATGACGTGCCCCGCAACTGACCTTTCCACGCATGCCTCTACGGCGCATTTTGGTAAAAGCCTTGAAGATGTTTCCTTACAAAATGTAGGCAGTCCATCAGCTGATGGGTGGTGACCGTGAATCGCGTCTAACCTACGCTCACGATCTCCTGAAACTCAACAAATATAAAATCCGCGAGTAATGCACTAAGAGCTATTACATCTACTTACTATAAAGTCACTGCATGGTGTGCTGTTTGGGCTGGAAGAGTTACTGGACCTTTTTTGTTTAGAACGACTTGGGTCAAAAAGTCACTGTGGACGGAGGACATGTGGTTCCAGCTGGGTAGAATAACAATGAATACCCAGTTCCAAACCACATTCCCACGGTCGTTTGATATCGCGTTTTGGCGATTTGAACTGGCCCGCAAGATCAAGTTTATGTGAATAAGCCAGAAACTCTGACAGATCAAGGAAAACATATGTCAAAAAGTGGAGAACTTATCGCCCGAAGTTCTGAAGAAAATCATAGAAAATTTAATTAAAAGATTATACCAAATGTTAATCAACAAGGGCGGTGGCCACTTAAACTATGTCATTTTCAAAACTCGATGGAAAGAAATCGTAAAAGCCCAAATAAACACTCTAAAAACAGATTATTTTTTTTATTCAATTCCAAATATAAGAGTATAGCCTAGGGAAATAAAGTCATACTTTGACGACTCCAGAAATGGTGAGGAAAATCCACAAAGCGGTACTGGATAATCGTCGACTGAAAGTGCGCAAGCTAACAGACATTGTAGGCATTTCAAAAAGTGCGGTACATCGCATATTATTTTAAAATTTAGACATGAGAAAGCTGTGTGCAAGATGAGAGCCGCGTTTGCTCACACTCGAGCAAAAACAGTGTCGTTATTGCAATGGCCAAAACTAATAATTTAAAGTTTGAATTGCTACCTCATGCACCCTATTCGCCAGACTTAGCCACCTTGGATTATTTTCTGTTTCCAAACTTGAAAAAATGCCTCAGTGAAAAAAAGTATATAGAGCTGAAAAGCGATTATGTTGAAAAATAAATACATTTTTTTCCAAAATTTTTGTGTTTCTTTGTTGGGTCGGTCACTTCTGGGACCGCCATGAAGCAATATTTGTTTACAAAAAAGTTTGTTGGAAGAATTAATTTGTGTATAGTATGTCAACGTAATGTTTAAATTTCAGTTTTAACTGTTTTAACAGTTTTAAGTTTGAATATTAATAAAAAAAAATATAATAAACATAAATATTAAATATTAATTTGAAGATATGTATGACATATATACATACGCGTATTCACGAGTGAGTGGAAGGGTGGAAAAAGTTATAAAAAGTAGGTTTAATAAGAGAGTACGCATTTAAGTGACAAAATTTTAAAACTTGATATCATGTTTTACGACCAATGGCAATAAAGAATTACTTTAATATGTAAGAGGCGAAAAGTGTTTTATTTCGGATCTTTCTCGGTTGCGTTATGATTGATTTGTTATGAGCTTTCATAAAGCCTTTCATTTCATTTAAAAGAAAACGAACATTTATATTGTAGTACAAATTTTTTTACACTCGTTTTACAAAAAAAATTCCAATAAATATTAAAGTTCTAAGTTTAAAAAGCTTATCTATAGACATTCGCAAATTTATTCAATCTGTATAACTGTGGACCATAACAGATTTTAATGAACAAAATTATTGATAACTGTTTTATTTTTAGTTTGTGTGCTTATATGATAGTGTAAGAATACCAAATGAATTTTGATTTCATTGCTATTAATGAAGAGTTATAAACGGATCTATGTTATTAAAAGTAGACAACTTTTATTAGACTGCGGAAAATTAATCATCCAATTTTGTTTTTGACTTACTTTTTTACTAAAAAAAACGCTTCCTTTACAATATCCATTGTTGCTCGTGCTGTATTACTAAAATTCGCTCAGCGACATCGGCAGTCACAGCCACGATATTCAGGGGAGATGAACACCTAGAATGGTTTTACATATTCTTGAAGTTTATGGTCACAAGAATATCTGTTGAAAACAGCCGGGAGACTGAAACAGGTTTTGCGGCTTAGAACCGGAAGCAGGTAGCATCAATAGACCCATCGAACAGAGCGTCCTAGACCTATTTTACGATTCTATTGTATTTTTGGGCGACGACTGTTATTATTTGCCAGAAATAGACACGTTTTGTCAGTAGCTTGCCGTTCGTGCACCTGTGCGTAACAGTGAACTTTCGTTTTTAAATAAATATTCTGAAGAAAATGGATATCAGAAATAAAGGTTCTCGAGAAGCTCATCGATCCGGATCTTTTCGTAAAAATCGGAGTAAGAGGAAAATACTGCCCAAAAATCGACATACTGCCGAAGATATTTCCGACGAGTGCCAAAAAATTTAATACTGATCATGAGACATCCGCACCAGGAAATCCAAACATCGAGCATCGAGTTTTGAATTTTCTGACTGTGTTTTCTGTCTTATCGAAATGTGTAAAATGTAAAAAGTGTGATAGTGATGTTTGATTCTAAATAGAGGACTCGGGTTCAAATTTGTAGTTTCGTGTTCATCGTGCATCATTCCTTCGTGTCCGTTCATTAACACAACTTACGAAATAAATGCACGATTCTTTTTTGTTATGCGCTTATTGGGGATTAGTTTGCGTGAAGCTATGAAATTTTGTGGACTCATGGATTTACCACCTCCGCCCCAACAAACGACGTATGATATGATAAATAATAACATTCATTTTGCTGCTTTAAGTTTGTTCAATTGGTGTTAAAACAATCTGTAAGAGGAAACAAAATTCGAGTTCTGATACAAAAGAACTGACCGTTTCAGAAGATGGTACGTGGCGAAAACGTGGTTTTACCTTATTGTATGGAATTGCGGTTCTCATTGGTCAGTTTACAAGAAAAAACACAAAAATACCGAGCAATATGAGAAATGAAAATCATTTCATCATGAAAATTGCCAGACCAATCATGACAGATCGGCAGGCAAGATGGAAGTAGACACCATGGGAGAATTATTTTTAAAATCTGTCGAAAAGCATGTACATATATTAATTACGTCGGGAATGGCGACTTAAAGACATACACGGGATTAGTTAATACGAAACCGTATGGCGATGAGATTGAAATTATAAAAATGTGTGAGATAAACTGAGCCTTTACTATGGCTTAACTATTCGCAGAAACTGTTACTCCAAGGATGACATTAAAAAAGCGGTATGGGCAACATTCTACATTAGGGATCTACAGACAACAGCCCTCAGTATCATATTTATTCCGAAGGCCCCGAATTGTGGTTCAAGTGGCAATAAGCGAAAGCTAAAAGAGAACTGAAAATTTTCCGTCACGATTATTTAGCATTGCCAAAAATGGTGTTAGATGTCATCAAACCAATATTCAATGACTTCAGCAATGAGAGCTTCAACTAATTTATTTGGAAAATAGCTTCAAAAATGATTAACAGCGGGGCCAAAATCGTTAACATTGATGTATTTCTGGTAACATACACGTTCAACAATGGTGTCATCTCATTGCTGGAAGTCATAAATGTGTTAGAAATATCGATCGGATCGGGAGCGCACTTGTACGTTGTGCAAGAGAAATGCTAATATGCGAAATCAGAGGCTGCAAGCGCAAGAACAGACGAAAGAAGGTCGAATACGGTGCCGACAACAAAATTTAGAAGTTATAAACATTCCATCGACCGTAGAAGACTTAAACGACGGGCCTGGTATCAATGACTCCATGTAAGTTGACAAATTTCATGATTTATTCATTTAAAAACTTTTAAACGTATTTTTCTCAAAACCAAGTTTTTAAAATCGTTACCCAAAGATTCTCGAAAACCAAAAAACCGATTGCCTTGTATTTCTTGGTTATTCCGTACACTATTATCTAGTACTTGTCATTGAATTCTTATTTTTCTCGTTACTTGGTTTTTGTTTTATAGGCAAAATAATAACTAATTTTTGGTTCAAAAATCACTATTTATGTTCAAATGTCCGCCATTCTGTCATAAATTAATATTTTCAAAATTTGCTGTGATAAATACTATACTCTGTCCAACATAAATTGGCAGTACGAGGAAGATAGGGATGCTTCTCTCTCATTCGCACACTTTTGTTATTTTAAGTAGGCATTTCCAATTAGTAAAAATCTCAAAGATTAGTATGTAGGGTTAACGTCCTCTTTTTTTTTTAGATTAAAGTTTTCGTTATCTTTTTGCACACCACCAAGAGGTGAGATAAAAGGCGCGTTTTTGAGAGTTACTTTTTCCTTAAACAAAACAGCTTACAATTTTGTAACTGCATTTTAACGTATTATCACACATTAACAGAAATGCAAAAGATCAAAACATGATAACATGACCACCACTTTTCAAAGCTCTAAAACCAAAAGCTCCTCAACAGAAACATAAGAAAAAAAAAACTGAACGAGTTACCAAACGGACACTCGAAACTCTGAATGCAGCAGCCACAGGCTACAACCAATCAGTGCACACTGAGATGTGCGCTGAATAAGAGATATTGGATATATGTCAGATGCAATCGGAAATTCACTGGCGGGTAAATGCTTTTTATGGGGGTTTCTTTCAATTTAGTATGGTGCAAAAACATGGCGTGCACTGATTTTGAAAAAAACTTTCTCATAAGACTTTAACTGCAATCTTTTTGGTTTTTTTTTTTTCAGATGATTTAAGAAGAAACGCCAGTGGGTACTGTTTAAGAGAGTTTTTTTTACGACGCCCGGTATTTAAATTATCTGAGTTAATTACTAACAGATTCAACATAACCAATACGACCTTTTAATCTCTTAAAGGGTAGGTAAATTAAAATTTTTTCTGCGTCTTATTTTTTTATATATTACATGTGTATAAAATGAGCTTTGTTTTAATTTTTTATTCTAATATTTACATATATATGTAGATGCGAAGAGACAGACGAACCGGATGGTGCTCATAATTGATAAGTTATTTCAATAATTAAATATTCTGTTGTAATGCAAATCTATTTAATATCAAAATAGTATTAGATCGTCGACCGCTGAGCTGCGCCCGATATAATCGATTTTCAATTTCAGCAGCATAAGTTGTCGCGGATTTGTTTACATCGACCCCAGTGTCGGGGTTTGTTTACTCTTGCTTGATATGAGTTGTAGCCCACTAGGTTGTGTGCATTTGACCCAGTTATTTGGGTTCTATTTACTCTCGTTGAGTCATGGAAGTAATATTATTTACATTCACCAGGAATGAGTTGTGTGAATAAATAAATAATATATGAATTTAATATAAATTAAAGAATAAAAGCCGCTGGCGATGCGGGCAATATTATCTTCGTTACATAATGACTCCGCTAAAGGTAATAGCCGTCGTGATTGGGATATGCTGTGGTTGGGAGGTGCTTAGCGTTGGGTTAAAGCTTTGGACTTGGCACAGGGTATTGAGTTCCATTGGCGCTTGGAACTGGACTACCTGGGAGACGACAAAGCAAATAATCAGTCTTCATCGATATTCGGCCGAGCACAGTCGGGCCAGCTAGAGGTCTAGTAATTGTTAATAGTTGTAAAACTTTCTTGTAAATCGTTAATAGTTGTAAAACCTTCCTATGTCTTTGTTGGAACTTTCTTTTATCTTTGTTAAAACTTTCTTGTATCTTTATTAAATAAAAATCATCAGACTTTAATCAATCTTTTCCTACATACATACATAAAAACATTGCAATATATTGAAATGCTAATAATATTTTACATTTTAGTCTTACTTAAACATTTTAAATATGATATATGCATAAAAACGAAAAGAGATGATCTATTTTAAATTGCCTTACTAAAAACACATATTAAGATCATTTGAATTGTACATAAGGTTGAAAATATGATATTACATTTTTACAGTAGTAAAATATATGTGTGAAAACAAATAACCCAACCAGCTTGCCACAAACTCCAATCTACTTACAAAACAATAAAATATATATATTTATTTTATAAAAACGTATGGTATATTATTATAGTTAGAAATATGTATGTTTACCTTAAGCCATGCATTGATTTCAAATAGAATGTAGTCAATATTTTGTATTTATTCATGTTACATTACTGTCCACATTATCGTAACTTTATATTACATTTACCTTTATAGAACTATGTTATTTTTGTCTGGATTTTTCTGTATATAAGACATATTCAATAATAATCAAATGATTTTTGAAAAAGCTTTTTTAAGGGATATATTGCATTTCGTATGATTTGCAATCCTTACGTTAAGTTTTTAATTATATAGTCATCACAGCACATAGTCATATGAACCATGAATGTATTTAGTTAGTTGTGTATGCTTTGATCTTCATTTTATCCTCATTTTCTCATAATAGAAAAGCGATAAAAACTAGTATTTTTAAAAGAAACAACTTTTCCACGTTTTTAAGCAAAACCCGCATAAATAGAATAAAGGAGATTACATTGAGATGTAATATGAATAGTACTCTAAATGCTAAATGCAAATTCTAAAGCACATTATTAACTAAAATTTAAATAATGTTCCAGATTTAAGCTTTGAAAGTGAAGTTATAATGTATCTAAAGTGTTAAAAAACTAAGAATTATTTTGCAACTATTTTTTTTTATTGAATGAATGAATATTTCATTTCCTTTATTGCTAGTTCGTGTCTTATTACAAAAAAAAAAAGGGGGAAAAAATAATTTTGAATAGTTAAATAAAATACTCATACATATTTAACTATGTATTTTGTACACTTGTGAATCTAAACAAATTAAATTGGTTATAAAAACGTACAAAAGATTTGCTTTAAATCCAAATTCACCCTGTTGATGTCTGTGAGAGCGAGATTTTCTTAAGGTACGCGATTTAAATACATTATTTGCTGATGACACCCTAGTGGATTCGTGAATTTTACATTTTAGTAACGAAAAACGAGATTTTCCACTTTTGTTAGTGTTCCATACACCAAATGCTAGGGGAAAAATTATTCTATGATACTCGTAGTTAGTATAGTACAATATTGTTTGGATCCTGATCTTGTGATCAACCTGCTTGAAGAAGAAAATGAAGGATAAATCATTCATCAAACATGTGACCATTCAAGTCTAAATCAATAAAGGTGGCAAAACTGACGTATTATTTTCGAAAGAAGTCATTATAAAAAATTACAAAATCTTTTTGGTTTTTGGAATTGGGTAATGTTTGACTAAATGTTAAAAATAAGAAATGAATTATATTTCCTGATAAGTTTAAAAATCTAACAGTATGTAACGTTTATAATTACATTTAAACCTACATATTTCTCACACGTATCTGCTTCACTACTGTGTTGCTTGTGGGGCTTGACAAATTTTCGAATCAATGTTACATCCTACACTGCACTCCATTTCGGTTCACCTCGTTAATGCGAACACGCGCTATGAGGGTGAGTTAAGCGACAAAAGGGTCTGGCCTCAAAAGTGGGCAGGCACCAAAAAGCAGAAAAAGTAATCTACAGTTTCGTCGGACAATGAAAAAAAATCCAAAAAATTAATAACGTAATAAATATAAATGACTTAAGGCTGATTTCGTGTACTGAAACAAGCAAAACATTCATGATTCGAATCCCCAGCGACTAGGAAAGGGTAGGCAAATTCGCAAAAGTTTTGTAACATTTTTTTTTTTTTTTTGTGTATCAAATAGCTTTTTTTTATTATTACACACTATGCAACGATGGTGCGTAAATGACTTAGTACATATAAGACAGAGAGTTATAATCGTACTAGTTTTAATTATAAAGTTACTACTTTAGTCCGAGTAAACACAATTTCTAAGCATCCTTATGCTATTTACAAATAAAATTCGAATGCAGCTCTTGAAAGTCGTTGCCTTATAATATTCTGACTTCTTTGTCAAACGGTAAATCAAACACCCAAATTTACATATATAATAAAATTTATTATATAAAATAGAGGTTGACATATTTTCTCTTGCGATTTAAGCTCTTAAAAAAGCCGGATAACAAAGCAAATTTACCGTGTATGTGTACCATATATGTTATGTGTATTACGCTATTTTTAGCGAACAGGTTCGTGAAAGACTCCGATTTTTTCATTTGGAAAATTTATGGTGGTTTTCTGAAATTTTGCACTAGCCGGAATGACAATGTGACAATTTTATTTGAAAACCTGAAGCATTTACATATTATGACCTTGCTTAGTGAGTTCACTTTTACTTCTGTGTCTGTATTTGAACGTAAAATCTTGAATGCTTGTGACGATGTACATAACTCCATTGTTTCCTTTGCAAATGGTCTAAGCCCTAGTTGTGCTTTGTACAACACTTTGTTCATCACCCTAAGTGGAATAAATCCTAGTTTTGTTTTCTTTCGTATTGCTGTAAAAGACTAACTCAGTATTGTTTAAAGTACGGAAGTATTATATTATAAGTACGAGAACTTAATACTGTATAAATGTAAAGCCGTGAAAAAATATGATGTAAATAACGTGAGGAACACATGCAGGTATCTTTCTTTATTTATGTAAATGGTATAGTGTCTGCACTTATTAAATACACAAGAATTTAATTGTCAAATAAAAAAAATTCCTGTCTGGTTGTATACCTGATTTCCACCTTGACCATGACACTCCCAGAGACCGATTTCAGAGTGCATGTCGTCCGATTTAGCCGGTGAATCAAGACATAACGCAGTTAAATTGTTTCCAATCTGTAAAATTAATATTATCCAAATCAAGCAATTGCGTTTTCAAATTTCAACTTAATCCCCAAAACAAAAATAAATAAAATATTGTAATTGAAAAAAATCGTAAGTTGGAGTTCGTGGCGGTCGCATTTGGTATTTGCATTTTTGATAACAAACCTGATTGCCACCTTGGTTGTGGCATGGATATAAACCGACAGCTTTTTTCAAATCTTTTTTTCTGGCTGGAGAATCTAAACATGTGCGACCGCCATATCCTAGGTTTCTTATCTAAAATATGGGTTATGGATTTGTCAAAAATAATTAATTATATTTTAAATAATATACGTAAACCTACCTCTCCATACGCAACGGATTCACCCGGAATAAAAAGTTCTGGATATACGTTGTCTAAGTACCATTTAAAACTTTTACATCCTAATCGTCTTCTGTAAGAAGAAATAAATAAGTAAACAACATTAATACAATATTTATAGCAGATTTAGGAATTCGGGCATATATATTTAGTCCACCAGAATAAATCAAAAACAAAAAGAAAAGCAATAAATATAAAGCAAACAAAAAAGATTATTACTTATTTTTAAATTCATTTTCAGAGTGTATTGTTAATCTGTCTCATATCACGTATGTTGCTGCGGCTCTTTAACTATACTTTGCTCCGTGTTTGGCATTATAAATATATTGCAAATTATTCTTTGTATTGGGTAATAGGTTAAAAAGTTGAAAAATAAGTCCAAAACTACTACAAAATTAATAATAATTAATAATTAATAAGTAAAACAATAATACAATATATTATATTGTATTATTCAAAAATTCATAGATACTGATCAATCATAATGTAAAATGTTTGTGTGGATACAAATATGTTGATATTCCTTTCAATACAATCGCTTAATTCAATACAATTACGATTTACTTAGCCACTTAGTCATTACTCGTAATTCACATTTTAAATTCCACTTATACTCCCCTGACAACTTTCCAGAACATTCTGTACTATACCAATACAAAGACAAAATATTCGCTAAAAGTTTACATTCTACAATTGCTGAGGATTCTGCTGTTAAAAAATTGAAATTTTCTGCTATTCAAATATACATGACGTTGTTCCCATTTTAAATAGTTATTACATTCCTACCTCCCTAAAGTTGTTCGTTTTATCCACGCTGGAGCCGATCGATCAATGGTGACCAACCATTCTATCAGGTTGAAGATGTAGTGGAGTTGTCTTTTTAATCACCTTTGATCAGCATATACCTCCATTGGGACCCCAAATCTTCCAGTATACCCAAATCTACCTAGTTGTTGACTATCTGTAACGCATGACCACGAGTTTGTATCGGATGCTATTAAAGTTTTCGGGAAACAGGCCAGTGATCTCAATGGCTATTCGTTCGAATGGTGCTCTGGCATTGTATTGTTTGAGTTCTTTGTAGCCGCACATCTTATGCACTTTTTGCACCAATTCTCGGCATCTTGTTTTCTTAGCCAATAGAAACGTTCCTTTATCTTCTCCAACATCTGAATCTTTCCCATGTATTTCATGGAGTACTTGGCTGTCTCACGGTGGCATAATTAGCTGCATACGAGATATTGTTCCATCTGCACCGTCTTATTTTCTCTTCAGCAAACCATCTTGTACACAAAGCGAGTTCCACCGTGCGCAATATGCTTTCAGAGTTTGCCCACCGTCTGATATCTCCATGCCAATATTGGTTCGATGTCATTGTCTGCCTGTTGGGAGCAACGGATTTCGTCTGTATTCCAGCCGTTTACTGGCTCAGTCCCAATCATTTGGATAATGGTCAGTTCTTTCGCTTTTTTACAATTGCAGTTTTTACATTTACATTTTTACATTTTACAGCAACTTGTAGTGTTGCTTTTCAATACTCTCAATTTCAATACTTCATTTCAAATTACACTTTGGAACTAACTTGGAGTTCTAATGGGACGTTGATATTTGTACTACCCTCACATCTTTCGAGAACGTTCTTTACTATCCAGCGTTCCATACAGCTTTCCAATTTGCCAGAATATTCGCTAAAAATTTCCATTATTTAATGATTGAGGGTTCTGCTATTCAAATATCGAAATCTTCTGGTATTTAAATATAAATGATGCTGTTCACATTTTTATTGGTTATTACAATAAATTAGTGATATTTGCGGGCTGCGATTTATTCCCAAAAATTAATAAAATTGACAATGATTTCCAATATTTTTATTTGGCAGACGGAAAAATTACTTTTACTAACTAACATACATATGTGTATGATTCATATAGTAAACCTAATACAAGTTCTTTCAACGCTGATGTAAATAATCTCTTGATCGTTTGAGAACATATTCATATTGTCTTACGATTTATTCAATATTATTAGACCATAGGAGCCATATAGGCCATGAAGAGAAAAGCACTGCAGAATTAAAAGCACTAGAAGATTTATTTGATTTTCAAGGTACCCAAGATGTCTATTAAACTTTAACCAGAACACCGGAATAACTATACTCTGTCCAACGTAAATTGGCAGTACACGTCTTATGGGGAAGCTTTTTCAAAATCAGTAGCGTGACATATTCTTGCACCATACTAAATTGAAAGAAACCCCGCATAAAAAGTGTTTACCCGCCAGTGAATTTCCAATTGGATCTGACATAAATCAAATATTACTTATTCAGCACACATCTGAGTGTGCACTGATCGTGGCTGTTGCTATTCAACCCCTATTAAATTGATGTGCATTCAGAGTTACCAGTGTCCGTTTGGTAACTCGTTCAGTTTTTTTTTTTATGTTTCTGTCGAGGAGCTTTTGGTTTTAGAGCTTTCAAAAAAGTTCTTAATGATGAGTGTATCTTTAAGGAAAAATACCCTTCAAAAACGCGCCTTTTATCTTACCTCTTTGTGGTATGGAAAAAGCTAAATTTGTTTTATATTTTTTAAATAAAACAAATTATGTAAATGAAAATTTCAATCTAAAAAAAGAGGACGTTAACCGTACATACTATTCTTTCAGATTTTTATTAAGTTGAAATGCTTAATACGGAAATGCTTTGGAATTACGGAAAACAAAAGAGTGCAAATGAGAGACAACCATCCCTATCTTTCCTGTACTGCCAATTTTTGTTGGACAGAGTCTATAGTTACAAACAAAGCTATCCAACCAAATATCACACAGATTATATGATTGCGTAGTTATTAGCATAAAATGGCTCAATATAGGTATATACATTATTTTTGAAGTGCTCGTGTAATTATAGATTCAACAAAATTGACTAACCGGTTCTCACCTTCGTTACTGAATCAGTTCCCAACACACCAGCAAGTAAAAAAACGCGTTTCTTTAAAACCCGTTTAAGCATTGATCAAAGAAAAAATTGAGGCAAACTCTTTCTTTTTGGTACGTTGCAACAGGCAAAAATTAGGTGGAAGGTGTGTTTTTCACTATACCCACCTTGATTATTTGCCACTCTAATCTATTTTGCACAAGTTAGAAGCAAGTGAGATTGATTTTCTTATCAAGTAAGGATTATTTGTATCTCACATATCAATACTTTTGTAGTTACCATAATCAGACAATTTTTTTTTTGCAAATGTTTTGGGCTAATAAGACTACGCTTTGAATCTACCATATCTTCCTTTCGATGGGTAAGTAGGCCTTTGCAAAGTTTCCATTTAGTCATAAGTAATCTTTACTGGTCTTTTCTCTCTACACACGGTTTGTCTTATTATTTTATGCAGAAATGAGAAGTAGTGGGTTCTTCGACTCGAAAGCTGGAATGAAATAATGAAAGCTTCTCATAGACAGAGATTTGAACTTTCAGAAATTTTCACCACCACACGAATTTCTAGACTATTTAAGGTATAGAAAGGTAAAGCTTAATGCGAATAAAAGCAAGTTGCTGTAGAGAATTGTAGGAGCAATCGTTACTCGTTGAATGTTTATTTACCTTTAAGAAAATTGTTTACAAACAAAAATTGTTCGCCTTTATGACTAAATAACAACATATACACATCAAATATACTCGTAAAGTTATTGCTCATTTTTACCTCAAGTTTTTTCTCTCAGAGACATCTCCAAAGTCACCTTTGTCATTACCAATCCGTTGATAGTAGTACTTCGCGTAATCATCCAACCAGACCTCAGCTAGACGAACTGAATTTTTTTTCAGTACATTTACTCCAGACCGCCACTTTTATAAGATATAAATACAGCACATTTATAAAGGGTTTGTTCAAGTTACAAATTTTATTAACTTACCTTATATGGAGATCTTTTGCGAAAAATATGGCCGACATGGGAGCAAGGCACAATCTCCAATGTACCGCCGCACATCCAGGTTTTGAATGAAAGTTCCAAGTTCTCTCCACCCCATATATCGAAACCCGAGTCATATGTACCAAGTAGTTCAAAGAAATTCCGGTCAATCGCGAACAGTCCACCAGCCATTGTAGGAGAAAACACAGGCTCTGCTGAACTCTGTAATTTCAGAAATATAACATGAAAAAGAAATCTTTTTTAAAACTTGTCATAATTATTTTTCATTAAAAAATGTAATTATTTTGTATTTTTTTTTTTTTTTTTTTTTTTAATTAATTCCCTTTCACGTTTGGGAAGGAAAAAAACAACAACTTTACTAATGACCGACGTTCATTTTGTATTCTGAGTTCTAAGTAAAACAAAAAAATTTCATAATTTAAGACAAGTTATCTACATAACATAAATTAAGAAAACTGGTGGTGGAACGACGAGACGAAAATGGTTACAATGAACAAACGACAAGTTTTTTGAAATAGAAAATAGTGAAAATGATATTTGCAACAGATGAAAAAGAGTACTTTTACATGATAGATTATGAAATATTTCCGCGAAGTAACATTTTCTCAGCTGTAGTGCATCAAAGAGAAACAGTAGATTTTTTGGAAGCCGAATATATGGTAAGAAGCAGTAAAACGATGATACCATCGAAGTATGGGTGAAAATCAAAAATGTTGGTAATGATGATTGATCACAACGCTTTGAAAGATCTTGATTTGAAATCGTTAAAAATGCATAGCGGAAATAAGGTCCTAAAGCTTGACAGTGTCAGAGCAGTGTTCAAAGTACGTCGCTTTTAAAAGTTATGCCAACTTTTTGCTGAAGTATCAAGTCGACTATTCCTAAACGATTTTTCGCCATTCACTGATAATAGCGCTATCATTAAATACGAAGTGTCTGCCTTTTAGTAAACTCTAAGTAATTGCATAACGGCACTGGCAGATAACATGCTATGAATCAGTCATACTAAGATCAAATACTCCTGATGTTTATTTAAAATGAGACATCGTGCCAAAGTACGAACAATTTAAATACTTATGCTGTGTTATTAAAAATCAATGAAATTACTAGGTGAAGTGAAAAGTAACCTCCTTGGGAATGAAAACAAATTTTTTTTTAAATGTTTTTCTATTTTGTTCAATATAGTCCAATTTTAGTTTGATACACTTATTCTAGCGATTTTCCAACTTCTTGATCCCGTCCGAAAAATAATTTTCCGGAAGGTCTGCAAAATATTCCTCCGTGGCGTCGATGATTTCCTCGCCATCTTTTGAGGTTTGGGAAGAGATAATAGTCCGAGTGAGCCAAATCAGGCGAATACGGTGGATGCTGGTGGTTGGTGTATTGTCTTGCAAAAACAAATTTTTTTTCGCTTCATGTGAGGCCGTTTTGCAGCGATTTCGGCCTTCAATCGCTCTAATAATGCACAGTAATACTCGCTGTTGATAGTTTTTCCTTTTTCGAGGTAGTCCACGAAGAGTATGCCATGAGAATCCCAGAAAACC
The DNA here is from genome assembly GCA_907269105.1 of Volucella inanis. Classification (NCBI taxonomy): domain Eukaryota; kingdom Metazoa; phylum Arthropoda; class Insecta; order Diptera; family Syrphidae; genus Volucella; species Volucella inanis. The sequence goes on along the minus strand of OU026157.1, from coordinate 108,946,229 downwards.
GACGCCACAAACTTTCCGACCCATCGAGCCTCCCTCGGCCGCTTCGGAGAACTCGTGCCGGCTTCAGTCCATTGCCGGGCACTCATTCTGTTCTCTGGTGTTCAACAGTTACCAATCGACGCCAAAAGTCCGCTCGATTCCTCATCAGCAAGTCCAAACACTCTTCATATGCATAAAAAAAGACTTTTTCATATGCAGAGTATTGCCCAAAGTATGGCGTTTGCGCTCAGTACTAATCTTTGTGGTATCTGCTAGCTCACGAACTTCCCTTTCCGGTAAGCCAACACCATTTTATGTATTTTTTTTGACATTGTCCTCTGTAACCGCAACGGAGGGCCTGCCGCTGCGGACTTGATCGGTAGTGGAGTTGCGGCCACCACGAAACTCTCGAAACCAATATTTGACGGTGTAATCTGAAGGAGCATTAGCCCATAATATAAATAATATAATAAATATCCAACTTTTCTTTTGTTTCCTTCGCCGTTTTGCCTCTCAAGAAATAATGTTTTATGAGAGAACAAGAATCGTTTTTGTCCATACTCAACATGACGCCAAACACGTCAACAACAATCAGCTGCTAAAACAAAACTAAAGACAGTATAGCACTGAAATTTGGCAAGTCTGCCTAAATATGAACGGACTTCAAGGCACCATTTTGCAGTAGCGCCGCATATTTTTAAAGAAATAAAGGGTGATTCATCATGAGGTTTAATTTTAAATGTAAAATAAAACACATCAATTTGAAAGTGAACTTAAAATTTATATTATCGATTAAAAGAACAAATCATACCATTTACTTTTTAAAAATGATATCATGTAAATATTGGCCATGAATCCGTCTGATATGGTCCATTCGGAAGGTCCAATTTTGGGCGACTCGTTCGAACATAGCGACTGGTATCTCGCGGATAGCACGAGTAATGTTAGCTTCCAAAGCATCAATCGTAGTTGGCTTATTCCTGAAGACCTGAAACTTTACATAACCCCAGATAAAATAGTCCAATCGTGTGATACCGCACGATCTAGGCGGCCAATTTACCGTAGCAAAACGTGAAATTAAGTGTTCACTAAAATGATTTCTCAACACGCGCTGTAATAAACGGCCATCTAGGTCCGTCTTTTTGAAAATAGAGCTTACCAATACCATGCGCTTGAATTTCAGAAAGCACATAGTCCGTTAACATGGTGCGATAACGATTACCAATGACGGCAACATTCTGATTTGCCTCATTTTTGAAGTACACTCGTACACTCTCAGCTACAACTGCTATAATCTCTTCCTACGAGCTGGATGTGGTCTAACCGGTCGAGTATAATACACTAATGTAGACCGGGACTCAAATTTGCGAATGATATTGGCAATAGTGGTTTCAGTAGGTCGAAACACACAAGAAAAACATTTCTCACAGAACGCTGATTTTCGTAATACAGCTGAACAGTTTGGAGACACTGTTGTAATGTGAGTCTTTCCATGATAATTTGCCAAACGATACTGCACAGAAATGATAAAGCAGTTCGACAGGAGTCACGCGTGATCTGTCAAAAAAATCCTATTGAAATTCAAACCTCACGATAAATCACCCCTTACATAGGTACCTATAAGTAGTTGAAAAAATCAAAATCCTTAAAAAATAAGGATATAAATATGTTCTAGTATCAAAAAAACTTACCGAACATTTTTTTAAGGTTTTGTCATTTTGCTGACAATCATTTAGTACGCCAGTTGAACTCAAATTAAATGCACATTAGTCCCATTTTTAATTGCTACTTGTTATATTTATGCTTAACATTACTGTTTATTTTTATTTATTTATCTTGTTTAAAAAAAAATCTTTAATTTCCCTATTTGTTTGTAAGTTTCTTTGCTTATTTATTTATTCATTTATTTATTTATGTTTCCACTTTTCAATTTGTATAATATAATTACTACAGTAAGCGAAATTCATTTATACGCATTTTTTTTTTTTTTTTTTTGATTTTTTACATAAAATTGTTTTGGCAACCTTTTTTTTTTTTTGAAAAGTGCATATACTAATTCTGTATTTTAAGCAAAAAAAAACCATCACAATCAATCAAATCTATTAAATACTATTTATTTAAACAAAATCATGTTTTTCGCTACGAAATTCATTTATACGCATTTTAATAAACTAGTTAAAAATATAAATAAAACACATTTTAATTAAAAAAAAACTTGTCAGTATTTTGTGTTTTCTCCATTTTGTTGGATAACGGCAAATATCTTATTTTGCATGGAACTTATAAGTTCGTAGATGGTCTCAAAACTTAAACGGACCTATATGCGCTCAATTTCCTCCTTAAGAGCCCGGATGTTTTCAAACTGACGAAAACATTTTTATAAACCTCGCGTGCCAATATACCCCATAGATTTTCTATGAGCAACAATTTGGCCAGCAGTCATCTTGTTTTCGGTAGCTGCGATGACAAATCGGTTCTTTCTCTTTGAAATATTTTACTCCAGCCTTTTCGACCACCATTCTTTCCATACGAATGGCCTTTTTTAAGGAAATTTCTGATGAGGGAAATGCCAAGCTCTATTAAGACTTTTCTCATAATCTTTTCTTTCGCTGTTAAATATTTTCCTTTTCACATTGTGGACTTAAATATTTATTTTTTTGAAAATCATATATAAATATATTATCTTATTATTATATATTATTTTTTTATTTAAAAAAATGTGATGTTTAACCTTTTTTAACGTTCACTTAGATTTTTCCGTAGTCAATCAATTTCACTGAAATACTAAATGCGAATAAATGAATTTCGTGCTTTAAACAGCTGCCAATATTTTCTTTGCCTTATCTTTACCACAAAAATTCCGTTATCAAAACTGGTTCTTAAATCTACACCATGGCTTAAAAACTAACGATCGTGCAAATATAGATTTTTTAAAAACCCTTAAATGACAGCAATTCTGTAATTATTTGATGCAGTGTCGGGTGCGTATAAACTAATTTCGCCCACTGTATCTCTATGATGACAATAGCAATTGGAGGTTTTTGCTCCTAACAACTTTCCTATTATTATTTATTATACTTAAAAAATACACTAAATATAGTGTACAATATAAAATGTACGGTTACAGTACAAATGTGATATATTAAATGAAATAAAGAAATGTAAGAAAAGAAAAGTAAACCAAAAAAAAAAAAAAAAAAAAATCATCATTGTCTAGTTCTAACCCTAACTGGGCATTCAAGCTCAATCTACCAAATTCTCAGAAAAGTGTCCCCCTCGTAAAACATTCTTACCAACCAAAATCCGTGTGGAATTGTGAATTTTAACACAAACAACTTCTCCTTGTCTGCTTCCAACTAAAATGATTCATCCAAACTTTGTGTGCTCCCATATCTTAAACTCCTCTAGACCATCTTCATCTGATGCACCTCACGCTCAAACTAATTCCATACCTGGAATCGCGGGTATAATTTTATATTCCCCAAGCACATATCAGTGCTGGTGAAGGAATGGTTGCTTTACAACGTCAGAAAATAAAATAAACACCCTGCTCAATTCTCAGATTTAAAACCGATAGAGCTTCTGTGGAATTATTTAGAAACAAAAATCCGTCAACGTACAATATCCAACAAAGCTGTATTGAAAGCCATCTTACTTGAGGAATGGAATAAGATTTCTCCAGATATGACTTCCAAGCTGGTGCATTCGATGAAAACCCGATTACAGGAATTCGTAACAAATGAAGGAAGTCCAACTAAATATTAAATTTGGTTATTTCTTACTTTTAGTTACTTCCTTTACTTTTGTTTTTAAGAAAATCAAAAAAAAAAATGAAGTGTACAGAGCTTTTCTGTTATTTATTTATTTTTTTTTTTTGCTTTATGCGCTGTGAGTTGGTTTTTATTTTTCAATAAAATGTTATTTGTTTTCTCTAAAAATTTAAGTTTTGATTCATGTTCTTAATTTCCAGTAATTTTCAGATTCATTTTTTTCAAATTTAGAAGTTTATCGCAGAATCAAGGAAAGTAAACAAGTGTATCTTAGATCACAAGCTAATGCCGATTTCGTTTGCTAGCAGTCTGCTGATATCGAATTCTCTGAACGTTTCTCAAATGTTTGTTTCAATTTATCAGCATCATAAGAAATTCCGAGTATCCGCACGAAAAGTCGCCCATTGTTAAGCTCTCCTGCATCTCTAAGCTATTTGAAAGTATACAAGTATTCAAAATAAACACGGATTTCTAAAGGTTGATCTACAATTTTAAACCTTATCGAATTCGTGTCAAGCACTTTTTTGTTGATGTGATCGCTACCGATTTCAGCAAAGCCTTTGATAAAATTTCTCATACAATTATTCTGCTCAAACTGAAGGTTCAACCAAGTTTTATTATATGGATTAAATTCTACTTAGTAGATCGACATTACAATGTTATATATATGTCGCACATTCTACCGGTATAAGCTAGGGTAGAACGTAGGCTTCTCCGATTCGCCTCACGAGGACTCCCCTGGATTGATGGCATAATCTTACCACTATACATTAATGGGCAAAAACTTATAGACTTCCAGCATCTCTTTTTATGCCAAAAATTGCCGATATACTCTTTGTGCAACTTTGATAGCCCTTCTTTGTTTCAACTTAACTCTTCAAAACTAACCCTGTTAATTTTGGGTCTGTGCCGTACTTTCGACTGAATCTTCACCGAAGAAATTACAGAACCAATGAACCTTGAACCAATGTCTAGAACGCGACGGAAAGTCAACGATGTTCAACTTATCTTCGACTTCCACCTCAAAAAGCTGTCCCTAAAAAAATTTCCTTTACAACTGGTGACCGTGGTGTAGTAGTATATGCATAATATAGACTCCTCAAGCAGAGGGACACGGGTACGAATCCCGTGCAAGGCAATTCTCTGAAAAAGTCTTTTTTATAGAATTTGTATGTAGTTATATGAAAATCCTGTCATCCGCATCAACTCTGACATGAAGCATAACACTGATGTTGGATTGGTTGCTGCTGGGCTAAATGTAACGAACTAACAACTAGCACGTACTAAGACTAAGACGCACTGGTTGAGGATGCACTAGCTCATCCCATCCAGTTTGACAACCACCAGTGGGAAAAATATCGAAACCAAACACACCTGAGTTTGAAACTACTACACCACCCGCCCGCGCCCTGGTCAAAGGCCAGTGCCTTTGGTGCGCGCGCGGTATTATAAAAAAAAAAACTCTCGCCATTCCCTGGTTTTAGTTATGGTTTAGATTTAAAGTTAATTTAATAATTTAATAAACCTGTCCAGGGTTGACCCGGGCCTCAAATAAAATAAAAAGTGAATTGTTGGCGCGACGGTTTGAAGTGGACCATAGTCTCTTTAAATAACTGTGTTGCTCGACTTGGCATTTAACGCAGTAAAAGCAGGCTCACAATTGGTTGCTGAATCCAATGGCACGAGATTTTTTTGTCACTTTCATCATACACTATGAGGATCACAAGCCCGTGCTTATAGCAGTGTGAGATTCTTACTCACTAAAAACACCTCCCTTCTATAATTACGTTTCAGTTTCTTAAGCTGAGTTCGTTAGAAAGCTACGGCCTTTTAAGAAGTTTTACCTCGAAATCAGAGGTTCCAATTTTTTGTTCGCCATAACTTCAGGAATCTTCAGCTATCTGGGACTATAACTGGGACATCCGTTATAAGCTCGTTTATTAGGTGACTTTCCACTGAAAGATACTACATGGTCCGCTTTTTTAACGCAGTTGCAATTTGTCGTGCCAGGTCCAGAAGTTAAGTTCTTAGAAGACGGCGCAATAAATTTTGTTCGTCCTAAATTTCTAGGACTGTATTATTAACCGGAACTTACGAGTGATTTCACTTTTGGACGTTTGTCATTGCTTGTTCAAAAGGCGCTGACGTCGTTACATTAAGTGTATAAAATTTTTATTTTAACAGATTAATCAAAATGCTTGCCATTCACTTTTTAAAGATTATCTAATATAAATGTTGATCACAATGTTGATTCAATGGCTTCATACGAAGAATGAATGTGTAATCTTATCTTCCAAGGCTGTAGTTGACGCTGGTTTATCGGAATAGACGAGTGATTTGACACATAAAAAATAGTCTTAAAGTGTCACATCAAAACGAGAGATAAACACCGAACTCATTTCACAATTGGTCAATCGATTCGCATGCTGTGTGTCATGTAGCCACATGTGAAGAGGAAATTAAATAAATTACTTCAAGATTTTATAATTTTTCGATTCATTGTTGTTATTCATTTAACAACAGTTAAGGTACATGTCATTTTTTGCACTCACTATTAAGCAATTTGCCGAATATATAATTAATCTATTATCACAATGGTCAACAGAATTCGTCCGGGACCGTAAAATAAATCAAAGTTTAACCCACATAAGATGCAAATTGTGCAGGTTTTTGACGTTTTGACGTTTAACGTTTGTGCAAAAACGTGCGTGGTGTGCGATTTCTGCCCGAAGATAATTAACGGAGATATATTCCCGAATGATCAACGAGTTTCAACTGTCTTCTGGGTAAACAATTCAACGCAATTAAGGTAAGACGGTGCCACTCCGCATACCGTTAGAATATTTGTATTGCTGAGTAAATTGATTAACAAGTATGGTTGCATTCGACAATAAGTCGAATACACAATACTCGAATTCAGACAATGCTTCGCACGCCCATTTAGACGCTATTGTCTTTAAAAATTAAATCAGAATAGTTAAACTTTTACTATAACTACATTTTCCGATTAACACTCTTTCCATGTTATGTTGCTTTCAGTTTTACTTATTTTTATAAGTTTATTTTAATGAATACACATCTCTAATTTTTGTATTGTGATGTTGCCGAAAATTGGTTAAATGTATATTCCTTTCTATTATTCTTGCGTTATATATATATATTTTTTAACGTGTTAACGTGTTTTTTTTTATAGTCCCGCGCATGCACCAAGGGGATATGAATACCCTTTTACTGGCTTTTCTCCAGGGCGCGGGCGGGTGGTGTAGTAGTTTGAAACTCAGGTGTATTATTGGTTCTATAACTTAATTCGTGCAGTTTGTTAAGAGATGGCGTAACTTGTATTAAACTACTATCATTGTACGTCATTTCAGTATATGTCACTCATTTGAAGCGTAAACAAAAATAATTTTTTTTTCACTCAAATATGTCAAACTTTGTGCCTGAAAAAGTGTTTTTGCGGGGAGTTCTTCTTCATTACTTTAATATGAAGAAAACTGCTGCCGAAAGTCATCGTATTTTGGTGGAAGCTTATAGTGAACATGCGCTAGCTGACCGATTGTGCCAAAAGTGGTTTGCACGATTTAAAAGTGGTGATTTTGGCTTGGAAGACGATTAACGTCCTGGGCAGCCAAAAAAGTTTGAAGATGAAGAACTGGAAGCATTACTCTATGAAGATTGTTGCCAAACACAAGAAGAGCTCGCAGAATCTTTGGGTGTCGCTCAAGCAGCCATTTCAAAAAGTCTAAAAGCAGCTGGATATATTCAAAAGCAAGGAATTTGGGTTCCACATGAACTCAAGCCGAGAGATCGAAAGGCAGTTTTGCATGTCCGAAATTCTGCTGGAACGCCACAAAAGGAAGTCATTTTTGCATCAGATTGTTACTGGTGATGAAAAATGGATCCATTACGACACCCCCAAGCGCAAAAAGTCATATATGAAACCCGGCCAACCAGAAAAATCAACGGCAAAGCCGAATATCCATGGCGCGAAGATAATGCCCTGTATTTGGTGGGATCAGATGGGTGTGCTGTATTATGAGATGCTAATACCGGGTGAAACCGTCAATGGACAACGCTACCGAACACAATTAATCCATTTGAAGAGAGCAGTAGCCGAAAAACGCCCGGAATATGCGACCAGACACGAGGCAATAATTTTCCATCATGACAACGCTCGGCACCACGTTGCTATTCCAATTAAGAACTATTTGGAAAACCCCACCCGCTTTATAGCCCAGACCTTGCCCCTTCTGACTACTTTTTGTTCCGGTCGATGCAGAACGCCTTCACTGAAATACGGTTGACATCAGAGCAGAATATCAAAAATTGGCTTGATTCATTCTTTTCTGCCAAGCCGGTGCAGTTCTTTTGGGATGGGATCCAAAAATTGCCAGAAAGATAGGAAAAAGTCATAGCTTCAGGGCAATACTTTGAATATAACTATTGTACATGTTTTTCTTAAATAAACGTTCAAATTTTGAAAAAAAAAAACCGCACGAATTAAATTACATACCCAATAGGTCTCGATATTTTTCCCAGAGGTGGTTGTCAAACTGAACGGGACGAGCCAGTGCATCCTCAACCAGTGGGTCTTAGTACGTGCTAGTTGTTAGTTCGTTACATTTGAGCCCAACCAACAACAACTCCGACATCAATGTTATGTGTTCATGTCAGAGTTGACGCCGACAATACATACAAATACTATGAAAAGACTTTTTTAAAGAATTGCCTTGCACGGGATTCGAACCCGTGACCTTCTGCTTGAGGAGTCTATGCATATACCACTACACCACGACCACGACTTTTTATTAAATTAGTGTTAGTTCAACGAATGTTTATTATTTTCATATTTTTGGCTAGAAGTGGGTTACTAAATTTATTAAACTTTTCATGTTCTAGGCCAACCCTGCTTTATATATTCTAAAACTTATTTCCAGAAACAATTGTTAATATTAAAATGGCATCAATTTCAATTGACGAAGATAAGGTGGTTTAATTGAAAATTTTAACTCTATATTATATGAAAACTAGATTAAATGCAAGTTATGATCTTCACGTTTAATTCTTAAGTCATAGAGAAAGAAGAAAAAATACTTGTTTAAAACTAAAATCAATACTACAATACAAATTTAGTATTGTTCCTCGGTTACAGTCCTCAATTCTATATTAATTCAAATAGCTGTCTATTAATTCATATTTATTACCTTATGACGCTTTTTCTCTCTATCAGGCACAACATGCCAATTAAATTGTAAATTCCAATCAAAACCACCAACGTTAACTCCTGCTGAGTCCCGATAATGATATTCCATAGTGGTATCGTCAATAACATCAATTACAGGACATACCACAGTTGTTGCATTTTTAGCAATGCGATCAAGTAAGGGTTCGAGCCATCCTAAAATTAAATAAAATGAAATTGTTTAATAAAAATTCATACAACTGAAATAATTAATAAAATAACATAGCAATCACAATTAATAATATCTTGGAATTAGACGTTCCTTCACTTGATATTTGAATCGTAAGTAAGTTCATTTTGAATATTCTGTAAATTAATTTTTGTTTATTATTCCTCAGAAAGCCAAAGGGTTTTAGTATCCTAGACTTGAGAATTTTTTTTAAAAAGAGGGCATTGCTACTCTTAAAATGACGGAGCACGTGTTAAGTTCTTTGGAAAGTTGGAGAGAGAGAGAGAGAAACATTTGTGTTTAGTGGTTATTTCACTTCAATAACAAACCTTCGTGGTGCACCCTACCATGTTAATTTGTCTTAGGAACTCATTTTCGTCCAATAAAGGAAAGAAATGTTGGAAACTATTCTCCATTTTGAGTACCAAAAGTATTCTTAAAATCATATGTAAATATTTTTCTAAAAACTAATATTGACAATAATGCCTCTAAGAATGAAGATTGCTAGATTCTACAATTTTTAACACGTTTTAATCATTTAAACCTAAAGTATAGAAAACGAAGTATTTCTACCTATATTCCTACCCCAAGGCGATCCAAAACATATAGTAAGCTGCAAGAATCTATAAAATTATAGAAAAAAGGCTAACTGTAAAATACTGACAACAGTCATTTTCGGAAATATATTTTTGCACTGCTTCAATTGACAACCAAACTCAAATTAGTTTTGACATAACAATTTTGTACCAACCAATAGATTTAAGAATACAGAGAAATGGAAAAATAGTAGGGAGAAGGGTATGTACAGACTCCAACAAAGTCGAAGGAACAATAATTCAATCACTCAAATTCAAAAACATCAGTAAACTCTTGGGTATACTAACGAGGTGATCAAAAATTGAGCATCCTGTAAAATAGTACTAAGATCCGCTAATTTATCGAATCCCATAAGCATTCCAATGCCCATTTGTTAAAGAAGTATGTAGTATTAAATTAAATTATAGGCGTAATATATTTCGATGGTAATTCATCGATTCTCCTCTATTTTTAACAATTTCAAAATTTTTATTTTGAAGATTTTTTGACTCAAAAGTATCTTCAATGGCTTTAAATAGATCTTTTACGAAATTGACTTCTTTCAGTAAAAAACTTTTTCTGATCGCTTAAAAATTTTCAAACTGTTTGTTTTAACCACTTTTTTACAAGAGCTAATGAGTGGATTTGGTGCGTGGTCCTACCGAATGATAGATTCATTTGCCTCCGAACATGCAGAATAATTACTACAAGTTTTTAATTTATAGACAACTCTAATTCTGGCGCGACTTTAAAGTGTTCAGGTGAAAGAGTTCCAGATTACAAGTTTGGTCATCTTTCCAATGCTAAGTTATCTTATCCGAATAATTTTCTGTACTAAAGTTCATTATATCTAGATTAATAAGAAATATCACGATTGATTGAAACCAACTACTACTTAAGACTAGACTTTATTTTTTCACTTGATTTACTTTTCGTTATCCCTTTTATTATTTTTAAATATTCTAAGTGGCTTTCATAATGTTGTTTAATCTGTTCTCGAAATTTCTTAATAATAATAATACTGCAGAAGATAATATAAATTTTTATTCAAATATTCAAATTCAGAAATAATGTAGTTGAGGTGGCAATTTACATTATTTCAAAGCAGGACTTGCCCACGACGGTTTTAGTCCTGAGAAATCTTGTTTATCTTACAACAAAAAAAGGTATAAAAGTGAAAGTTGAAAGCAAAATCTCTCAAAACAGGCCTACAAATACACGTTATGTGAAAAAGTTCGTTGCCGCTAAGAAGCAAAATACTTCTGGTCAGTGTCCTTCACCATCCTTCCTTGATTGCTTTCCTTAGATTACGCAGAGTAGTTGCCTAAACTGCTGCGTTTGGGAATTGATTCTTTTGAAATTTACAATTTCTTAGAGTCGAACGGTGATGTGACTTTTAATTTGTTTTGTGTTTCTGCACGATTTTAATGAAACTGCACTATCTCCTAATTTTCATCCTCAGATAATATTTAAATAATTGTATTTACTACATCATTTTCTTAAACCCCGATACTCAAATACATTTAACATTCCTTCTATATGTATTCCTTATTTTCTACAATATTCTCATAAAACGAAAACTATTTTACAATATTGAGTCTTACTTCAGTTGTACAACAATGACGTTATTTCATCAACTGAGAGATATGATATGATTTTGACAAAATTATAATAATAATTAAAGACTTTAGAAATCATTGCAAATAATTTCATAAATAAACATACATACCCTCAGTGCATTCACAATGTGAGTCTAAGTAAGTTAACACAGGTGATTTTGCATGTCGCGCTCCAAGCAATCTGGCACGTATTAGGCCCTCTCTTTTCGGTGCTCTTATAATTTTCACTTTAGGATAAGCCAAAATATAATCTTCAAGCTGTTTTTTAGTGTGAGCTGTATTGAAACCAAAAAGAGAAGATCGTAAAAAGTTATTTTTTTTTTTTTGACCAGCGTTAAAAAAAGGAGATATATTTACGCATATCAGAGAAATCGTCAACAAGTATGATATTTCCAATTAAATGTCCTGGCGATCGGTCTAGTACTGAATGCATAGTTCTCAAAAGTACAGACCATGCTTCGTTGTGAAAACAAATAATAACATCAGTGGGTGGAAGGTTTTCCTGATAGCGGCCGCTCTCTTTACACCTAAAAACAATTTATACCAAAAAATATGAAAACTTTCAACACAGATGTTTTTTTAAATGGTGTTTGCTTACCATTGATCTCTAGGATCAGGAAGGTTGCGATGCACTGATATAATATCAGATGCATATTGATTAAAAGCATTTTTCGTCCATCCATCATCAACGATTTTCTTTAATTCATCTGTCATGTTGGTCGGGAGAACGACAGGTTTACCCATTTCTCCTGGGGCATCTTCTTCTGCTGCTGGTGCATCCAAAACACCCTTTCCTTTAAGAAAAATAAGGATTTCAGAGATTTTAATTACTTTTTATATTGAAGATAAATGATGCACAAATAATATCTTAAAAATAATCTGGACCAACCAGCCTCGTCTGCAGGATATAGGGCACCGTGCAATAATCAGCCTTTCTCTACGAGTTGCTACTTGTTGAAACAAAATTTCACATTCAATACCAAGAATTTCTGAAGCCTTGCCTTAACTTAAAGTCCCACAATCTTCCACTATCCCCGATTACACAGGTTCTTATACTGGAGTTAGAGCACCAAATTACATTTTTTACCTTGCAAAAAAATGTGGTATACACAAATTTTGCATTCTTGCCAGATCAGAACCTCACCTCTCTCTCTTCCCTCAATATAGAATAAACGATTTCGTAGTAACACGTCTTACGTCCAAAGACGGAGACCCATCCAGATGACCATAAACCTGCACCACCCAGGCACTTCAAGAAGCTGGTTAATGAGGTAGATCTCAATAAAAAAAACACAGTGCTGAGATGCGAAGAAAATATATACCACGATTAATTGAGAGATAATTTACCCTTTGAATATCTACAATATAATACCTAGTAATCACTTACCTTGTAGTCTTACTTTCAATATTAATAAACACCAAGAAGTGCGTAACTGTAAAATGTTGGATGAACTGTTCCGTACGGACCAACGATACGTACAGTTAAGCATTTCGAAGAAAAAATTGCTTCCTGCTATAATCTATCTTGATCATCAGAATGCGAACTGGAAGAATGAAATCGCTTATACCAAACTGGCTGGATGTGAAACTCAACAACAAACGTACTTCCTCTCTAAACCTTACCTTAACCTACAAGATGAAAAACAGAGTTTACAGTGGTGGATATTGGTCCTCCCCTTATTATATCTGTGCCGCACGAGTAGAAATAATTATTATTGTGCCAAACTATCTTTAATAGTTGTCAGTACGTGACTATATGCCCTACAAGACGTCCCTAAGGACCTACAAGAGATTGCCCAATATAGGTCCTGACGTGGTTTCTGCAAAAAATGAAAGGCCAGCACATATAAATGGTCAAGACTACCGAAATCGCGTGGGTGTCTACTACCCCTGCGAGGTGTAGGCTCAAGGTGGGGTCTACAACCCAAAATCATGCAATGCTCACTTACGGTATATCCGCTTGTTGGCCTGTACTAAACAGACGAACTAACATCAACTTGTTAGAAAAAATATAAAGAATTGCCTACATTAGCCTCACTAACGTGTTAAAAACTTCTCCAACGGCTCTCCAAACATTGCTCCATTTGCTACCAAGCGCAGATTATAACTAACTTCGCCTTCAGACTAAGAGGTGTTCAAGAATGAAAGGAGCTAAATGTAGGGCATGCCAGTTTATTCACACTGCATCAGGGCTTCGCCCAATCAAACACCCTTCAAATGTGTGAAAGTGTTTTCAATTACCTATTTTCAAAAAGGAACGAATGTAGATAACGAGTTTTCCACATTCACGGATAATTCTTATCTAGCTGAAGGCGAGGGCGATGTGGTTTTCTTTTAGTCTACTCACATGGAAAACAGTCTTTCAAGTGCCAGCTTTCATCAGGCGGTTTAGCTGATCCTTAATCCATACAAATATCCGAGTTGAATATTTAAATATATACATACAATAACAGACAGCCTAACAGTGATCAGACCCGTTACTTTGAACATCATAAATTCGAGAGTGTTTCGCGTGTGTCTCCCGCGCATATCTCAATGTACTGGCCAAGCAGGTAAAAATTACATTCTGTTAAATTCTGGAACACTCCATTGGACTGCGTCGCTAATGAAATGTATAGACTAAGGTCGTTGGAAACAAATAGTAGGCAGCTTGCTTGAGAACGTCAAATCACTAACTTCCTACATATGAAAACCTTTCAGCTCTCTTTAAGGCCAGTCGTAAGTGGTATCATTGAGGCAGCTGTGAGATTGAAACGTAGCTGTAATAATCGTTACTGTGCAGGAGAACAAAAAACTTAATTTTAAATATTTAAAATTATATTACAGAAAGCCTAATCGACTGAGAATATTTGCAGCTGATATTCCTGATATCAATTACGACTAAACCGTACATTCTTTCGCAACGACGATATGGCCTCTTTTCTAAACGTTCAAGAGAGTGAATCAACCGTAGGAGAAGAGATATCTCCAAACTACAATCAATATATTATAATCACGCGACACTATGTTATGGAAGACACCAGCAGCGATGAAGCATTCCTCACAACGATTTCTGCAGTTTTCTTTGAAACTGAACTGCCCAGGCATACAAGTTAAAGCACCATAAATATAGATAACACTGTGAATACTGTTATGAAACAACAAGTCATTGTTCGTTTATTCTTATACTTTATAAAGTTACATGATTCACAATATATTTATCCTGTAACTAGTAATTATGGAGAGTCATACGACTAATATAGGGTTTTCCAATACGGACTTGACAACTTTGAATTTAATTTGTGAACGCACTCTTTCACTAATCATCAAACAGTCACTGTCAATTTATTCACTAAACTCAACATTGTCATCATGGTAAAATACACTAACGAGCTACGTTCTCCGATTGGGTTCTGGGGAAGATGCGCCAAGATGATGAATTTCATCGCAAAATCTTCTTCAGTGACGAAGCTCATTTTTGGCTCAATTGGTTCGTCAATAAGCAAAATATGCGTTATTGGTCGGGTGAAAACCCACATGTGCTTCATGAATCACCACTTTATTCACAAAAAATAACTGTTTGGTGCGGTTTGCATGCCGGCTGCGTTATTGGGCCATATTTTTTCGTCGACGATAACGATTGTCACGTTACTGTGAATGGTCAGCGTTATAGCGCCTGGATCACCGATTATTTTTGGCCCGAATTGGAAGATATGGACTTGAACGACATGTGGTTTCAAGAGGATGGTGCCACAAGCCACACAGCACACGCTACAATCGATTTATTGAAGAGTAAGTTTGGTAAGCGTGTTATCTCAAGACATGGGCCAGTCGATTGGCCGCCTCGTTCGTGCGATTTAACGCCGCTTGATTATTTTCTGTGGGGCTACGTTAAGTCATTGGTTTATGCCAACACGCCGACGATGTTGGAAGAGCTCAGAGTCAACATTGAACGCGAAATAGCGGCCGTTTCGGCCGAAATGTGTGGCTGAGTCGTTGAAATTTAGGTCCAACGAATCGACCGCTGCAAGCGTGCCCGCGGTGACCATATGAACGAAGTCGAGTTCCATTCATAAATGTTTTGATTGTTCTTTAAGCCAATAATAAAGTTTTTGAAATATCTCAAATGGTTTGCCTTTTTATTTGAAAAAGAAGTTGTCAAGTCGTTATTAGAAAACCCTATATAACGCATTGTGGTATAATCACATCCATAAAATACATATCTTATCTATTCTAAGGAACCATGCAAACAAAGAAAACTACGGAACACTTTTGAACAGTTTTGAATAATAATCGTTTGCAACCAATGTGTTCGATTTTGAGTGACCTGTGTAAAACGATGATCGTTTTGATCAACAATCTTACGAGTATATTAAATCTTTAACGCTTAAAACTTATGTAGTTTCATTATGATACTAAATTAACTACAAATTGATAATTATATTGTATACATTAGGAATACTCACTCACTCATCTCAATCACGAAATCAAGGGTATGCTACTTCTACGCAAAATAGAAGTTCACAAACAAAAATTGATCAAAATTTTAAGTTACAAGCCTCGGAAAAGTACCGAATTTAAAATGGTTCTTGTTCGGACGAGAACTAAACTGTTTGATTGATACCGGCCTAATAAAAAAGAATTTGCAACAAAAATGTAAACTTCAAATTCCAACAATTTCTAGAAATTAATTTTTTAATAAAATTGCTACACAACACATTATAAAGTTATTTGTATATATATAGTAAATTCGATATGCTCAAAAAACTCAAAGCAGTTATCGATATAGAAAACACAGTAACAATCAATAAGAAAGAGTTACGTTTCCCATTGAATCTTGTCAATTTTAAAATTTAAAAATCTTTTTCTTTTCTTTTCTTATTTTATTATTCTTCTTAATTATTAACTACAATATTTTTTTGATGTTTTCTATATGATTGCTTTTTACCAACTCCTCCTAAATAATCCACTCGTTCTTCGAAACTCACGCCAACAAACTCCTTCGCACTTCCCATAACGCTGCCTTATAGCAACTCGATGCTTTACTTGTAAACCTGTCTCAGATATGATACGTGGAGAGGGAGTTGTGACTGCGGTTATCAATAGATCTGTTACCCAAGCCAAGCCAAGTTTCTCTTATCAAATCAACGCTAAACTCCACTCGCAGGTTGTTGCTAAGATGTTCTTTTTCTTTGCTGATTGCAGGTGTTGTCTTCGTTGTTGCTATGCTGCTTTAGGTATTGTTGTCATTTCAGATAACGCATTTGTCAGTTACATGACGTAACTCATGCGAACAAATAACTTCCTAACCACAAATAGTAACGAACTAATCACTTGAGTGAAAACAAAACAATTAAACTACAATACATAAAGTTCTGAGCAAATTCAACGAAATAGCATACTATGTATATACATGCTCGTGGTGGATATTAAAATAATGCTATCATACATAATTCTTAAGTCATATTTTTATAAAAATAAAAACACAAGAAAAAATCTAAGTATTTACATGTTTTATTTAAAAAAAAAAAAAACTTCGAAGCGCGACTTTTAAAAGACCTTTCACAAAATAAAAGCCCTTCAAATTTACTAGCCAAGTGAAACACAAGATAACAACAAAACGCTACCTATTTAAAACTGTACAGGTACCCTGAAGTCAATACATAAAAATAAATAGATAAGCAAATGAAAGACATGCACAAGGTATTATAGCAAAAGGTAATCACTATACAATGCACTACTATGGGCAGTCTCCATAAAAGCAAACGCAACAAGTAAACAAAAATGGAAAATAGTCATTGATTACGAAAACTGGACGATATCACGATAAATGATAAATTCCCAATTTTGTCTAATAAAGGGTGATTCATCGTGAGGTTTTACATTACAATACATAAACTTGAAAGCGAAATTAAATTTTGTATTATCGGTTAAAAGAACAATTCATGGCATTGAAAATGATATCATGTAAATTTTGGGCGACTCGTTCGAGCATAGCGTCTGATATCTCGCGCATAACACGAGTAATGTTGGTTTCCAAAGCGTCAATCGTAGCTGGCTTATTCCTGAACATTTTCATAGGCTTTTTTTGATAGATCACGCGTGACTCCCATCAAACTGCTTTATCATTTTTGTTCAGTATCGTTTGGCAAGTCATCATGGAAATACTCACACCACAACAGCGACTCCAAATTGTTCTGTGCGATTCGAGGAACGGTGCGCATAATCGACCTACTGAAACCACTATTGCCAATACCATTCGCAAATTTGAGTCCCAGTTTACATTAGTGGATGATACTCGACAGGTTAGACCACATCCAGCACGTAGTGAAGAGGCTATAGCAGCTGTAGCTGAAAGTGTACACGAAGACCGTGACCAATCTATTCGTTATCATTATCAGCACCTTGGCTTGGCGTATTCGACAACTTGGCGTATTTTACTTGTTTACCATTAAAAGTAAAGGTATGGTATGGTTTATGGGGTGGTTGAATCATTGGTCCATTTTCTTCAAAAATAAGGCAAATCAAAATGTTACCGTCAATGGTAACTTTTATCGCGCCATGTTAACGGAATATGTGCATCCTGAAATTCAAGTTCATGGTTTCGGTGAGTTCTGGTTTCAACAAGACGGCGCTACAAGCCATACAGCGCGTAAAACAATGGACTTGTTGAGAAATTTTTTTGGTGAGCACTTCATTTCACGTTTTGCTACGGTAAATTGGCCGCCTAGATCGTGCGATATCACACCTTTGGACTATTTTCTCTGGTCTATGACTATGTAAAGTCACAGGTCTTCAGGTCAATTTAAAGTTCACTTTTAAATTTATGTGTTTTACATTATAAATCAAACAGCACGATAAATCAACCATACAAGTGGTTTAAGTAATAGATACATTTAAGTAAAAGTGGTTGAGAAAAGCGATTGAATTGTTAATTGTCATTGAATTGAATAAAGCGGTTATATTGAAAGGAATTAGCTCTACCATTTGTACCCACACAAACATTTTACAATAAAATAAAAACCTGTTTTCCGCTTTTTGACTCTTCTGATGTAGTGCATGTACGTTGCAAAATTACAAACCCGTATTTCTGGTTCATACCGTGGGGGCAGTGAGATAAATTGGGGTTGTATGACGTCCAGCGGAGTGGTAGCGCCGTTTATTTTTTTGAGACGGTTGAGCTTCGAGACCCATATTCAGACGCTGCAACAAACTCTGAACCTTTCCATTGCAAAATTATATCTAAGGTAGGAAAAAATCAAGTCATTTTCCAGCAAGACAATTCTCCGTGTCACACTCCGAGCAAAAGCAAGCCTTCGTTATAGCAAAATGGGATTAAAGTCTTGGAGGGGCCATTGGTCAAAGACCTGACCTTAACCTAATTAAGCACCAATGGGCCATAGACCCATTCATACCGGATTTGGTACAGATCATCCATAGAGTATGGGATAGTACAAACCCTTCTCTATACAAACGATTGGAGGATAACTTAATCTGCTGATGTTAGTGTAAACTATTATAAATCTACATAATAACGATAAAAATAAATAAAAACTAGAAACATTGCATTTTTTAAAAATTGTTATCAGTGAAAATTCAAGAGTGCCTAATAATTTTATCCATGGCTGTATATCCCGACTATACAAAACATTTTACTTTGACAACAGATGAAAGTTATTATGCAAGTTGACCCTGAACCCAGTGGAAGGTAATAGACTGTACGAGAATTAGTGACACAGTTTGTTCAGGTGCATACTTGTTTCCACGATAACTGAATGGTATTGCATCGCACTGAGATCACCTTGATGACATTAAAATGATGAGTCTGCATACTGGGCGATGGGAACGGTGGCTTCCCATATGAAGCGAAGTAGCTCTAAGTTTAGGTTAAGTTTTGACTTGTTAGAATTCGGTCGAATAAAGGAATATTAAAAAAAATAATAAAATTGTTTCGAGATAGTAAGTCGGACCGTTGAGGGGAGGCTCAGCCTCTCCGTCCGCGTTTTTTTTAATGAATCCCCCTTCAGGGATTCGTGAACTGGCGCCCGAGCAGGGACAGCTCTGTATACGACATCCCCTTTTTATCTGTGACAGATCCTCTAACCAGGATATAGAGTCGATACGTTCCATTGAACGAAAAGCCCAGTCCCCATGAGAACACTGCGCTTATACATCGACTATTCACGAGCATCCAATCGTACCCATTAGAACACGAATGGAAGTCAAAAGGGAATTTAGTGGATTCGTGTGAAACAAATCGTGCCCTAGTAGGTCGCGTGCATTTTAATGTTCGCGTCCAAAATGGATAACACGATCCTTCCGAAAGAGCGGTACCCAAAAGAGACGAATTTAGATATTTAACTTTTCGTTTTTCTTTTTTTTTCCCCTCTCTCAAAGATAATGCGGTGATGTTTTTTTATGTAAAGCATATAATAATCTAATACGATGTGGGGTGCTGTGAACTTCCTAATGTAAGAAATCCATGAGCAAAGGAAGAAAGCAAATTAGTGAATATTATAAAGATATTATTAGAAGAAAGAAAATAGTAAAAAAAAAAAAAAAAAACAAGATAAAAAACCCTGTCCCATATCTAGATCTAAATATAATTTAAAGTGATAATAAGAATTAGAACAATCAAGACTCCTTTCTAAAAAATTATAGCTAGAGGCAAAGTTAGTGGCAGTTTGCATAAGCAACATAGAGGAAAGGAAGGAAAAGGGTGTACAACCTTCGTAAAAGTTATAGAAAAAAAGAAGCCAAATTAATTGTATCGCTCCAGTGAAACTAAAAGATTTATAACGAAAAAAACAGGTTATTTTTGGGTTATATAAATAAGTATCTAGAATTTTATATTGAATTATAGCATTCATTTTTATAAATCAAATTTTATAATTTTATAATATGATAATAAACTGATAATTGTATAATTTTTGTAAGAGTATTTGTAGGACTCATATAGAAATAAAAATTCAACATTTGTTATACCATATAAGAATTTCCCTAGTTTCATGTAAAGATCCACAAGAGCAAGCTTTTACTTGCATCCCTCTTTTTAGAATTGCTGCCATGCTGCCTTCCTCCCTAGACTATCAGTTATTCAACTATAATTCACCAATTGTGACTATAAAATAAGGCAGGGGGTGGATTGTCGATGGACATTTTATATTAGTACACGTTATCAATTTAACTTAATTCGAAGACTTGGTGCAAGGTATTAACAAATCAACAATCGGGAACTTCACAACAGAAAAGGGGACCACAATTAAATTTTATCTCAACAAAACGAACGACAGATTGTCCTCGCTTAGAGGTGAAAAACATCGAATCACAAGATCTATCAACTGGATTTGATCGGCCTGGAAATGGATTGCGGGGAATCCTGATGCTGCGGACTGGAAAAGAGTACTTTCCAATGAAGAAGACATTGTGACCAACAATAACCAACAATATAAAATTAATACCCGGCTCTTTAGTACCTTAGGGGAGACTACGAAGAAGCTTAATTGGATGATAGACCAATTTAATAATAAGATTAAATCAACCTTGGCTGGACGATATGAATAAGATATTCTAAATGAAGCTATTGTAATAAATGACGAGGTTAACGAAATAGTACGTGCCTGTCAAATGGCGAAAAGTGGTGGATGAAGAGGAAATTAGTAGAATCATCGGTGAAATGGAAACTTTATCTTATACCAACGCAATTGAAGCCATAGAAAATGGATCGCCATCCATTAACACGAATGGTTCAATTCTCCTTTATGTCCTCTCTATGACAAAAGTAAGAAGTGACGAATTTAACTTACTTTCAAGCAGAGCTTCAATTACTGATGGTCTACAGATTGACATGGACTACGATAGAATCTTAATTAATCATCAGGAGACCTATATGATAATCAACGAATGCCTTTGTATTAATAATCAGATGATCTGTAATACTAAATCATTACAAAAACTTGAAGAGGACAGCTGTATTCCAAGGCTTTTAAAAGGAGTGGAAATAGTGGAACTAATCAAGGAAGACACAATTTTCCTTACGAACTTCATTGGGCAATTGATCTCAGAAAACAACTCAAGGATTCTTAAAGGTACTTACGTTATCCAATTGCGTGACGAAACAATCAAGTTAAAAAATAGAACTTTTACAAGCTCTTCTTACTCGCACACTCAACTACTCCCATCGGTCTTAACGAAAATCACGAAGCGGGTACGAAAGATCGATCTGGAACATGTACACAGCATCAGTGTTAAGAACATTGCTCAGTTGAAGGACCTGAAAAATCAATACCTCTGCTTAACAAATGTGGGGATCATAGTAATAGTAGCAGTCGTAGCCTGGATTATATGCGAAAAATTAGTCTCGGCTCTAACCTACCATCTGTAAATCTGCATAACATCGTACTTGATCCCAGGATCAATTCAGAAAATCAAACAGCAGCCGAATCACATTCGTCCCGAATCTGGTCGTATGCATCTGACATCACACATGATCTACGGGACGTAGACCTTTAAAGAGGGACTAGTTAACATGACGCACTTGACCCTGAACCCAGTGGAAGGTAATAGACTGTACGAGAATTGCTGACACAGTTTGTTCAGGTGCATACTTGTTCCCACGATAACTGAATGGTATTGCATCGCAATGGGATCACGTTGCTACGCTCCGGATACACGCGCTGACATGACACGATGAGTCTGCATACTGGGCGATGGGAACGGCGGCTTCCCATATGAAGCGAAGTAGTTCTAAGTTTAGGCTAAGTTTTGACTTGAAAGAATTCGGTCGAATAAAGGAATATTAAAAAAAATAATAAAACTGTTTCGAAATAGTAAATCGATAACAAGCCATTATGCGATGTAACAGAAGGTGCAAATTCTTACATGCCCAATAAAACTCAAAACAATTTAAGACGAAGTCTAAATCAAAGAAATAATAACTAATAACCACATCGAATCAATACACGTTGATAAAAAAAATATTCTCAACGAATAAAAGAAAATACGACATAGAATCAACAGTATACTAAATAAATGCCACATATGTAACACTTGCAAACCTGAGAATCAACCAAATTTATTACCATAAAAGGTAACACCATCGGTCACCAAACAGGCAAACAAATTAATCATCGACTTCTTTTTCAACCAAAAAATTTAGTTCTCAGCTATCTACCGACATCTACCGCAAATTTAGTCGTGTAGAACCGGTAACCAGTCCCAGCTGGTTAGAAGCAAAGCTTTAGTCAACTAAGCATCTTTAACAGCATTGGTGTACCCAAGATAATAAGAGATTACAAAGACAAAGCGTTTACCTCAATATTTTTCTGAAACTGGTTAAAACAATTAAATTTTGATCCACAAATCACATGTGGAAAAACAAGAATTGGAACATAAGACAAAAAAATAAGAATACAACTGCAATAGTCAGATTCAATTGAAAAAGGCATCGCTGTTGAACAATCAATCAATGTATGTATACAATCACCAACTGACATAGTACGACAAATAAAATACTTTTCCTTCTCCACAATCTCGAGAAACTCGACGAAAGACGAGAAAGAAAAAAATCAAAAGAACTAAACATCTCAACGAGAAACAAAAACGTAAAGAATTCAAAATAAATTCGAAGTATCTCAAAGAGAGACAAAAGCAAGCTAAGAAAAACAATAATCCATTTTTTATTTTAATAAATCACCCTATTAGGATGATGTATCATAGATTGCAGACCAACAATTCCGTCCACCCGACCAGCATGAAGTGAAAACAGTTTAAGTTCAACAAAGCTGCTGAAGCGGAGGCCCGGCCTGTCGTGGCAGGCGATGACTTGGTAAGGAGCATACACCAACTTATCTATAAAATGGTACGAAAGTATGCCCGATGAATGTAATTTCAACATTGTTTGTCCAAATCTCAAGGAAGGTGACTCTCTAAAATGCTCCAACTACAGATGCATCTGTCTTCTTAACATCGCAGATCTTGGAACAACCCATGAAGTCCAAATCGGTACACTCCGCCTATTCATTGATTTAAAGGCCGCATATAACAGCATCTATAGAGACGATCTGTACAGAGCAATGTCTAGGTTTGGCATCCTTGCCACACTCACCCGCTTGTACAGGATGGCAATGGAGAATGCATGCTGCTCTATCAAAGTCGGTAAAAAAATCACTGAAACCTTTGATGTAAAAAAGAGAATTTAGTGCAGAACTCACGCGCCAACACAAGAGGCACAATCTTTCAACCTAGGCCCTGACACCAGCGTTGAGATCAAACGAACAATGACTTTTACCTATCGCTGTTATTTTTGAGTTAAGAAGGCAATTGACTAACAAAGCCGTCTCTCGAACAACAAAAATGACCCTATATAAAACATATATAACCCCAGTCCTGTTCTATGGCGTAGAGGCGTGGACTTTATTCAAAAATGGTTGAAAGTTCTCATGGAACTTTGCTTTAAGAGAAAAATTATTCGGATGATTCTCAGTCTCGTCTGCATAGACGTCTGCATAGACGGTGAGTGGAGGAGGTACAGCGACGAACTCTATGGGATGGACAGTAACATCAATTTATGTATTGAAGGTCTAATTACTGAGATGGCTGGGTCATATAGACCGGATATACACCAATGCCCCGATCCGAAAAAAAAGACCGCGACTCAGGCGGCGCACAAAAGTGGAAGGGGACCTCAGCCAAATCACACATATTCTTGTTTTCTTTATTATTATTATTATTTATTTATTTTTTTTATTAGGTTGGTTATTGTAATATAAAGCTTTACTCATACTTATTTAAAATTTATTCCATTGCAATTTTTGTCGTTACTTGTTTTTTGTTTTTCTGAATGGGGGAACTTTTTTGCTTATTTTCATTTCTGTTCGCACAGTCTTTCGTTAACTGAAATCTTTTTATATAAGTAGCATCTTCTATTAGGACACATTTGATTATTACCTTCTTGGAAATAAAGTTGATTTTTCTTTTAAATCAGTTCACTTGATTTATATATATTAGTGGCGCAGTCGGTAATATACAAAGTGTATCAAAGTATATTAGATCAGGAAACACGGTGGTGAGGAATATTATACGCTCAGTTGTAACCACGGTTCATCGTTAGATAAAACTTTATATTTTAACGACAGTTTCTTGTTATTTGAAATAAATTACCCTAGTGAAAGTGTTTAGTGAATCCAACTCCTGGTGGTTATCCAGCCTGCAGTTGCAGCAGTTGCAGAAACCTATGACAAGCAACAACCAATGATATTTAAGTTTTTCTTTTCGGTATTTAATAGTTGGTATCCTTTGTTTCCAATTTGTTTTCCAATTTCCTTTGTTTAAAATTAAATGCCAAGGAAAAATTAAATAGACTCTGAATCATTATAATTTGCCTTGTAAAACAGAATTAGATAGCGCCGTGGTTCGCGAAACAATCGATTCAAATCAATTCAAAATTTTACCTTTAGATAGTCGTTTAAATACTAGGTGGGGTGAAAAGTAACCTCCTTGACCGCCAGAATGCGCTGCTACTGCAAAAAAAGGTTATGATGCCTTGAAGTCCGTTCATATTTAGGCAGACATGCCAAATTTGCGATGCTGTCTTTAGTTTTGTTTTGACAGCTGACTGTTGTTGACGTGTTTGTCATCATGTCGGGTATGGGCAAAAACGATGTTCGTTCTCTCACAAAACATTATTTTTTGAGAGACAAAACGGAGACGGGAACAAAAGAAAAGTTGGATAAATATTATGGGGCTAATGCCTCAAACCGTCAAATATTGGTTTCAAAAGTTTCGTGGTGGCCGCAACTCTACTACCGATCAAGTCTCCGATGCGATTACAGAGGACAATGTCAAAAATATACATGAAATGGTTTTGGCTGACCGGAAAGTTAAGGTGCGCGAGCTAGCAGATACCACAAAGATTAGTACTGAGTGTACACGCCATATTTTGGGCAATATTCTACATATGAAAAAGTTATCCTGCCGCTGGGTGCCGCGCATACTCACTCCTGACCAAAAAAACGAACGCGAGAGCACTTCGAAAGAGTGTTTGGACTTGCTGATGCGGAATCGGGCAGACTTTTGGCGTTGATTGGTAACTGTTGAACACCAGAGAACAGAATGAGTGCCCGGCAATGGGCTCCGAATCGGAAGAGGGAGGCTCGATGGGTCGGAAAGGTAATGGCGTCGGTTTTCTGGGATTGTCATGGCATACTCTTCGTGGACTACCTCGAGAAAGGAAAAACCATCAACACCGAGTATAACTGTCCATTATTCGAGCGATTGAGGGCAAGGAAATTATCGACGCCACGGATTAGTATTTTGCAGACCTTCCGGAAAATTACTTTTCGGACGGGATCAAGAAGTTGGAAAATCGCTGGAATAAGTGTATAAAACTAAAAGGGGACTATATTGAATAAAATAAAAAAAATACTTTTCGGACGGGATCAAGAAGTTAGAAAATCGCTAGAATAAGTGTATCAGACTAAAAGGAGACTATATTGAATAAAATAAATTTGTTTTTTCATTTCCAAGGAGGTTATTTTTCACCCCACCTAGTATAATTGAAACGAGTATTCAAAGTTCTACTTTAAATCAATCATTTAACGCCTGCTATTGAAGGAATCCTGGGTCCTTGTATGACTTTGTGAGTAATGTAGAAAAAATTCTAAAATTAATACCACAACAGGAGGGTACGTATGCCGCTGTAATATTAAAGGCCATACGAAGCAAAATCGTTGTCCAGACCAATGGTATACGACACCACCTTGATCAAATAAAAAAACGAATAACCACCGTGTGGCGCTTCCCATTATTCCGATTTGATTTCTGTTAAGTTGGTACATCGGTTCTTGACATTCTCTCTAAATCTTAGCGTCATAGCTTGACATTTTCAAAAGTTACGTAGCCAAGAGTACATCTATTTCTGTGTGTGTTGGCTATTTTTTACATTTTTAGAAATTGATTTAAATTTGAAACAACGAATTTGTTTTAAATTTTGCGAAAGTTGAAAACGTTGGAAAACGGTCGTTTACCAGTGGCATGAGCAATTTAAAAGTGTGTCAATCAAAGACACCAAACGCAGTGGTAGACCAACGACATCGAAAACCGATGAAGACATTGATGAAGTAAAAGAAATGTTGGTCAATAACCGCAAATTAACCATCAGAGAGATAGCGGAGGACTTGAACTTTGCCTATGTATCCGTTTAAGACATTTTGGTTAATGATTTGGATTTCCGTCGTGTAGCAGCAAAGTCGGTGCCAAAAGACCTCAATTTCATGCAAAAAAAGAGTCCTTGTATGGACGTCGCAAAAGAGATGATTGGCGAGGCTAAATCCGATTCCACATTCATCAAAAGGATCATTACTGGAGACGAGACGTGGGTTTATATGTACGACTCGCAATCCAGACATCAGGCAAGTGAATTTGGCTTACCAAATGAGCCGAGACCAAAAAAAAACACGTCGTTTTCAGTCAAAAAAGAAGGCAATGCTCACGGTTTTCATGGATTACAACGGTGTAGTGCATCATGAGTTTTTGCCAGACAGTAAATAAAGAGTATTATTTGGGCGTTATGAGAAGTTTGCGTGAAGCAATTCGCCGAAAGAGACCAGAATTGTTGGCAGAAAACTCGTGGATTTTGCGCCATTATAACGCACCGTCGCACATCATGCCATCATTATTCTTAATTTTTTGACGAAAAATGCAACAAATGCCATCCAACAGCCACCGAATTCACCTGATTTTGCTCCCTGTGACTTCTTTCTGTTCAATCGAGTTAAAAAACCAATAATGAAGGAAGTTATGGACAATTCGCAGGAAGCACTGATGGACATACCGAAAACCGAATATAAAAAATGTTTCGAAGATTGGATCAAGCGCTGGCATAAGTGTGTTGCAGTCGATGGGGATTACTTTGAATGGGACAATATCGACTTAGAAAAATGAATTTATATTTTAATTTTCTGAATAAATCTTTTTGATCAGGGTGGTATTAGACATGTTTGGAAATCCTGCGGAGAAAATTATATGATTTTGCATTACTCAGGTAAGAGATATAGT
This sequence comes from Volucella inanis, assembly GCA_907269105.1. NCBI lineage: Eukaryota > Metazoa > Arthropoda > Insecta > Diptera > Syrphidae > Volucella > Volucella inanis. Next base: position 108,918,839 of record OU026157.1, on the reverse strand, counting down.
AAAAATTATCAATAAATGTGAAAATTTCCAACATATTAAGTATGATATACAAATATATATATAAATACTTAATAAATATATTCATTATAAACTTTCAGAAATCCCTTGTATCTATGCTGCATGCTACATACGAGGAGAGATGTTTATAGAGGGTGATTTTTTTTGGCTGTTTTGTTTTTCACTGCTCCACTTTTGAAAGCTCAAGTGTGATTCGTGACATATGTCAACGACAAGTATGCTCAATAAGCATTGCCATTTTTTATGTGGAAACTTGCATCCGAATAACGCTTATAATATATTTAATTTTATCATTAAAGAAAAATGTTTTTCGCACTTTTCAATCGACCTAATGAACAAAATATCCATGCCATAGTGACCAAAGTTTAAACTAATTTCACGTTATTGGACATCAAGCCACCTATCAGTATGCATAGAATGAGTTCAGAGGAAAATATTACTGTTGTATTCGCCAGTGTTAATGAAGACCGTGATTTGTCCATTCATCGCCGTTCGAGGCAATTGGGAGTGTTACTCGATTAGTAGAACTGCGCATAATGTCCTATCATAAGCGACGCTGACTAGTACCAAGGCCACGTCAGGATTATTACTTGTGCCAACAAAATATCTCTTGATTTTTATACAAAAGCTATACATGAATTAGGGGAGTTTTTGCCGGGTGCAAAGCTCGAAGAAGTGTCTAAGGGGGATGTCCTTAGCAGACCTAGAACTCAGAAAGTTTTGAAACTGAAAGAACTAAAATGCCCTTATAGATATGCGTGTTAACTGTGATCAATAAAGAATCCCTTAACCTTCAGACCAAAGACCAAAGGCGTGCTTCGGTTCAATTTCGGAATGCTGATAAGCAACCTGTCTGAAATTATAAATACAGCCTCAGATCTTGGCACGTCGATTCCCTTTCTTTTTCTAGAGATAAAATAGAAAATGTGGCACTGGAATCTGGAAGGCTAAAACTAGTCTCATCATCGGATGCGACGCTAAAACACATCACATAGTATGACGAAGTACCGACAACGATGGATGTGAGCCACATTTTGATTGCAAATTGACAATCAATAACAAAAAACCAACAAGAAGTGCTAAGTATTAGTATCAGTATTAGTCTCCGACAATATCAGTCAAATGCGAACGAACTGGATGGTGTAGTCTGAACACTCTTTTTCAGATCACAGATGTATCCAATCGCCACCTATCACTCTAGAATTATCCGAAAATTTATTGACCAAAATATAGAGGACTACTTTTGAAAATACTCTCCTCTACAGTCATAAGTATCCGTGTAACTCTAAAATGAAAGTCAAGAATTTTTACCTGGCTCCCAATCAGGCAATGACTGCTTCCTGCCCTCTTATTTAATCAAAAGCAAGAAAAATCCGCACTGATAAACATCATCACTGGAACTACCTAGAAACGTTTGTTTTCTACAAATCCTGTGATCTCTAGCTGTTTGAAAAAAATCCGATTACTCTTGGACGACCTCAAGTGATGAATCACTCAACTTGCTACTCGACACCCACCTTTCAGGTGGCCTATTCACAGCCAGTAATAACCTTAGTAGGTTTTTTAAGGTCTGATTACAAGTGACAATCTGCTTTAGGCGCTGCATAGCTTCAAACCACACAGGTCAGCTTGTCCGAACGGTATAATATCTTATTATTATTCTGCCAAACCTAGAGAATATCATGAGGAGCTCCGTAGAAACTATCTTCATTTCCCAAAGTCTGTAAGTCAATAACCTTTCCTTTTGAAAACTTTTGAACGACTGATTGATATCCATATACGATCTATAAATGATCCACGATCCTTCACTATGGCTCAACATGCCTACTTGCCTACTGTAAAGGAAATTCGGTGGAAACGACTCTACATCCACTGACTAGCCACATCGAACTATCCTTGCATTATAGAGAGTGTACGATGGTCGCATTCCTGGACATAGAGGGTACATTAAATAACGTCGAAACATATGAGATCCCGACAGCGCTGTCAACTCTGAAGGTAGCTTACCCACTTAGGGACTTAATCAGTATTAAACTAAATAGGATAATTAACTCTAAACTGGGTGGGGCTTATGCTAAAGTATGTGTCAGCAGAGGTACTCCGCAAAGCGGTGTCCTTTCCCCTTTCTCTAGAACTTAGTGTTCAACGAACTGCTGATATACCTGGAAGCGAATTCTAGCAAAGTCGTCTCAGGTAAGAACCTTAATACCATCAAAGAATTTCTACAGCTAAATCATATCAGATTAACCTGTTGGGCAGATCGACCCAATTTGTAGATTGTGGGTAAATACTCCCAGGACAGCATGTCTGCATAAGGGGAGCCTTACGTACTCAACGATATTTTTAGCAAGCAAGTAGCTGCAAATGAAGCTATTCGCTTATACTATATATATACAAAAAAATTGTTTGGCCTCGCTTATATTCTTAACACACTAGGTATTCTTTCAGAGAACATCGACTACACAATGTAATGTATTATGGGAGGAACATGCTTTCATGGATGACAAGTCATTCATTCCGTATGGATTCAAAAATGATACCGGAGTTAGTTGCGGTGTTTTTTTTAATGAGCTTAACCTAAGCCTCTCCTTCGACGGAAATTGTGGCCATTTAAGAAGTCCAGCTCTGACTAAAGAAAAACGTAATATCTACAAGGAATATTTGTATTTTGGGGATTTAAGGCCGATATGAAGTCCCCGCTTCAGTGAACTCAGTCTAACAAAGTTCTAAAGCGTCCTTGACTGCCGATCAACTCTTAGGGAGATAGCAGACAAGTTCAACAATCACCTATGTTGGGTGCCGGGGCGCAGAGGCATTCTAGGTTAGAGTTATATGCTCATAGGAACTACTCTACCTAACCTACCGGAACGTACGTACGTACCGATCACTACGTACAAAGTAATACTAAAGTTGGATGCTAATACAAGAACAAATCTTAGGTGGGCTATTGGATTAGCATGTCTAGCGATCAAACATATCTGCCCAAAGCTGGTTCTCTATAGCTCCAAGATTTTAATATTTCAAAATAAAAAGCATCTCAGCGCTATCATAGGTGTCATCACTAGACCATGTCTTATATGCAAGCATATAAGACGGATTGGCGCCTTTTGCATGGAAAAGGAGAAGATAGAGACAATTCTCTACCTACTCTGTACATGCCCAACTCTCTCCCAAAGAGGGAAATTAAACCTAGGAGCTTTCTTCCACAATGACCTAAGATGTTAACAGTTTCAGAAGCTCAAAATAGTTCCAACAGTAGGAGGATCACAATAACCCAAGAGGTCTACGTGGATTGGTTTTTCCAGGAGCCACTATTACCTTACCTAACCTAAAAGGATATGAAATATCAAAAACTGTTGTTGAATACTACAAGTTCTCTTTAACAGAAAGTAATTTCCACGACCCATAGTTCGCATCTATTTCGGAAATAATTTCGGGCAAGTTGCCCACAAGCCCAACGCAAGGTCTAGCGTTTAAAAACGAGACCAGACTTCTAACAATACATAGATCCTTTTAAACTATTAAACCGCAATTTAAATAGAGCTAGCAATGTCTGGGCCTGGCTCAAGTAGTAGTGTATTAGCTTCCCAATCGGACGGTTCGAGGTTCAACATTCTTTTTGTCAGGCAAATAACTAAAATCTCGTGAGATGAATGATTGCCTAAAATACAACAACAAGGCAATTTATACTAATAATTTAGACGCCTCATTAAATGTTGGATGCCACCTATGGAGCGAAATAATCACTGATGTTCGACATCTCTCTCTCTCTCTTTTGCCAATTTTACGAGAAACTTAACACGTGATCGGTCCGTGTTTGACACGGATAGAAGATATAGACTAGATTGCGTATTGTATTTGTATTGCCAATTTGTATTTGGCTTCGTAGAAGTTTCATCTTTCGACAGATGCTACTTCGCTAGTTCTGCAGCCTAACACCTTCCCCTTGAAAACCTATTTTACATCTCCTCGTGGTACTATACCGGAAATTCTCTGGAGATTGCGAAAAGAAGGTTACATATGGCAAGTTTCCTGTGCCTCAAATCAGAACAAGTGTCGGAAAGACAAAGAGCGGAACTCACGAGTTCAACTTCATAAATTGAATGGAGAACAAAAGAAAATTCCAGCCGCCTAAGCGTTACGATCGAGACCAGTAAGATCGTAATTATTGTACAAATAACGATTCGGACTTTTAGATTTCGGATTTTTAGATTTCAGGCCTTACGTTTGTAGTAATCTGTTACCTCAGTATTCAGGATCGAAATCTTGCTGAATAGACTTTAAGGTTTTAGCTACAAACTTCCCTGTCCCGTTAAAAAACTATCAGACATCAAATAAAGCTCGATGCGGACACAAAACAAAAACCAGAGCCGAACGAGGAGATCCCAAACTCCAAACGAAGGCAAAAACCGCCTCCAGCTGATGAGAATAAAAATCCTCGCAACAATGAAAAAATTGCAGAAGGTAGAAAAACCGACCGGACATAAGAAGACAAAGCGGCCACTTAGACAAAGATCATCAAAATGAAGAAGCAAAGACCCACCAAGGGGAAAACTTGACCCGACGCAATTGTGATGACAAGAAAATTAAGGCGGACCCAAAACTCAGCGTTTTCGGTGAATCGATAACGAATATCAGACAAACCCAGAAAACGGACCTGCTGATGCAACTGAAGGGAACAGGAGAAAAAACCGACCAATTTAAAAAGATAATTAGTGTAACCCTTGGCAACATTGACGACCATCGACTATGTATAATATAATCAGGGAACCCAGCACAGAGGCGGTTACAATAATAACACCAGATGAACTTTTCAACGCATGCAATAAGATAGACATCAACAAAGCGCAGTGAAAGCTGCCCTTCAAAAGAGACCAGATATGTTTTTAACAACGATTCAAAAATGTCTGAAGGATGGGGTTTTCTCAGAACAGTAGAAGCTGCAAAATTTATTACCCTTACCAAAGGGAAACGAATAACCAGGGGAACCAGCACCATAGCGCTCAACAAGTCTACTGGGGAAACTGGGAAAAATACTATATATATATACTATATATACTATACTATACTATATATGATAGATTGCTCACCGTGACAGAAGAAAATTGAGCATTATCAGTTTCACCCTCAACGCCATAAAAGCGGTGTTAGACAGCCGAAGCAATTAAGGGAGAAACAAAGATATATTGTGCAGTAATGACGCTGGACATAAAAAATGTCTTTAACTCTACAATATCATGTACGACGGTTTTCTGCAATTAACACTGCCACCAGGAGTAAAAATAATCTGATTCGCTGACAAAATCGCCATATTATTGTTGCAAGGAATATTTCCTAGATAGAGTCAGCTACGAACAACACATTCAACCTAAACAAAGACTATCATACGAGTAATATCGACTTAGCGAATCAATACTAAACTCTGGCTTTAGAACGATAGGATGATTCCCATCGATATCGATTGACTTCAATGAATAGGTGGCAAGTTCGGAGAAATACCAGTACGAAGGACAGATGTACCTACAGATTAATGCCATCCGCAGACATTTGGACAAACCGAAGGCATGGAGGCATTTCGGGTACGATAGCTCACCTTTTTGCTCAGACTGCCCAAATCAGGAGGAAGATACAGGGCATGCAATATTCCATTTACTTTCTGCGGTAGAGAACTGACATATCAAACCCGGAGTCAAAAATTGACTAATTGTTGCGGTCAGAAGAAAATTGGATGGAGATTTGCACATTCATAACAAATGTGCAAAACGAGCTGTGAAGGATCGAGAAAATAAGACATGCTGATGCAGCACATATAGAAAATACTAGCATAGCATAGACTACTTATCAGCCTCGCGAAGTAATATCCAACGACAGTCCAATGGGGAGAGTGGTAGAGGTTATTGGTATCAATGAAGATTACATATCATATTACATAAAAAAAACACACACACACACCTTAAAAAAGTAACTGTCTAAAAACATTACAATCGTCACTAAAAATTAATTTTCGATTTTCCTTTACATTTGTAAATAATGCATAAATTCTTTGTGCATAACTTAAAGGGCGGTTGGGTGTGTGTAGTCAAAGTAGGTATTGACGGAGTCAACCTAGAGATGCCCAATGTTGCAACTATGACTACACATCACTTGTGCTTATCTTACTTCCTCGTGGTAGTCGCTGGATACTGGTCTGGTCCAAATGGACGTCACCCGTCAAACTCATCCGCAAGAAAAAGTGAAAACATTTTAATTCACTGTCAGAAATAACTGAACCTCAGAAGGTGGACGCACGCCGAATGAATTTACATAATCGAATCAACGTTGGTTTCAATGGTCAGTATCTATCATACTGTCTTATCATACATCTTATTGAGCTATTCTTTAACATATTTTAGAGCTGAGGTCAGTCAGGTTTTTTAGGACTAGTCAAGTGTGCTTCATAGAAATCGCCAGTAACATTCCGCCCCTTCAAACTTTTAACCGTAACACCTGTCTCGCTATTAATGCTCATCAGTATACCTTCAAGTCCACTTACGGATGTACTCTAAAATATCGTAATTAATTCCTAAGCAGTACAAATCGCTTATAAAATACCGTGCCGAGCTCTCTATTTCTCAGACGTTATAACTTGTAAACATGTTCCATATGTACATGACCATTTCTACGAAACCAATGGTTTGATGAAAGCTGTAGACAAGCACACGTAGAAAACAGCTCGCCTACAAAGTGATACTGAATAGAAAAATGCGAGCGGCCCGTGAAAAGAGGTAAAAAGAACGTTTCAAGGCAATTAGGCCTAAAAAGATGAACAAGGTCAGACTTCCTGGTCAGAAAAGTGCACACAAGTTCCCAAAATGGCTTGGACATGTAGGGCGAATAAACACCAACGATCTAGCCCAAAGAGTATTCGATTCCAACCCGAAAGGACCTAGGACGAAGTAGGGGAAGACCAACTTTGAGTGCGCAACTGGAAGCAGTTAATTTGAGACCGCCTATTGGTTCAGTCCTGGGCCTAAATACTAATAAAGATAACTTGTAATATTTTCCCATGTTTTTTTATATTTCCTATCTTATGAAAAGGTTCCGTGACATTAAACTAAATCTCAAATTTTGCCCTTATGTCGCTTTGTGATAGGGACATGAGGAAAAATTCAATAACTTGATATTATTACACTTTGATAAAGCGACATTAGGCCAATTTGGCTTTATGCTACTTCCAATTGAAGTTTTTACCCTTACCTAATTAAATTACAAACGGCTCTTAACTGTTTTTAAAAGCTCAAACTTATTAAGAAGAAGGATCTTATATCAACTGTCAATATTCAGGGAAATGAATTCCATCGGTTTAACTTTTGATCCATACATTTAGATAATCGCTTTAGCTTTAATCGAGGAGGAAGGCTCATCTATTGTAGTCGAAAGTAAAATAAAACTTAATCATATGTCTTAAATTGAGTCTTATTTCTAAGTTACCCATAATAATCTTTAGTGAATTAAAGCAATTTGTGTTATTGTTTTCTCCAATTACTTTATATATTTCAATTATATAAAGTAATCGATCGTCAAATTCACCTACAAATACATTTGCAGTTTTTATACGTAACTAAAAATGAAGAAAAAAATGTTGGCTATTATGACTCCTAGAGTTCGTACGACATACATATATGCTTCGTCTTAAGCTACTCAAATCCTACAAAGTAAAGGTTACCCGCAGTTTTAAAAATCTGTTAACAAGTGCGTGTTTATATGCAGAATTAATAAAACTAATATTTTCACTACTTAAGTGCTTTGGAAGCCAAAGATTTTTTAGATATAATACTACGATACCCAATAAATTTGGGTCGATTACATTTAGTTTTATTTGAAATTTTGTTTCATATTTGCGTCACAAGAACGACATTTTGCTGACCTTGATTGGGTCACCATCAGTGGCAACATTGCAGTGGTTATTTTAATATAACTCATAATTAAATGATAATTGCATAGTAAACATCTTAATTCGTGAAAGCAATTTTCAAATATTCATAGCAAACATTAAAAGCAAAACGGTGAGTGTCTGTAAATAAGCCGAATTTAAAAAAAAAAATATTGGATGTATTAGATGAGCATTATACCAAGAGTGATTTAATATATTGTACATTTACTTTAAATTAAAATACATCTTTATTGGTTCCTTTATTTAAATAAAAAAGTCTAAGCCTCTAAGAACAAAAACTCTACAAACAAACAATCCATCTTATTCCTGGACTTATAAAATACTGCGTTAAATTTGTACTCGATTTCTTTCCTTTTTGTAAGAATGTGGCATGTCCTTTTAAAAAACGCAATCACTACGATATATTTAAATGGTTTAAAGTTTCTTGATGAAACACTCAACTATAGTAAACTATACATGCGAAATTGACAGATCATAACAAACAGTGACTTTTTTAGATGGCACGCAAATAAGTTTTTGAATGGAAGATAACAGATGAAGGAATAGAGAAAAACAAATTATTTTGGCACTTTTTTAACTTTTCATTTACATATTATCTACGGAAGAAAAACAAAAAAATCTTATGCCAAAAATATACTTTGTTTTCTACTGTTCTTCTGTAGCTAAAATATATAGGTTATCCGGTTGAGTAACGCGAGAGCAAGCAACATATATGTTAGTTGACCTTGCGAGAAAAAAATTGCCCTTAGATCGACACCGGCAGCGCTTAGTGTTTGCCCCTGTGATTTGTTAATTGTCATAGCAAAGCAAACGCTTACAGAAAATTATATTCCTTTAAACTGAAAAAGAAAATTGTTTGGTATAAGTGGTATTCGTGGTATAAATACTATTTGTCCTGCGTCACATCCTGTCAAAATTTTTGCTTCATTAAGCTTTTTTTTGTAATTTAACCACATTCAGTCTAGTCCCATTGCACAATTTTGTAGGGGTTAAATTTCGAGTGGGCATAATCGGAACACCAATTTTAAACATAATTTGATGTGCAGTTAGACCATTTACAGTGAGAGAATTTAAAAATTCTACCGGATAATTAGTAGCATCATTTTGATTGACTACGTTGTTTATTGACGTGTATACTACTTAATTTCTTTCAATTGCGGACAGTATGTTTTTATTAATTTCAGCCGCTTCGCCGTTTTTTGGCGTTAAAATGGTTCGTTCGCATATCCAATAATTTCGTTGATGCAATATTTGTGCACCGTCTCCGTACACTGAATCAGTTCCTCTACCGTAGCAACAATCTTACCGAGCGTTTCTTGAAATTTAACCGGCTTGTTCTCTTCTGGTTAATGTTCTTCACTAATTTTCAGCAATACGTTGCAAAATTCTTGAGCATGTAAATTACCGCCAAATCGTACCCTCATGCTCATTGTCAAATGCAATCTGTAAATCTTTGGCTATCACCTCGTCAGCCCGGGTACTCTTAGTCACTACAGGTAGCGATTGTCGAAAATCACCACTAAAGATAACTGTCACATAACATATTAATTGATCCTTTCTGCAAATGTCTTGCATGGTTCGATTTATGGTTCAACTGCTATTAGCCATCGTACATTTATTCCATACATAGGAGCTTCAGTGCTGTCCAAGTCCATAGGGATCTTGAACATTGTGTGTGCTGTTTTGTCACCAGGTAGTGTCGCAGCAATGCCAGAAGATGCTGTTGCTAGTACTATATTTTCCTACCTTGTTATCTCTGCTATGATAGCTTTAATAAGGAAGGTTTTTCCTATTCCACCAGGAGCATCAAGGAAGAATATTTTTCCTTAATTTGATTGACACTTTGGAGGACGGTATTAAAAATTTGCATTAGCTCAGGCATGAACTTCTGGACACAGTCATTTACTACGTCAGACATCGTGCCTGAGTTAGTTTCAGCGGCAAACTCACGATTCACATAAGGTTAATCATGCAGTTGTTGTTTGGTCGGTAATCTTTACTCACTTAATAAATTACCACCAAAAGAAAATACAATGTCTTGAATTGAACAAAGGCAATTATTTATTATACGCTCTTCTGTATCCGCAATATCTTCATATAAATTACAGATACGTCTAAACCTCGCAGGAAATCTTCGGCAAGATGGCATTGATATCTGTGTCACAACTCCAGAAGATTTGAAAGTCCGCAGAATACCAACGTTACCGCGAAAAATTGTGTAATATGACTGGGACTATCACTAATACTGGCCTCCTCGAGGGTTTTATCCCAGTGTTGGTCACGTCACGTCATCGACTGTTTTTAAGAATAAAAAGGAAGTTGGACCCCTCTCTGTGTGCAGTAATAGACGCAAATAATAGCATTCACTATTAACAGGAGGCACAGTATACACCCTACCCATTGCATTGTCTCTAAAAATCTCTGGAAACCCCTCTACAGGACAAACGCGTCGGCGTCGAATAAATTCACCGTTTTGCTTATCACACATAAAGTAGAACGGTACTTCATCATACATCAGAGTTTTAGCAAATTGGTCTTCTCTACATAATTTATAAAATACCAAGAGTGTTGTTTGTCGTGGAATCAGAATATGTTGTCTTACGTTATCGGGAATAAAATAGATCCGCTGGCCATTTTCCAAATAAACGTCTAGATGCAAGACCGTTGGATAACGATTACGTATAGAGAAAGTCAGGATTCGTCAAACTGCTTCTGAAGTACATATGTAACGTCTAGATTGGTATTTAATCACTTTGTCTTGGTCAACGTCCCGTAATGCAAATGAAGCTTGATCGCTCCTTTATTCACATATTTACAGATGTACTTAATAGACTTAACACTGAGGACTCTACATTGATATGGGTTTGGAATGTTCTAGAAAGGACTGAAGAATATCAGACAACCCAGGTATTATTAACTTCGATAGTCTGCTCACACATATTAAGCTCTGATCGAACAGCGGTATGACGGAATCCGTTATTATCTGTGATTGTCTCCCTGACAAATTTTTTTGGAAACCTTTTTGAGCAAACTCCTGCATGGTGAGTTTGTGTTCAATAAGTTAGCCGCAAGGACCATGAATCATGTGATTTTTGACTATTTGAGGAAGAGCAGACTCAACTTCAGGATCCGGTATCTCAGCGCTTATAACTTTATCGATCTCGTTAGGTCTGATTTTTTCTTCTAACCATAAAAGCATACGTGCATGAGGTAAGCCACGCTTTTTCGTTTATAAGAAGATTCATCAGGCATTTCAATTTTAAATTGAATACCCGAGATACCAAGTCATATCTGTCGTGTGGTTGTTGGCCTTCAAAAAGGTCACAAGTAATTTTAGGCCACACAAAGCAGGGCTTAGTATTCTCATGCAGGTAGATGTAAAATATGCAGTTTAATATCTAAACAGGGTAAGTAGTAGCCTTTTTAACGGTTTAACAGTTTGTTGAAACCTTTTAACTGAAAAGGTTTGTATTTAGTATGAATACTTCTTTTTTAAAAAAAGAAGTTCGTCTTTGCTTATTTGAAAAGTTCTTGTATTCAAATGCCGGTACATATAAGTAGTTGAGAAAAGGGATCAATATGGGCCAATAGAATTAATCGCATAAACATACATAAATACGGGGCATGCACGGGCATATGTCAAATCGAAAATTTCACAATTCGCTTTCATTCATTAGCTATGGGCCCTCGATGAAATTTTAAACCCAACAAAATAAGCTCAGTGTTATATTTAGTCGATTAATATGATAATAAAGGGACAATAGTGTTAAATTTGCAACTTACCATCATCAATCGGTTGTTTCTGAGCAGAACTTCTTTTTCCATGTTCTTGGGCGATATTTTTCCCATAAATCCGCACGTTATTTTTTTCGACAACGGATTCGTTTTCATTAAAATCATTTTTAGCGTCAATCAAATTTCCATGCAAGATATTATTTTCACCAAATTCAGCTCTACCAATTACGGGAATGTCAACAGCGACAACTGCTTGCCCAGAATCTTCAAATCCGCCGCCATCATTTGCGCTTTTTCCACTGATACTGTTTAGTCCGAGTGACATTCCACTCCATTTTGCCGCACGTCTGGTATCGTCAGTAAATATGAGAAAGGCTACTGTAAACCAAATCACTGTTAGAATTGCGATAATCTTTACTATTGAAGTTGAACGACGTCTCCATATAAAAGCCATACTATGTTTGCAACGGTTTTTTGCTTCTGAATATTTTAATTATATTATATTAAATACATATAATACAATGACTTTTTTATATGTTCACTTCATCTAGAATGTGATTGACTCAAAATGGTTTCAGTAAAGACTTTCGTTTTATAAAAGCTTTATTGATAAATTTGATTCTATTTTAAATATATTTTAAAATACGAGATTGTATAATTATCTTGAATATTATATAGAAATTTCAACTTTTTTATATAAATTGATATGTTTCTTTCTGTGGATTGCGAATATTAAGCTGATATAATCCTTTCCCCACAAAACACATTCTGTATATATTTAAGGTAACTTTATATAAACGTCAAACCATATTGAAGCCAATACAATGGGTCATATTTCCATATTTTTTGAGGGTACAAGCTGAAAATAAAATATGTTTTAGGAGTTAAAATAACTTTATACTGGTAAGTAATAACACAATAAATCATTAAATTATCTAGGTATGTATAATTATATAGGTATGTAGTTTTAGTTTTTCAAAAATATTAATAATACAATATTAAAATTTTTATTTTTCTAGGGAATATTGAAAACTAATAAAATAAAACCAATAAAATTTTCGAAACTACTTTCAGAGTTTTCATTCTTTTATATATATATTTTTCCTTGCCTTAAAAATGTCAAAACTATCATATTATACAAATAGAATATAACGGCATGGAAATTAGAGCCCCTACATGGACGATACTCGATGTTAAATGGATCTTGTTGATCAAGATGCTATTGCCCATGCAAGAACAATTGTTCTTTAAGCCCGAGAAATCTGCAATGGCTTAGAAACAAGTGCAACAAAAAAATCACAAGTTTACTCTAAGGGAAACAGTGAAAGACAGATGCTGGCGATGTAATGAAATTGGTGACACCATCGATCATACAGTATAACTCAGGATTACACATAATTAGTTTACACATAACATATCATTAAATCAATCCACCAGAAATCCAATAATATACGTCTTACTACAAGTACTATCAAAAAAGTTGTGCTAAAAAATACGAGTGTTGGGCAAAAACAAAATATGTGCTCGGTCGGAGAAGGCTGACCATTTGAAAAAAGTGTACAGCGGATAAGTCCACGCAATCCATGGTAATATGAGCTATCAGTATGACGGATAGTTCATATCAGGCTACTCCAACGCATGTGGATCTGAAGTCAAGATTGATTTTTCATGTGAGTGTTTCCTATAAAGACCATATCTGTAGACTATTGACTGATGGGGAATGACTCAAATGGCAAACAAAACGAACCAAAAATAAAATAACATCTTTTCATAAAAGACCTTCAATAGGTTGTAAAGGGTGATTCATCGTGACGTTTGATCTTGAATGTAAAATAAGATACATACATTTTTTTATCGGTTAAGAAAACAATTCATGGCATTTATTTTTTGAAAATAATATCATGTAAATATTGGCCACAACTACGTCTGAGGTGGCCCATTCCGAAGGTCCAATTTTGTGCGATCATCAATCCTATAATCTATATCAGAAACTAGATACAGAGGACTCTCTGAGCTATAAGCCTCACTAAAATCATACGAAAATGCGGTTTGTAAGCCTTTAAATTTTATCATATCAAGGGCCGAAATCTAAAGGCATTTTCCGTTTAAAAAGAAGTGGTCTTTGGTAAAACACACACTGGAGCTTTGATAACCTTCCGTGTCGGCTGTGTTATGATTCTGGTCTTATAGACATGCCATCCGATGCAATGACACCAGAACTCCAGTTGCGAAAAAAATACGAAATCGACTTTCCCTGTGCCCAAGATTGATTAGTTTCGACCAGAATCTGAGCCAGGAAAGGAATAATACAGTTGGGACTTCACGGAAGGCTCCAAAACCAATATAGGATGTGGCGCTGGTGTCCTTCTTAAGGACGACCTTGAACGACGGTGAACCAGTGGAGGGGGCGAAGCATTTGCGTCTGTAGCGACAGCCAAGCTGCGCTTAGAGCCTTGCTAAGCACTTTTACGACCTCCAAGCTAGTTCGAGAATGCAAGAGATCAGTAAACGCAGTCAGAAGGTTAAATTCAGTTACCGTTGTCTGGATCCCAGGTCACAATAGGATCACGGGAAATGAAATCGCCGAATATCTTGCCAGGCAAGGTTCGGGAGGGTTTTTCAGAACAACTGTAGATGACATAATTCCGCAGGATGCAGGCAGATTAAACGAATGCTTTCCGACGTCTTAAGGAAGAGAACGCCCTTTCTGCTATCCCTCAGAAGGAAAGACTACCAGTTGCTTACTGGCATTGTAACAGGACATTTTGCTAAACACTTAAATGTGTTGGGCATAGATGGCACAACATCATGCGATGATTGACTGTGAAAGTGATGACAATAATGCGGAGCAATATCTCCATGAATCTGACTGCAGCACTCTATGCTGACGTGATGTACGCTGGTGTTATAGGCACCTTATCACTCAAGCGCTTACTCATCTTGCTCCGTAGGACTGAAAGATTTAATTAAAATGAAGTTATAAACAGGCACAATGGACTAGTTCTTTGTCTAAGTGTTCTGTACCGAGAGAAAAAAAAAATACAATTAAAAAAATATCAAACTGGCGAAAGCAAGATAGTTGCACTTTATATTTCTAAGGCATTTGACATATTTTGTTATCAGACTCTTTTTGTAAAAATGCGTGTATTTGCGATTGACGAATCTCTTCTTTAATGAATAAGAGATTACTTTTCGGAAAGGTCAATTCAAGTTGTCTTGAATGGTTCCGAGTCCGATATTCACATAATAAATGCTGGCGTCCTCTAGCCTCCGACACTCTTTTTAATCCTCATCAATGAAATCTAAACTCCATTATTCATGAATGGCACTTGCATCGTCGGAACCCAAAAACGTTTCATTCTCGGTACGTGTGTGTCAATGACACCTTAAGTTGGAATAACCACATATTCGATGTCGTCAAAAATGCTGCGAAATGTCTAGGTTTTCTCAAGCGATGTAAGAACTATTTCACCCCATCTGGCCTCAAAATATAAGGAATTTATCCCATCTGGCCAGGTGCTCCTAAGACCTGTTTTCACCTGCTAGATAGGATTTAAAACCGTGCGATAAAAGTCATAGGCAATGATTATATCACTCAATTAATTGATAATCTCACTTTTTTCTTATATTTTACCACCAGTGGTCCAGTAATATTGCCTGTACCTTTTCGGCACTCAAACCTTCAACCGTGACACACGTCTCGCTATGATTGCTTATCAGTTTAACTTCAAGCCTACTTTCGGACGTGCATTATAATATGTAATTCTTTCTTTAGCCGTATAACTCGCTTATGGAATGTCCTGCAGAGCTCTTTACTTCCTGGTCATTACAGCCTCCAAACATTCAAAACCAATGTACATCGGTATCTCTCCATATGTAATTATATATAAATTACAATAAAAAAAATACATTAACAAGTATTTTATATATTTAAATTTGAAAAGCTTATATTAAACTCGAAAATTTTACAACTGTGTATGCAAATGAAGCGAAACAAAAAAGTGGCAATAATAATAAGTACAACTTATAACTGCGATGTATATACCTATGAATTAGTTTTTACTAAGCATTTACATTAATACTTTATGTTTATTTGTATCTTTGTACAAAAACTATTATATAAAAGCTTATAATTCATCAGCCACTAGCAAATACCGACTTTGAACAAAAAAAATTTGTCATGAGAGGCAACTGTTGGTTATCTGTATAATCTTTGCATACTCGGATAATCTATACATGAAGACGTTGTTGGATACACGCAATCTAATCTTATTCAGTAACTACACTTTTCAGGTTTTCTCGTACTATCAGTCACTAGAATGAATTAAATTAACGTATACTTCAACCATTGCACAAGTTATGTTCAAAGAAATTATCCAAGAAATCGTTAAGATACACGTAATTTACAAATGCAGAAAAATCTACATTGTACATATGGTATGTTCCCATTTATAGATGTTTTACCAGTAAGAAATTTTTATCTTTTATAGTTTGTATGATCTGTTTACAATAAATTTATTAACAAAAATGGCAAACGTCATTAAACAAATATATGTGGAGCCATGCACATACCAAATACACATACAAATGTATTTCAAAAAAACAAATATTTATACGTTTTTCTGTTCGATTAAATAAATTAATAATTAATAATAATGAAATAACTATTTTAATATCGTTTCCAGAGCAAAGAAAGAATTGTACAAAAGACTAAAATATTGAAAAAAAAAATAATAATAATAACTTCGTAAATTTTCATAGACAATTCTTAGCTGTGCACAACTGGATGCAATTATCTAAAGACTGGACAGTTAGCTAAAAACTGAAGAGGTTTCGTTAGTTGAGGCCAGGGTTCAGCTCGAATTATAGCACCACCTAAGTAAGTAAATAAGACAATTTGTAGCTGGTTTTTAAGTTTTTCACATATTTCTCCAATACATCATACACTTATTTGCCTTTAATTAATTTTTAGTTAATCACAACTTTAAATACGTCAATATTTTATCAAATTGAGTTATTAAATCAGTATTATCGAAATATTCAATATTTAATACTAAAAGAATGCCATAAATGTATCATATACGAAATTATGTATTGACTAGAATAAAAGGTATCATCTTTGAGTATTTAAAATACATGTGCTCGTATGTATTTGATAGGCATTTAACGGTTTGTTTCGACTTTAAACGATGAAAATACTACAGTCTTTTTCAAGGTTTTGGTGATGTCGGTGACGAAGGTAGGAGTCTTACACTCCCCTGTTTTGACTCCAATTGAAAATAACATCTTTCAAATTTATTCGTGTATAATAACAAATAGGACATTATTAAACTCATAATTATAATCTTGAATGGTTCCGAGTCCGATATTCACATAATAAATGCTGGCGTCCTCTTGCCTCCGACACTCTTTTTAATCCTCATCAATGAAATCTAAACTCCATTATTCATGAATGGCACTTGCATCGTCGGAACCCAAAAACGTTTCATTCTCGGTACGTGTGTGTCAATGACACCTTAAGTTGGAATAACCACATATTCGATGTCGTCAAAAATGCTGCGAAATGTCTAGGTTTTCTCAAGCGATGTAAGAACTATTTCACCCCATCTGGCCTCAAAATATAAGGAATTTATCCCATCTGGCCAGGTGCTCCTAAAACCTGTTTTCACCTGCTAGATAGGATTTAAAACCGTGCGATAAAAGTCATAGGCAATGATTATATCACTCAATTTATTGATAATCTCACTTTTTTCTTATATTTTACCACCAGTGGTCCAGTAATATTGCCAGTACCTTTTCGGCACTCAAACCTTCAACCGTGACACACGTCTCGCTATGATTGCTTATCAGTTTAACTTCAAGCCTACTTTCGGACGTGCATTATAATATGTAATTCTTTCTTTAGCCGTATAACTCGCTTATGGAATGTCCTGCAGAGCTCTTTACTTCCTGGTCATTACAGCCTCCAAACATTCAAAACCAATGTACATCGGTATCTCTCCATATGTAATTATATATAAATTACAATAAAAAAAATACATTAACAAGTATTTTATATATTTAAATTTGAAAAGCTTATATTAAACTCGAAAATTTTACAACTGTGTATGCAAATGAAGCGAAACAAAAAAGTGGCAATAATAATAAGTACAACTTATAACTGCGATGTATATACCTATGAATTAGTTTTTACTAAGCATTTACATTAATACTTTATGTTTATTTGTATCTTTGTACAAAAACTATTATATAAAAGCTTATAATTCATCAGCCACTAGCAAATACCGACTTTGAACAAAAAAAATTTGTCATGAGAGGCAACTGTTGGTTATCTGTATAATCTTTGCATACTCGGATAATCTATACATGAAGACGTTGTTGGATACACGCAATCTAATCTTATTCAGTAACTACACTTTTCAGGTTTTCTCGTACTAACAGTCACTAGAATGAATTAAATTAACGTATACTTCAACCATTGCACAAGTTATGTTCAAAGAAATTATCCAAGAAATCGTTAAGATACACGTAATTTACAAATGCAGAAAAATCTACATTGTACATATGGTATGTTCCCATTTATAGATGTTTTACCAGTAAGAAATTTTTATCTTTTATAGTTTGTATGATCTGTTTACAATAAATTTATTAACAAAAATGGCAAACGTCATTAAACAAATATATGTGGAGCCATGCACATACCAAATACACATACAAATGTATTTCAAAAAAACAAATATTTATACGTTTTTCTGTTCGATTAAATAAATTAATAATTAATAATAATGAAATAACTATTTTAATATCGTTTCCAGAGCAAAGAAAGAATTGTACAAAAGACTAAAATATTGAAAAAAAAAAATAATAATAATAACTTCGTAAATTTTCATAGACAATTCTTAGCTGTGCACAACTGGATGCAATTATCTAAAGACTGGACAGTTAGCTAAAAACTGAAGAGGTTTCGTTAGTTGAGGCCAGGGTTCAGCTCGAATTATAGCACCACCTAAGTAAGTAAATAAGACAATTTGTAGCTGGTTTTTAAGTTTTTCACATATTTCTCCAATACATCATACACTTATTTGCCTTTAATTAATTTTTAGTTAATCACAACTTTAAATACGTCAATATTTTATCAAATTGAGTTATTAAATCAGTATTATCGAAATATTCAATATTTAATACTAAAAGAATGCCATAAATGTATCATATACGAAATTATGTATTGACTAGAATAAAAGGTATCATCTTTGAGTATTTAAAATACATGTGCTCGTATGTATTTGATAGGCATTTAACGGTTTGTTTCGACTTTAAACGATGAAAATACTACAGTCTTTTTCAAGGTTTTGGTGATGTCGGTGACGAAGGTGGGAGTCTTACACTCCCCTGTTTTGACTCCAATTGAAAATAACATCTTTCAAATTTATTCGTGTATAATAACAAATAGGACATTATTAAACTCATAATTATAATCTTGAATGGTTCCGAGTCCGATATTCACATAATAAATGCTGGCGTCCTCTTGCCTCCGACACTCTTTTTAATCCTCATCAATGAAATCTAAACTCCATTATTCATGAATGGCACTTGCATCGTCGGAACCCAAAAACGTTTCATTCTCGGTACGTGTGTGTCAATGACACCTTAAGTTGGAATAACCACATATTCGATGTCGTCAAAAATGCTGCGAAATGTCTAGGTTTTCTCAAGCGATGTAAGAACTATTTCACCCCATCTGGCCTCAAAATATAAGGAATTTATCCCATCTGGCCAGGTGCTCCTAAAACCTGTTTTCACCTGCTAGATAGGATTTAAAACCGTGCGATAAAAGTCATAGGCAATGATTATATCACTCAATTAATTGATAATCTCACTTTTTTCTTATATTTTACCACCAGTGGTCCAGTAATATTGCCAGTACCTTTTCGGCACTCAAACCTTCAACCGTGACACACGTCTCGCTATGATTGCTTATCAGTTTAACTTCAAGCCTACTTTCGGACGTGCATTATAATATGTAATTCTTTCTTTAGCCGTATAACTCGCTTATGGAATGTCCTGCAGAGCTCTTTACTTCCTGGTCATTACAGCCTCCAAACATTCAAAACCAATGTACATCGGTATCTCTCCATATGTAATTATATATAAATTACAATAAAAAAAATACATTAACAAGTATTTTATATATTTAAATTTGAAAAGCTTATATTAAACTCGAAAATTTTACAACATTACATTTTTTGGTATGCAAATGAAGCGAAACAAAAAAGTGGCAATAATAATAAGTACAACTTATAACTGCGATGTATATACCTATGAATTAGTTTTTACTAAGCATTTACATTAATACTTTATGTTTATTTGTATCTTTGTACAAAAACTATTATATAAAAGCTTATAATTCATCAGCCACTAGCAAATACCGACTTTGAACAAAAAAAATTTGTCATGAGAGGCAACTGTTGGTTATCTGTATAATCTTTGCATACTCGGATAATCTATACATGAAGACGTTGTTGGATACACGCAATCTAATCTTATTCAGTAACTACACTTTTCAGGTTTTCTCGTACTAACAGTCACTAGAATGAATTAAATTAACGTATACTTCAACCATTGCACAAGTTATGTTCAAAGAAATTATCCAAGAAATCGTTAAGATACACGTAATTTACAAATGCAGAAAAATATACACTGTACATATGGTATGTTCCCATTTATAGATGTTTTACCAGTAAGAAATTTTTATCTTTTATAGTTTGTATGATCTGTTTACAATAAATTTATTAACAAAAATGGCAAACGTCATTAAACAAATATATGTGGAGCCATGCACATACCAAATACACATACAAATGTATTTCAAAAAAACAAATATTTATACGTTTTTCTGTTCGATTAAATAAATTAATAATTAATAATAATGAAATAACTATTTTAATATCGTTTCCAGAGCAAAGAAAGAATTGTACAAAAGACTAAAATATTGAAAAAAAAAAAATAATAATAATAACTTCGCAAATTTTCATAGACAATTCTTAGCTGTGCACAACTGGATGCAATTATCTAAAGACTGGACAGTTAGCTAAAAACTGAAGAGGTTTCGTTAGTTGAGGCCAGGGTTCAGCTCGAATTATAGCACCACCTAAGTAAGTAAATAAGACAATTTGTAGCTGGTTTTTAAGTTTTTCACATATTTCTCCAATACATCATACACTTATTTGCCTTTAATTAATTTTTAGTTAATCACAACTTTAAATACGTCAATATTTTATCAAATTGAGTTATTAAATCAGTATTATCGAAATATTCAATATTTAATACTAAAAGAATGCCATAAATGTATCATATACGAAATTATGTATTGACTAGAATAAAAGGTATCATCTTTGAGTATTTAAAATACATGTGCTCGTATGTATTTGATAGGCATTTAACGGTTTGTTTCGACTTTAAACGATGAAAATACTACAGTCTTTTTCAAGGTTTGCACTTACTAGCCAAAGGTGTGGTGATGTCGGTGACGAAGGTGGGAGTCTTACACTCCCCTGTTTTGACTCCAATTGAAAATAACATCTTCCAAATTTATTCGTGTATAATAACAAATAGGACATTATTAAACTCATAATTATGAGTGCTTTAATTGTTTCAATGTTTCATAAAATTAATTTTTTTAACTTAATTTTGATCTTATAATCTTTTTTTTCGGATAAATATGTAATTATTCCAACTTTTTGCTACTTTGACACGTGTGGCTAGGATTTATAAATAAAAAAAACTTCAGTCATTTTCATCGCAAGTCAGTAGCTTTCAAGATACCATCCAACTTTTTGAGACTATAAAACTGAAAAATAGGGTACTCGTTTACAACAGACAAATAAAATTAACTAGTTAACAGGTGCTTTGATATTTTTCCCCGCAAATATACTATAACAATGCCATGTAAATCGAACACAAGCCAATAAAAAAGGTTAATTTTATGACCGTTAAAAGGGGAAAAGTGGATCATTTCGAGCAGGTAACGCCCATTTTTTCCAGATTCCCATATTTGAGATCTCTTCTGCAACAATATAAAATGAATGCGAGGTTATTTGCATAACCAGTTTGTAGTTTTTAACCAAGATTTTGACGTTTAATTTATAATATCCTCGATGATTGATTTTTCAACACAACATAAGCAGCCATGGATTTTATCTATGGTTTCTGCAACGGTAAGGATCAACAAGCGACATAGACAGAACACATATTAGAACATTTTCCTGGTTGACGGGGACAGGAATAACAGGAATATCGTCGATAATCTCACATCCTGCTTTAATAGTAGGCATTCGCAGCTTCGAAGACGTTTTATATTACTTTAGAAGCCTTTCAAGTACCAGTCTTAACATATGCCAGTATAGAATCTGTAACCTCACTCCATGAAACACTGAGGTTTCCAGCATAAGTTCAACGTCAATATATTCGTAGGCATATTGAATAACAAAGTGATTGGACCCTATCGCCTTCCTCCAAAGCTTAATTCAAATCTCTGCCTGGAGTTTTTGCGAAACAAATATCCAGAACTATAAATTGATATACCACTATAGCAAAGAAGAGCCATTAGAAGAGCAAGTAGTTAAAGATGGCATGTATGATAATTCGTGGATAGGCCAGAATAAATCCATTCTGTGGCCTATAATGTCTCCGGAATTGACCCCTATGGACTTTTATTTATGGGAACCGATGAATTACTATACATTGTTTATTCATCAGAAATTCCGAAAAGAATTGTAAATAATACATATTGTTAGAGCTTTCCAGAGATGAAATCTGGCGTGCAAACAAAGCACTGGTTTGCACTTTGAACAATTGATATGATGATGAAAGAAATAAAAATAAAAATGTTTAATCAATATTTTTACTTTGTTATTAAATATATTGTTCAACAATTTTTAATTTATTCTTTTACCTTTTCCAATAAGTTGGGTCGTATCTTGAAAATTACTGACTTGAGATGAAATGACCTGATATTTTTCTGAAAAAAATTGCGATAACATCAACATCTTAAGTTTAAAAAAAAATTTACTTTCGATCTTCAATAACTGTTGATGTTTCAAAATTACAAAGTACCTAAAAAAAATTGTGGACAATGTGATGAACAAGAAATTTCTGGAAGTGAAAAAAATATGGAAACAGATAAAGAGCTAGTTACAATAAGCGAGTTGAAGTCAGAGAGCGATAGTGAAGTGGAAAATACGTTATATAAATAAGCGTTGTCAGGGCCAACAGGATATAGTAAAAGACATATAACGAGAGGACACATGAAGACGGCATTTTCTCATATCATTGGTCAGCGTATAATGCATAAATGTAGAGAAGAAGAAGCATTTAATGTGTTGGGGACTAAGTGGGTGGTAAATGCTACAAAACTAGATGCATTTGTTCTTTTGCTATATGCCCGCGGCGCATAAGGCAAAAGATTTGGATGTCTCACGTTTATGGAATAAAAATTAGGGACTTGCTTTTGTTTTGATGATGAGCAATGAGCAGAAACGACTTTACCGAAATTATGAAGTTTATACGATTTGATAAGAAGAACGAAAAAAGCCGGGGTTTACAAACCAATGAATTTTTTATGATATCTAAAATTTCAGATCGATTTATTTAGAATTCACAAAATTGTTATAAGCTTGGTGCATACAGTTATTTCCGTCGAAGACTAGGTGTAGATTTAAACAGTATATGTCGAATAAACCAGACAAATTTGGAATAAAGTTTTGGCTAGCGTGTGACGTCAATAGCAATAATAGAATTAATGGGTTTCCCTATTTTGGGTTCTAAGGCAAATTCATTACCCAAGAAGTAACTTGCAAAAAATAACAATTGTTGGAACAATCCACGGAAACAAAAGGGAGTAGCCAAAGTTAGCCAAAGAAAAAAAACATAAAATGACTAGATTTTTAAGCAAATTATATAATTCAAATCACATTACTCTTACAGTGTAAGCCAAAAAAAAAGTGATTGTCTTTAGTTTTAAATATGAATCAATAAAAATATAAAAAAGCAACATACGTATACCGAAAACTATTAGATTGTATAATCATACAAAATTTGATGTAGATGTGGCAGATCAGATGACAAGGAAATACAATGTGAAGTCAAAAAGTTGTAGGTGGCCACTTCAGACATTTTTGCGAAATTTTGGACCTATCTGGAATAAATGCCTGGCTTTTGCATGAAGCGACGACGGGTTAAAACATTTCGAGACAGAAAATTTTATTTTCCAGTTAGCTTCAGAGCTCGGTGATGCATATATGTAAAAAATCACAAGAAAAAAATATTTGTTCGTACAAAAAACTTGCCAAACAAATTATGTAAATATGATAAAACAATAAAAATCTGTTCGAAGTGCGAGAAATATGTGTACGGCAAATGAACATTTCAGATTTGCAAACTTTGTAAGAGAGCAATAAATCAACAATTATCTGCATTTTATAATAAATTTTTTTAATTACCGGTCAAGTTGACCGAGCGTGTTAGGAATGGGTATACAAGAACTGTCGGATAAATTTTCTGCCCATAAAGTCCGCGACAGTTTATCCCGAACACCGTGTATAATATGAATGATTTGTTAAATGTTGTTATAGTTGTTTGTATTGCTATGGTAGATGCCGCCATATGAAGTATAATATTTACTAAAGAAATAATGAGTACCGATCTGAACTTCTTTGGGCATCTCTAGGATCTACAGTAGCTTAAATATTCGGTCCATTATGGTCTTAATAAGCCTAAAACTGCACTGATGAAGGCTAGTCAGATCGTTAAAAAATTGTTTCACCTATTCACACAATGCCTCAGATCAGACGCAGGATTTCAAAATTAGTTGCTGTCATCTAGATTCAAATTTGCTATTTTTACTTCATTTTGTTCGGTTGAGCGAAAAACTTGGGTTCCATCGGCAAAGTTAGCTTTTTCATATACTCATGACCAACTGACTCTTCTACTCAGTTCCAATGCTATATCTACATGGCTCTGATCTGAGCTTCTTAGTAAAACATATACACTTTACTTTTTGAAAAGACTTCCAAACGATACTTTGTTAATGATTAAATGGCCCTCCAGTTTTTAGATGAGAAAAAGCCGATATTCTTTTCCTTCTTTTGTTTTGTTTGCTATAGTTGCAAACATTTAACGTTAAATCTCCGCAGAATACTTCTCTGTTATTGTGGCGGGTAACATATCCGTAAAAGTACGTTGGCTTCAACTAATAAGTGTTCCGTATTCTTCATTGGTCGCTTCAAATGTTTGGACATTTATAATACTGGTGAGTGGTTTGCGTCGATCGCAAAATGATCAATTTGATTAAATGTTGTACTATTTTGTCGCCGCCATGTTTCCTTGTGCATATTAAGGTAAAGAAACTATGTGATGGCTGTAGTGATATTTTGTCTCGCAGCAAAGTCAATTAATCAAAATTAGAATGTTTTATCGAGAGGTATTACTTTTTGCTATATTAACTACGAGTGCAAAGCAAGCTTTATGTGTCTTCACCAAGTCTTCTAGAAGCCTTCGGCTCAAAATGTTAGCTATTGCTGTCGTTTGCCAAATTTTGCAGTGTCCAAATTTAGCGAGTTGCTCGTGAAAATAATACACACTGTTCTAGTGGTGATTTAGTTTCTTTATTCATACTTAATTCTAACAATTGAGTAAGCAATTTAACTAACATGTAACGATTAAAAAAGGCAACTTAACACAATTAATATTGCTTAATTCGTAAAATATAATTTCGCAGAGTATAGTACAGCAAGCAAACAACAGAGTACGAGGCAATATATTAAGTGACCCAATAAATTCATGGTCATCAAAATAAGTTAATCGCCACTCCCATATTTGTTTTCTTTTTATTGTCGGAAACAAACTCCCAGCGAAAAAGTGCTTAGTTTTCTATAAACAATATGTTACATACATATAGTTACGTCCTGGATTGCGGTGATATCTGCTTTAATTTGTTCGACTGGACATGGTCTATTCAATGTCTAAACACTCCATGACCAGATCCACACATAATTGTATTTTTTCCACTTTGCAGACTTATCAGCAAAGGTCCGTCCTTATCCGAATCGTCTTGTTGCATCACAGCAGTAGAGTTGCTATGTGATTTACACCTTACAAATCACTTGGTGGGCTATACGCTTTCTGGGACTTTTTAGGAAAAAGGGTCCGACCAGGCTAATAACTTGCTTCAGTAATGTGAAAGATGCTCTTGACCTATACGACACTCACTTCCAAATAAACCTATTTTCATCGCTTCTGTTCTAATATTCAAGTTTGATGTAAAAGAATCACATAACAGTGCATGACTTTGTTACACCCTTTTTCCATCAAATGTCTTATGAGATTGCTTTCGATTTTAACGGACCAGCGAACTGTATCCGTCGTCATTTTGAACGGTCTGATAACTTCATTAGCAGAACTTTTATATTGCTCGTCTCTATAGCTGCTGTCATATGCGACTCTTAAGTCAATGGAGAAGTGTTAAGTATCGATTTGGATTTTTGGGTTTTCCCCATCTCTCTTTTCTAAATGCGATTACACAATATGAAAAACCAGACCTCTAAGCTGGAGCAGTTAAGAATGTCTTTCTTATTGTACAAACGACTCTAAGGTTCCATTCGTTACGTAAACTTTTCTCAGATCAAATCTTCGAATTAAATTAGTATATGTTTTGCTTCCTACCAAGTCAACTCCCGTTTTCTTAGTAGCGCGGTAGTAACTTGGACGGAAATATTGGACTGCATCGCATACGCTATTTAGCAGTCTGCAGAAGTAGTTTTCCCATATCCTCGAGCGTGGTTCTACTGCTTAATTTCGTACAAGACGTAAAGACTACGTTAAAGAGAAAAGTCGCACATCAATGCACAGCTCAGACGAGATAGAAATTTGTTAGCGATCTATTTAATCTAAATACTCTTATTCCTATGCATACTCAATTTTCATTTGAGAAATACAATAAAAGAAGTGATTGTCTTAGGACGGCGAATTTAAGATTATTGAAACATATCTTGGATGATAAACTAACAAAATATTAAGCTAAATTTAAAGAAACAATAGAACTCATCATACTGAAATCAAAAAATTACATTGGTAAAGCGTTGAAGTATGACATCCTACAGTTTACTTAAATGCCAACTCAACTACAAAGAACGTATACTTAAAGGAAATACTTTAAATTAATTTTGTACTCCGAATTTATATGTTAATTTTGATCAAATTGCAAAAAAAGCGCACAATAAATCGTGCACGCTGAGCAAAAAATAATAAAAGTGAGATCTTTCACTTAAAGTAGGAAATATAAACAAACAATTCAATTCAAAAGAAACAAATATTATATTATATTATACTCGTAAAATTAAACGCACAGCTTTAAATAAAAATCAAGTTCACGATCGTCGATCTGCGAGACTCCTGACATTCATACAAATATTGTATAATAACTACGGTGCCACGTCTCTTTTGAGTAACTTTAAAACAATTGAAAATAATTTATCTTTTTAACCGCATGTGTACACGTATACAGGTTTTACAGATTAATAGTTTATTAACTAAGAAATAAAATATTCATTCTTACTTTAATTTTGATAAACAATTCGATGAAGAAGAAAAAAAATTAAATAAAATATATCGTGTTTTTGATAGTATTCCATGTACATACTTATTCTTGTATTTTTTAGAACAGATTTATTTACTAGAAATACTCGTGATATTCAATCTGAGATTGAATACATTTTTAAGACTCATGAAAGCACATATATAATATATATATCGAATTATAACATAAGTAGATAAGATCTTTATAATAGTCAAAATTGCTTTATAAAGAAAGTTGTTAAAAGATTCACTGCATACGTACATATGTACATGTAGCGATCCAGCGAGGAATTCTTTTAGAAAGCAAAGTAGGAAATATAAACAAACAAACGCATAACAATTCAATTCAAAGGAAATAAATATTATACGCGTAAAACTAAACGCTCAGCTTTAAAAAAAAAAAATCAATTTCACGAACGTTGATCTGCGAGACTCCCGACATTCATACAAATATTGTATAATAACTAACGTGCCACGTCTCTTTGAGTAACTTCAAAACAATTGGAAATAATTTATCTTTTTAATCGCATGTGTACACGTGTACAGGTTTTACAGATTAACAATTTATTTACTAAGAAATAAAATATTCATTCTAACTTATAATAATATAATATAATATAAAATATATCGTGTTTTTAATAGTTTTCCATGTACATACTTGTTCTTGTATTTTTTAGAACAGATTTATTTACTAGAGATACTCGTGATATTCAATCTGAGATTGAAAATATTTTTAAGACTCATGAAAGCACATACTTTATACACATATACTCTTTTGATTATTTAAAACTTAGAATTTTGTATCATTTAACTGCTTAAAGAAATGTCGACTTTGTTGACGAAGAGCGGACACTGTTCTATAGCTTTTAGAGATTACTCATATTTCCGAACGACTGATAACTCGAAAAACCAACAATAAAAAGTCTTTAGATAGCAATATATTTTTTTACTGTATCTACATAATGTTCGGTGATAAGATAAAATCACTCTTTTTTCAACAAAATCAACATTTGAAAGAGTTTCAATTAATAATATGATATACGTTTTTGGAAAGAGAACCTATTTGATATTATATCATATTTACATGCTATTTTTTTAAAGTCTTGCGATGTAAGATTATTATAATATTTTCTAAATATCATTTTGCCACTAAAGAAGGAAAGCGATTTGAATTTTTTGTTCCTTATTCATTTCCGTCATACAATACATGCTAGTATTATCTAAAATACGTGGTCAACTATCGGGTATAAGCGTACATGCCAATCGATAAAATGGACGCGAAATGTGTGCGATGTTAAAACTACACGTGTCTTAGGCCCAATTGATAAAATTTAGATGATTAGAAATTTAATTAACCAAAGTTTGATTGGTATAATAATTTTGTTTACTCTAGATATGTAATTTTTTTACTCTATCATATAAATACAAAACTATTGATCAGAGAATAATGGAATTATCGCAATTGTAAGTAAATATTTAGCCTTAATTCTGAAAGCATTATAGTTTTTTTTTCATTGAAGATATTTTTTATTTGGAGGTGATACTCCAATTACTTATTAGTTTTTTTTTAATCCCGCGCGCGCACCAAGGGGATATGAATACCATTTCACTGGCTTTTTTCCACGGCGCGGGCGGCTGGTGTAGAGTTTGAAACTCAGGTGTATTAGGTATCGATATTTTTCCCAGTGATGGTTGTAAAACCAGTGCATCCTCAACCAGTGGGTCTTAGTATGCTAGTTGTTAGTTCGATACATTTAGCCCAGCCAGCAACCACTCTAATATCAGTGTTATGCCTTCATGTCAGAGTTGACGCCGACGGGATTTTCATATAAATACATACAAATTCTATGGACTTTTTCAGAGAAATGCCTCGCACCCGCGACCCTCTGCTTGAGGGGTCTATACATATACCACTACACCACGGCACTTATAAGTGCCAATTTGAATATACAAAATATTTGTTTGTTTGTTATAATTGAACAATTTTATTTAAATGCACAACAAAGAAAACACATACGTGTATGTACGATTACATATAGTATATTTATGTATGTCACAAACTCGAAAATTTTGACAAGCTGATAGGAAATTTGATTGAATAATAGATCTTTTAACAGATAACTTTAAAACCATAATTTTATTTTTAGTTTTGTTTAATAAACAAACATAAATAGACCTACGCCTGAAGAGTGAAGAATTTATCGTTCAAACTTATTTTGATCATTGGTCTTCAATTCGGTAATGCAGAAATAACGATGTTAGTTCGTGAATTGGGCTCTTGAGCAGCTTCAAGTCGACGCTTATCGAAAAAGTGTGTTAAGTGACGAAGCCCCCTTTTGAATCAATGGGCTTATGAACAGAAATAATCTAGAACATACTCGTCAGACTCAATTACACCCAAAAAATATCCACTACTTTCCAATGACAAAAAACAAAAAAAAAAAATAGTTATATATTTTTCTATAATAAATTTATCGAATTATAACATAGGTAAATAAAATCTTTATAATGGTCAAAATTGCTTTATAAAGAAAGTTGTTAAAAGATTCACTGCATACGTACATATGTACATGTAGCGATCCAGCGAGGAATTCTTATATTGTAGAAAATAAAAAATCTTCGGATTTAGACAGATACGAATTTAGTTATAAAAAAAATATCAGAAAATAAAATTACAAAATGGAACTCGGGTTTTTTTTACAAAATCGTTCTGATAGATCGTCTTTCTTCTGCTTGTCGTGATAGGTTATCCCCTTTTTGATCGTCATTTACTATTACCTTTTTCTTATTCCTTTTATTTTTAAGTTTGTAGCTAAAAATATAGCCAGTCGATGACCTCCACAGTCAAAGACCTTCATCCAACTTACAGACGAGATACGTACGATTATTCATAATTAATAATTTGGTGTTTATCCTTTCTGTATCCACAATAGTGCTAAAAATCGAGCATCCCATATTATGCACCTATGCAAGATGCCTGGAAGCAATAGCGAAGACAGAGCTTTGTATCTGTCCCAAAGGGAGACAAACTCCCAGAGTAACCGTGGTCGTTTCGACTCTATGACGTGAAGTGATGCAGAAACTGAACAAAAAATCAAAGTCCCACATCAACGACCTAGAGATGCCTTTGGATCATATGCTTAATTGGAAAGGCTGTTTAAATTGAACAAACAATTAGGATGCAGTCAGTGTTACCGGTCTGGAGGCCAAAATATAAGTAAAGGAAATGAGAATGACTATCAGGGAAACTACTCCAAAAGATGCCTACTTACGGTAAATGTATATACAAACTGCTTCCGGAAAACATGCAAAGCTAAATTTCTACCAAGCGAAATCACTCAATGGCACATGGAAACATATCAACCACTTGACGTTGCTGTAAAGGCAAACACAAAAAACCCTGATATATGCTGCAGAAACTATGGGGCAGCTAGAAATGTCTTAAAGATGCAGTTATTTCCCACAACTTTAAACGACAAAGAAAGCATGAGAGACACCCAAAGCATTATTGCAAGATTTATGAAATATATACGAAGAAATCAATCAAATCAAAATCAAGTATTTGGGATTTCATGTACAAGTACTTTCAAAAATGTATATTTTTCCCCTTGAGACGATTGTTCTTTTCTTTCCTGGGTTATTGGCTCAAGCCACCCAATGCCCCACGAACGGCAACAACATCTAGTAAAGTCATTTTTGAGATGGTAAAAGAGAGTCTCTTAGTTCCAGTTCTCGTGTACACTGCGTAACCTCAAGAATACAAGAATACGTACGATACTTCGGTGCAAACTAACCTGGTTTTAAAGGGAATATGGCGGGCTTACTGCAGAAAGTATGCTCTAAGGGATTGATTTATTGAAAATTCAAAAATATAAATATAAACCTGAATGAAATCGGCTTCTTAATGCCATAACAATTTTTAAATGAGTCCTCCTAAATGAATACTCATTAATTTATGAATGCTTAAATTGACACGTAATTATATAAATTGCTTTAGATAATATATATATATTTTTTAAAACGACGTAAACGCCAACAATCTTAATTTCATTTATTTATTGTACGATTTCTTTCTTTACTGGTTGGTAGTAAGATTCAGTGTCTTAAATTATGAATTTATATATTTTTATATGTATTATCTATTAAGTATGTTTAAATAAAACATATTTATGCAAGAATTAAAAATCATTTTCAACTTCGGCATACATAATCACGGTTCATGCATAAGTATATACATAGGTATCCGTGACTAAAATGGTAGTGTATTGACATCTCAACCAAACAGATAGGGGTTCAATACCCGCTGTGTCCGAAAGACATTCTTTTCTTCATGCAACTATATTAAATCTGGTGAATGGTTGCAAAAATAAAACAAGTCAATTAACACTAATAATTTAGTCCTCCCATTAAATTTTGGATGCCACCCATAGAGCGAAATAACCACTGAGCCTTAACATTTTTCTCCCTTTCTCTTTCTCTATCCACTTTTCAAAAAAAAAACTTAACACGTTTTCCAGCATTTTAAAAGTAGTAATACCCTCTTGATTGTTAATTTCTTAAAAAAAAAAAAAAAAAGATCAGTACTCTCCCATTCCAGGTTGCTCGTCTCTCTACTTCGTGTATCATTGCCTAACCATATGTTCTATAAACTTAACTCTTTCATAACCAATACGATTTTCTAAAGGAGTTTTACACATTTGCCAATTCAAATCAATGCCCCTAATTCTAGCTTTCAAATAAATTGTTAACAAATTTATCCTCGTTTTTAAGTTTCTTGATTTTTAAACGGAACTCATTTTGTAGTTCAAATCATGTCAAGTAATAAAACACGCCACTAGATAGATATTCTTTATATTATTCTCAGATATTACTATTGCCATTAGAATTCATTAACAGGCACTTCTGAAGTCTCTTTGACTCCCAAGAGCTACCAGATGTCTTTTCCAACGTATTGGAAGATGTTAAAATAAAATGAAAAAAGAATATAATAATAATATAAAAATATAAAAATAAGAATATAAAAATAAATTAAAAGTCACGTTTTTCCACCACTTAGAAATGGTTTTTTTCGATGGGGTCCATCTAGACTGGTTTAGTTTTCTAAGCATTAGAGCGACTATTTAGTTATTTGTGGGCTTACTGGGACCAAAAGCACATAGATAGGGACCAATCAATTCGGTGACAAATGGGTTCAAGTTTTGCCTCAATAAAGAATTTGTACACCATGGTAAGCAGACTGATCCACAACAGTTAACATATGGTAGATCTTGTCATACTTAGTTAAGGTACTATTATCTTTGCTTTTAAGCGAGTAGCCCACTTGACTTTCGTTATTTAATTATGTGCAATTAGCCTGAGTTGATTTCCTATTTAGTGTGAGCGCATATCAAGCCGATGTTGGTGAATTAAATGTTGATGAGGATTTAAGCAAAGTAGTCGTTCACGTGTAGAAGGCTCAGGATTTATTGGCTTGTCTACTGCTTGCAATAAATTCGAAATCAAATAAACAGAGCTCTTGTTATTTGTAGAAGTCACAGTTTTCTATACTTCTTTCTTTACTTGGCAAAGTGGTATATTGTATATACATTAAGACTTTCCCCACAAAATAGCGCGAACCATGCCGATAAATATATGAGTTGATAAGATTTGTATGAAAAAAAACTGAGAAAATGGGTTCACAATAAGCTAAGCTTTAATATTCTTAATTTTTATAAAGTACATATGTGGTTATATATAAAAGCTTTTCGTACGAGTATATAAAAATAAAAAAATTCGATCAAATATACTTGCTCTATTCTTCATCAAACTATAATACTTAGTTAAGGTATTTTGAATATTATAATTTCAAAAGTTTAACAATTTTAATAAAAGTAAAGCTAAACCTAATTTTAAAAATTACTCATTTTCTGAAGAAGATATGTCTCTGGATTGCAATAGATAAGCGCATGTGTATCTAGAACAGGCTTCTAAGCATAGTTACTCGTATTTTTTAATTCTAAAAAGAAAGCTGAATCACACCACCAGATTCAATGAATTATGTTACAAAGCCTTTGAGAAGGAAAATATGGAACTCTGTACCAAATTTAGAAAAATACAATTGCTCTAGAAGGAGCTTAACAGGGAGCTAAATTCGCTACGAGTTGGAAACAAATCAATAAAGGAACTTAGCTTTTAAATAATCCCGAACATTAAGGAAGTATTTAGGATGAACAGAAGAAGAAAATCCATTGCGTGTGATCCGCGGAGAGAAAGCCAAACAAAAGCCTTTTTTTCGTTTTTCTAGGTGTTAAAATATTTAAAGTAAGTACTAATAAAACAAAAGTGAAAAGCTTTTAAACTTAACACTCCATAAATGCTGTCGGAATTAACATACATAACATGACATAATTACATATGAACATGTTCAAGGAAATGTCAAGGACCACATTAAAACCTAAAACCATTTGATATTTTTTTTAAAGTCAAAGGATCAACATTTTCGAACGGACAATATTAACAAAAAAGCGAAACAAAATACAAACTAAATTAGAAAATTGTATTTAAGTGCCAAAAAGGACCAAAAGAGATAAGGAAGAAG
Organism: Volucella inanis; assembly: GCA_907269105.1. Classification (NCBI taxonomy): domain Eukaryota; kingdom Metazoa; phylum Arthropoda; class Insecta; order Diptera; family Syrphidae; genus Volucella; species Volucella inanis. The sequence continues at coordinate 108,884,946 of OU026157.1, read as the reverse complement.
CCAACGTATTATTAGCAGTACTCCAGGATAAAATTTTAAAGCCCTGTCCGTAAGGATTCCTGTTAAATAAAGTGTTCGTATGATATAAGTTTATGAAGTTCAGAATCTTCTGAAATATAAAATCTAAGAAATTCCTTATTTGTCGAAACGCCTTTCTGACTGTTCGATGATGTCGTTATAGACCTTTGTGAAGCAACGATCGTTCTTCAATTCCACAGTGCACACTTGGAGAAGTCCGGCAGGGTTTCCAAAACTAGACATAATTCTGTACATATATAATTATAAGGGTTGTTTTCTAAAGAAATATATAAATTATTTCAAACACAAATGAGAGAAATTGAATTAGGATCAAAAATCTTCACTCATTATTAGGAATGATTCATAATATTACTTTTTAAACACAACTTTACGCCATCTTGTAGGAACCACATACCGCCGAGATCATATTTTCGAAGAAATAGTGACTGAACGTTTTCAGTAACGCTGCCCATTGACTGTAAAGCGAGCTCCTATCTCATTTTTTGAATAAGGACCAGTGATCCAATTTACGTGGATATCGCACAAAACAGTGCACTTTTGTGGCTCGTTAATCTCTCTTAGATTTTCTTCATTCCAGAAATAGCCATTTTAATTGCTTTCAAAACAATTGAGTCAAAGTAAGCCTAATCACTTAACACGATTTTTTGTTTAAAAATAAGTATCGACTTCAAGCTGCTCAAAGCTCAATTCCCGACCTTCGTCAAGCCACGATCTGGTGGCACAAATTTCCGCATGGATATTATACGGGTAAAATCAGTGATCTTTTGCAAAATTTTACACAAACACTTTCATTCACAGCGGCTACAGATGATACTTCTTTATCTGCATTACCTCGATACATTGTCGACTCTGCATTATGTAATGATGAGAAATTTATTCATGTTATATATGGTATTATTTAATCACACGACGAAAAGCGATCTCAGTAAGTTGATTATGAGGATTAAACAAATCACGTAATCTTCTATTGGTTTCGCGACCCTATTTTAAAATTAAGTTCGTATGACATGAAAGAATTTTTCTAATAGTAGTCTTTTCAAGATCATTTGTCACACAATACCGGACTTTAATTTCAAAGACCTGTGACAAAACGATTTCAAAGCTATCCTCATTGAGACCAATGTACTATACATCGGTTTTTCTCCTTTCTTCCTCCCTGTTTCTACTTCGCCCGCGCTGTGTAAATTAAATAACTCTAAGTTATTTTTAGCCAAAAAAAAACTTTATTTAATTTTTAGGCAGAGTTACTCCTTACAAATTAAAACTTAGACCAAATTAAAATGTTTCTTAATCTATCTTAAATACTATTCCACATGATCCAATCATACACCCACAGGTATTCTCTGATTACCGTTACAGTACGTGAATGCACGTCATTTCACAGGTGTCAGATGATCCAGACGTTGTGTCACCAATTGGTTTGATGGGAACAGTAAATTGGTATTTGAGTATTGTATTGTATTGTATTGTACAAACGTTTTAAGGGTACTTAATTCCTTTGAATGCCAACTGAAAAATTTATTGATTAAAAGAAGTTTCAAATTTTAGTAATTCTGATACCTGTTTATTTTTTATGTCTTATTACATCTATAAAAGACACAATTGCAGAAACCTTTAAAATCAGATGTATGTTACATACATGTTGATTTATCGTGAGGTTTGATTTTTAATAGGTTTTTTTTTTTTCAGATCACGCGTAACTCTTTCCAAACTGCTTTGTCATTTTAGTTCATTATTGTTTGGCAAATCATCAAGAACATCAACCACAACAGCGTCTCCAAATTCTTCCGCTGTATTAAAAAAATCAGCGTTCATTAAGAAATGTTTTTGATTTTTAATTGACCTACTGAAACCACTATTGCCAATACCATTCGCATATTTGAGTCCCAGTTTACATTAGTGGATGATACTCGACCAGTTAGATCACATTCAGCACGCAGTGAAGGGACTATAGCAGCTGTAGCTGAGAGTGTACGCAACGAATCGATTCGTTGACGTTCTCAGCAGCTTGGCTTGGCGTATTTTACTCTCGTATCTCGATCTAAAAGCGGTCAAAACTCAACTTGCGCAAGAATTGAAGCCAGGCGACTTGAATTTGCTTTATATTTTCAGTGAATGGGCTCTGGAAAAACTCAATGAAAATCCGGTGTTTTATCGTGAAATTTTGTTCAGTGAGATTCCCATTACTGGCTCAATGCATGCGTTAATAAACAAAATTGCCGTATTTGTGCTGATGAGCAACCCAAAGAGTACCAAGAGCTACCATTTCATCCATTAAAAACAATGGTATGGTGTGGAGTGAGCACTTAGTTTCACGTTGTGCTACGGTAAATTTGCGCATAAATTGTGCGATATCACACCTTTGGACTATTTTCTCTGGGGATATGTAAAGTATCAGCTCTACAGGAATAAGCCAGCTACGATTGACGCTTTGGAAGCCAACATTACTCGTGTTGTCCGCGAGATACCAGTCGCTATGCTCGAACGAGTCGCCCAAAATTTAACATTTACATGATATCATTTTCAAAAAGTAGATGCCATGAATTGTTCTTTTAACCGATAATAAAAAAATTAAGTTCGTTATGTTTTATTTCCGTAAAAAATAAAGAAAAACAACAAAATTATCTTTGATATGAATATTTCATGAGGAATTTAAATCGAGTGTCAGTCATCAAGGCGGATAGCAATTTATGTTGAAAGCTTTAGTAAAAATAATTACATAAATACATATATGCATGCGTATCCATAACAAGATCTTACCCCTTGGCTCAGTTTTAGCAACCCGTAAACAGGTTAGTTCAGTGATCTTTATGCAATCGTTGTGCATCAAGATTGAAGTTCGCTTCTCTGGATATAAATACCATATGTATGTATGTGCATAGAAGTGCAGAATGTTGTTAAGTATACCAGTTGTGAATATAGTCTGACAGGTAATCAAATCAGTTGGTAATGACACAAATACGAAGAATTCTTCTTGGTATATAGTATGTGAAAGATGAACTAGAAAAATGCAAATACTTAACATAGGTATACATATATTTACTTAGGTTTACAAAAATTAATTTAAGAAGTATGTAAATATGTTCATATGTCTACTTATGGATTGACATTCGTTCAAATATTAAACTATTGTATGTTTAACTTTGATCTGTTTTATATATGAATGTATGTTTCTGTATGCACAAATAAATGCTTGCCGTATAACAGTATCGATAAACTGATTAATTTTCATAGGTCAAAAATAATATGTGATGCATTTGAAGACAGATTTAATTTGATAAAACAAATATGAGTATATGTACTACATATACTAGAACAAGCATGTACCAATATAAAGCAAAACATAACCTACACTACAAAAAGTTGAACTCTAATAATGCTATTATTGAGCATTTACCAGATTTAAACTCATTTTTACTCCTACTGTTCGGCAAAGGAACTTAAAAATGCTTACCATCAGTTTGAACTATCAACAAATTGGACTTCTTTTGGGAGTAGAAGATAATCTGTTTATTTTTTTGTGGTAGGACAAATGTTGATATGTATATTTAAATGTGCAAATAGGAAAAGTAAAATTTTTGACTTAATTTGAGGTCGTAACAAATTTATGTACTTCTTTATTTTTTGGTATAACGAAAATAGATAATATTCAAAAAATATTTCAAAATATTGTTTTAAGAAAAACTGGATAAAAGTTTGGATTTACAACTCTATTTCATTTAAAGTTACAGTTCCGTGTACCTACATAAATACTTTCTAATTTAATATCAACTTATCATTAGAGCGTCGGTGTATTACATTGTACACTCCACACGCAGTCTTCACTTCTTTTTTCAACAATGAATGTTTGAGTATTGAGTGACTCTACAGGTCACTCTGTTTTGGATCATCTGGTTAGTTAGCTACGAATTTTTTGATTTCTTTGCATTTGATTGATCCAATTGTTTTTCTTATGGCCTCTTTTTCGAACCTCGCTAGAACTTGAGCCTCTATATCTTTTTGAACTACATTTTCTGACGAACTTTGTTGAACATAGCAAAAAAAAAACAGCTTTTCTAAGCATGAAATTTGCACTCTCGGTTTTTTAATGTAGAAATAGCTGTCTGAATTTGATTCATAAACTTTTATCTTCTGCTTTTTTTTTCTAAATCGACGAAGAGGGTATGCATATTTTTCAAAGAGCGCACATCAATTGTTGGGGTCGCAAATAAACCTAAAAATTGTTACGTATATATGAAGTCCTCGAATAAGTAAGTTCAAATGCGGAAGTCTGGCATCATTTCTTCGCAGCTAAGTCAACAAGATTTTTATAGCTTGTTTATATACAAGCACTTTCTGTGAATTTGATACCACTGCCCAAATAGTGAAATTAATAGCAATTTTAATCAAGCCCATCATTAATGTAAAATTTATCAAATTAGCAATTGTAAGTTCGTCAAAAAGTGGCGTTATCAACCGACCCCCACGATATCTATGATTTGACCACCCGGCATGTCTTAAAATTTAGGAAAGGTGTGCAACAACAAACTAACCAAAATGCTGATTCTTAAGAACAACATTCAAAATGAAAAAAAACTACCGACGATTGAAGTGCTTAGAATTCCAACAAGATTTAGATTACCGCTCTTTGTTCAGTACACCCACATAGTTGAATACCGTGTGTCCTTAATGGTTTATTATGAATTGATAATAAATCTTATAATCAGTATAGATCTTATTCTTCACGAGAATAAGATAAATACAATATACGGTGAACGTATAGATGTGTTTTGGCTTGTGAGTAAGTTGTAAAATCAATAAAACAGACATTTAAAGAGTTTTATATAGACTCCAATTAGCGCAATAACAGTGTGTTCGGATGAGAAAACCTAGGTCGTGGGTTCGATCCGAGTGTTGCGGAGTCGCGATTTTTTTCTCTTTCTCTCTCTCTTTATGTTAATTTAAAAATAAACATAAATATAGGGTTTTCCAATAGTGACTTGACAACTTTGAATTTAATTTGTGAACGCACTCTTTCACTAATCATCAAACTGTCACTGTCAATTTATTCAATAAGCAAAATATGCATTATTGGATGGGTGAAAACCCACATGTGCTTCATGAATCAACACTTCATCCACCGCCGCATGCCGGCGGCGTTATTGAGCCATATTTTTTCGTCGACGATAACGATCGTCACGTACTGTAAATGGTCAGCGTCATCGCGCTATGATCACCCATTATTTTTGGCCCGAATTGGAAGATATGGACTTGGACGACATTTGGTTTCAACAGGATAGTGCCACAAGCCACACAAGCTTGACTGCAATATTTTCTGTGGGGCTACGTTAAGTCATTGGTTTATGCCAACACGCCGAAGACGTTGGAAGAGCTCAGAGCCAACATTAAATTGGGTCCAACGAATCGGCCGCTGCAAACGTGCCCGCGGTGACCATATGAACGAAGTCGAGTTCCATTCATAAATATTTTGATTGTATTTCAAGCCAATAATAAAGTTTTTGAAATATCTCAAATGGTTTGCCTTTTATTTAAAAAGAAAGTTGTCAAGTTGTTATTAGAAAACCCTATATAATAAAATATTGAGTTAACAACGCAATATATTGTGGAGAGCGGTCCGCAAAACGAACAGCGGGACCAGTTGAAAAGTCTGACGATTTTTCAAGTGGTTCAAGCTTACAAGGAATAGTGTTCGAGCCAAAGATGAAGAGAATTAGGAAGCTGAACCTAATGAAGCACCCTTCCCTGTCAGTTTCAATTGAGACGCTGCCTGGCGAGGGGAGGGAAGAGGCGCCAACAACAGCACAGCAGCAAACGAGGCAGAAGCCACTCATATGTTTCTGATGGTGAAGAAGTCCAATATATGGAGAATGATAATATGTTCGCATCTCTGGTGGCCTCTGATTCAGATGACGAAGAAGATTAAGTAATACATGAGCTGAAAAGTCGTTTCTAAGAGAGGACACCACTTGAATTAAATCCATACTATTTTAAGTTAGTATCAAACTTCAAAAGGTACGTGTATAAATTTGACAGCTATCGGACGATTAGTTCTCGAGATATAGCGTTGGGAGTGAAGCAACTTTTGTTATTGTGAAAAAAAAAATGGATTCAAAGCAATTTCGTGTTTTGATTTATCATTGCTCTTTGATGGAAAAAAATGCAGCCGCTGCAAAGAAATGACTCGATAAGTGTTACCCGGACTCTGCACCAGCCGAACGAACCATTCGCAAGTGGATTGAAAAATTTAAAAGTGGTCATACAAGCACCGAAGATGATGCACGCAGTGGACGTCCAAAAGAGGCTGTTTCAGATGAAAACATCAAAAAAGTCCACAAAATGATTACGAATGACCGTAAAGTGAAGTTGATCGAGATAGCTGAGGCTCTGAAGATATCAAAAGAGCGTATTGGATATATCATACACGAATATTTGGATATGCGAAGGTTCTGTTCAAAGTGGGTGCCGCGTTTGCTCATAATCGACCAAAAACAACAACGTTTTGATGATTCAGAGGAGTGTTTAAAGCTGTTCAACCGCAATAAAGCCGAATTCTTGCGTCGTTATGTGACAATGGATGAAACTTGGCTCCATCACTTCACATCAGAGTCAAGTCGGCAGTTAGCTGAATGGCGCGCAGGCGACGAACCTCGTCTAAAACGACCAAAAACTCAACAGTTGGCTGGCAAGGTTATGGAATCCGTATTTTGGGATACACATGAAATAATTTTCATCGACTATCTCCAAAAGGGGCAGACTATCAACAGCGACTATTACATTACGTTATTAGAGCGTTTGAAGGACGAAATCGCAGAAAAACGGCCGCATTTAAAGAAAAAGAAAGTGCTGTTTCATCAAGACAATGCAACGTGTCACAAGTCGATGAAAACGATGGCAAAATTGAATGAATTCGGCTACGAATTGCTTTCCCACCCCCGTATTCTCCAGATTTGGCCCAAAGTGACTATTTCCTGTTCGCAGACCTCAAAAGAATGCTCGCCGGAAAGAGATTTAAGACCGATGATGAAGTAATAGCCAAAACAGAGTCCTATTTTGAGGCTAAACCGAAATCGTACTACAAAACTGGTATGGCCCAGTTTATGTAAGAGTTAATGATTAATAAAATAAAATGCATTTGAAACTAAAAACATATATTATTTTTTGGAGTTTTGCAGTAGTTTACTATGACTGATACCAATGAAAACCTAATTGAAACTAACACTGCTCCTCAAAAAATCGATGTACAGACATTTCTAGAGATGCGGATACAGCAGACGCTACTTAGAGGTCTAAGGTCTCTTAGACTAATTCACACCTCGTGGAAACAATTATGAACCCGAAGAAGCCACTGTTTTCATAAGTTGTGGACTAGCTCGAGAAGAAGTTTACATTGGCATTATTCATGTCAAACCAGACTATAATTTATTTCTTATCAATTTATTTAATTACTATGACAACACAGCTGAAAGCACAAATGAGAATACCGATGCACTTCAACAAATCAGTTGTTACTGTAAGCACATCGCTGTGAACTCTTATTTATATATAAAAAAGGCAAAAACGACAGGCAACCGAGATGCTCAACCGAGTATGAGCAACCGGGACAATTGCTACCTAATTGCCAAACTAAGATCAAGCACTTCATTAAATTATCAATACGCTCTCTTTTTTTGTTATGCAAACAAGTGCAATTTTAAAATAATAAATAATAGCTAAATATTAATATTTAATATTTAATATATAAATATTTAATATTTAAAATATTAATTAAATGAACTATTTCCTACATAAGTGCGAGTGTGCTCCTGTGCCTATGGTGAATAAGAATTCACTAAATTTTTCAAGAAGTGCATGTATTTTGTTTAATTTAAAAATAGCTATGTAAAACAAGGCAGAGCGAACCGCTTTATATCTGAGAGCATGTCTTTACAGCCCCCAATTAACATATTCAATATTTTTTTAGAATATATGGGGTGATTCGTCGTGAGGTTTGATTCTTAATAGGATTTCTTTGACAGATTACGTGTGACTCCTATCAAACTGTTTTGAAATTTGTGTTCAATATCGTTTGGCAAGTCATCATGGAAAGACTCACTTTACAACAGCGTCTCCAAATTCTTCAGCTGTATTATGAAATCAGCGTTCTGAGAAATGTTTTTCGTGCGACTCGAGAAACGGTGCGCATAATCGACCTACTGAAACCAATAGTGCCAATACCGTTCGCAAATTTGAATCCCAGTTTACATTACATTATATTACTGAGACTATAGCAGCTGTAGCTGAGAGTGTACGCGAAGACCGTGGCGAATCGATTCGTCGTCGTTTTCAGCAGATTGGCTTGGCGTATTCGACAGCTTGGCGTATTTTACGTGAGGATCTCGGCCTAATAGCGTACAAAATTCAACTTGTGCAAGAATTGGAGTCAGGCAATTTGAATCTGCGTCATGGAAATGGGCTCTACAAAAACTCAATGAAATTCCGGTGTTTTATCGTGAAATTTTGTTCAGTGATGAAGCCCATTTCTGGTTCAATGGATACGTTAATAAACAAAATTTCCGTATTTGGGCTGATGAGCAGCCCGCAGAGTATCAAGAGCTACCGCTTCATCCATTAAAAACAACGGTATGGTGTGGTTTATTGGCTTGTGGAGTCATCGGTCCATATTTTTCTTAAGAAATGAGGCAAATCAGAATGTTACCGTCAATGGTAACCGTTATCGCGCCATGTTAGCGGATGATGTGCTTCCTGAAATTCAAGCACATGGTCTCGGTGAGCCTTGGTTTTAAAAGAAGGCGCTATGAGCATTACAACGCGTGAAACAATAGACTTGTTGAGAAATCATTTTAGTGAGCACTTAATTCTAATTTTGCTACGGTAAATTGGCCGCCTAGATCACACCTTTGGACTATTTTCTCTAGTGATATATTAAGTCTCAGGTCTTCAGGAATAAGCCAGCTACGATTGAAGCTTTAGAGGCCAACATTACTCGTGTTATCCGCGAGATACCAGTCGCTATGCTAGAACGAGTCCCCTAAAATTGGACCTTCCGAATGGACCACCTCAGACGTAGGCACGGCCAATATTTACATGATATCGTTTTCAAAAAGTAAATGCCATTAATTGTTTTTTTAATCGATAATAGAAATTTTAAGTTCACTCTCAAATTTATGTGTTTTATTTAACATTATAAATCCAGATTTAACAGATTTAACACTTTCCATTACAAATAATCTTTGCAAATGAAAGATGTTGAATTAGGGCAAGCCAGGAGGGTTTAACAATTATTGAAAGTATTAAAGAAAGAGACCAACATTTTTTTCTCAGAGAAACTTCGGTACTGATCGTCTTAGTGCGGGGACAATTAAAGGCAGTTTATCGCCTTGCAGCCATCCTTTAGAAGACTTCGTACCTAGATAATGCCAGGTTTAACACTTTCCACAGCACAAAATAGTGGTTTTCTATGAATAAAAATAAATTGATAATTAGAGAACTAAAAGCTCTCAAATGGATATTTTTAAAGCTTTGTTATCGCTAATTTTCTTACTTATGAAAATAGCGTTACCAATAAATAATCGGATATTTGATTTGATTGTAAAAACACAATAGAAAATAATAACTGATTCAAAAAAGCAAGCATCTTTTTAATAATAACCTTATATGAATAAAACGGATAATTGGAAAATTGAGGTGTTTATATTTTAATATGTACATTAAAATATAATGTGATTATTATGAACATATTTTAACAAAGGATAACGCAAAATCAGTGTTTTTCCCCCTACAGATTAAGAATAAGAAAAAGTGTGATAGGAAACTAACTGCTTTTGGTCAGATTTTGAGTGAACGATTTTTCACATTTTTCCTGTCTTATACAACATATGTATTTTCATTTTCATTCTTGAATTAACATTTATGAAGGTGCAACAAAAAAGCCAGCATAAAGTTTTTTTTTATTTTTGGGATCAGTGGCAATATTTCAAAATTTAATGGGGAGACTAAATTATTAGTGTAAATTGGATTGTTGTTGTATTTAGGCAACCATTCATCTCGCGAGCTTTTAGTTGTCTGAAAAATGTCTGGTATTGAACCCCGAATCGCCCGATTGGGAAGCCAATACACTACCACTTAAGCTACGACCAACTATCGTCGCATACTCGTGGAAGTAATGCATAGCACTCGCATTTAAATAAAGGGTGTCTTTCTTTGAAAAAATAAAAATGATCCCCGCTTTATTTGATTGAACAGATCTGCATATATCCGTTTAATTTTTGGATATTGTACAATTTCAGGTATTTGACTCCCTCTACTATGTTTTACAAAAGTTAACTTAACCAACTTTTATAATTAGCCATACATCTAAATTGTACATCGCATCACATCGTGATTTCAAGTAGCCCTAAAAGAAATATTTAAGAGGTGACAAATCTCATAATCTCGGAGACCAATCACTTTTACGCCAAATTGCGTTTTCAAGAAGTTCTTGGTTTGAGATGCTATATGGTACATAACGCCATATTCTTCCACATTTTTGAATAAATTTTGAGGTTTTTCTTTTTTTAATATACCCCATCATATCAAACTTCGACTTTATTTTTGAAAAAATAGAGGCCTATAATTATACAGGCTATAGGACCAAACTATAGCTTTTCCTAGATACTGGATATATAGTGTTCTTTTTCTATTATTAAACATTATTTAAATATGTTGCGCGTTTAACTAGTACATCTAATGTTACATATTTCCTGCGTATCTGCATAGCTACTGCACAGCTTGTGGGTTGGGCTATATTCTCGAAACTTAGGACCATTTTTTTTTTCATTGGGCCTTGGCTGAAACTAAGGCTTATGTTGCTTTTTGACCAGATTTTCGCGAAGATTTCGTTGAACAAGGAAACATCAGCTAAATTGCTTAGCCTGGAGTTACCCTACTATCGGTTTCTTAATGTAGAGACTTCCGCTTATGCGCGTACATCGCCCAACATCGCAATACGTATGTTAAGTCTGGATGAACGACAGTTGTATGTCATATTTGTAACGAACCTTTAAGTTTAAGGGGCATTTTTTTACCACAAATAACAAAGAAGTTTTCGCCTCATTTAGGCACCCTAAATGGGTTTGCTGCTTCACAAAAACGGCAGATATCTACTCTTAGTATGACCGATTCGTAACCGGTTATCTTCTTGAGTTTTTCTCCAATTATTAACAATAATGATAAATGATATTCCATTTAATAGCTTCGCCTCTTTGTTTCGGGGGCGCGAATTATATCAGTTTAACGTTGCCGTCATAAGTTTTCTAATTCGAAACTTTTGTCGTCATTGTGCCGACCATCCAGCTTGTAATTTGTATTGCTGTTGCTGCAACTGATCCAAAAATAACCGTTATAGATGATAATTATTTTTAGACATCTCTGCAAAACTTTTTGCTTCCCTGATCTATAGTAGTCTTTCACAGTTAGTTCAACGAAGTTTTATCGGAGTGATTTTAAATAAAACAGTCTAATAATGCAGTGACTTATGGTATGCATATTTGTGAAATCTATAAAAAGAAGTTTAGAAAGTTGAATGTATTTTTAATTGATTTTCGGGCACACCAAATTATGTACTATATCTAGCAACTGAGATTCCACTAAGTTCTAAAACGTTTATATCATACATTTATGTTATTATACAGTTTAAGCCAATCGAAGAAAACAGATTCCCTTAAATTTAGCTTACACATATATTAACAAAGGGTAATTTCGTGGCATGTTGCCTAAGCCTGGGCAACTGTATACTTTATTTGAAAAAAAGGGGCCGCAGAACTGCTAGCGAAGCACAATCAGCGCACTAGTAAATTGAGGTATCATCTTCATGAAAATACTTTTTTTGAAAATTCAAAGATCATTGGAAAAGATCAAATAATCTGTATATTAAATGGACAGCAAGGAAACGATTTATTGTGTGGGTATATCCTTTATATTTTATACTACAGAAAAAGTATTATCGATACGTATTTTGAAGTTATATAGTTAAGTAAATATATTATATAAACTTACAAGAAAATAATTGTCAATTTGGTAGACGACCATAAGCCAAACTAAAATCAATTTAAAACCTTTTATTTCTTGTTTTTGAAAATTATTTAAAACAAAGTAATGATAATTAATAAAGAAGTAACAAACTACAGATAATACACAGATTTTATCGAAAGAAAATAACTGTAGAGTTAGAACAATAAAGGTTTTTCGGTTGCAGGGCACAGTTGTAATCTGAAACTATGAAACACTGAACAAAGATTCAACTGTAGTTAAAATCTGTTTAAGTGCATGCAACTTTATTAAGAGCGGAGGAAAATTTGATTTGAAATTTGATTTCATTGGACAGGACATGTTGCGCGAAAGAAAACACTAAGGCTTAAGTGTCTCAATTTCATTCCAGAAATACAACGCAGTAAGGAAAGAACTCGTGTTAGATGGCGTTCTTTAATAAAAACGGGCCTCAAACAACTTAAGATAGGCAAGTAAAGGATCTATCAAAAGTTGCGCTAAGATTTTTTTTTTTTTTTTTAATAAAGCACGTTAATACGTACTGATATTTATTTCTATTAAAATATTACTCTTAAAAATTATGCGTGAAAAATAACGTTTACAGCGTTTCATACGAATATCAAAATTTTCAATGACTCGCTCACCCATTACCTCATTAAGCTCATTAATTTCGGTTCAAATGTTGTTTTTCAGTTGTGCAATTGTTGTTAACTTATCCACATAGACTTTTCTTTTCAAAAAGCCTCAATATAATGGTGTTAAATCGCATGCTGTAGGTGGCCAGTTTATTTCACCATTACGTGAAATTAACCGACCTTGGAACTTAGACCACAATGCTCAATTTTTGTACGTATTGTGTAAGTCGTAGCTCCATCCTGTTGAAAATACAGTCTGTGGCCACTCCATTGACAGTAATAGTTTTTTTTTTTTTGTATTTACTCGCATTTTAGAATAAAAATAGACCAATGATTTCATCAGCCTAAAAACCGCACCAAACAGTAGATTTTTGTAGATGTACTATAATGATATTTTTTGAAATTGCTCGAGGATTTTCTTCTCTCAAGATGCGACAATTTTGTGAAATGAGCTTCATAACTTAAGATGATTTTGCCTGAGATATCGATGTTGAAGTTTCTTCAGCGACGCTTTGTGCTACAGCAGCAATGTTCTCAGTAGTGCGTTCACCTCTTGCTCTACCAGACTTTTTCGATCCTCGACAGAACGAGTTTCTTAAATTTTTTCAACTAATCTTTAAATTGTTGACTCATTTGAGTCATTTACAACAAAAAAAAAATACGAATTTTACGATATGTATTTTTTAAAAACCGACCATTTTAATAATAAGTTTGAATAACTATTAAAGTATTATATGCCTTTTTCTAGCATATAACTATCCACGGCTAAAATTGTACATATACCTACTTCACAAATGTAGAAAATGACATAAAGAAAAGGTAGCGTTCATAAATTATTCACCACCAACAACTAGGCGCGGCTTTGCAAGACCTTGTGACAAGAAAAAAGAGAAAGACGACGGTAATTGATCAATAAACATAAGTCTACTTAAAATGTACACCAATTCTATCAAAGCTGAAAAGCCTCACTAGGTTTGTAGAACTCGTAAGAATTAATTCGAGTATTTTCAAAAACTTAAAGAAACAATAATTGAAGCTACAAGCATGTAGCGAAATGAACGCGTTATGTTGTTGTTTATGTGGCCTTAACTTACACTTGTTTAAACCTAACTCATCAACCAATAAAAATAAATAAATACACCTGCATATTTACTAACCTTGTTATTAATTATACTCGTATTTTTTAAAGTAAACTGTTCGTTAAATACTTTTACAAGCGAAAACGTAGTCATCTGCGCAGTAACCCTTTTTTTCATTTAAACAATGCAATTCAAGATAGTGCTCGAATATAGTAAACATTGCAATTTGTTTATGCTCCTAATACCGCTGAAACGATCAAACATTTTTACTTTCCGACAGCTTTTTTTTATAATACCGCGCGCGCACCAAGGGGATATGAATACCCTTTTACTGGCTTTTCTCCAGAGCGCGGGCGGGTGGTGTAGTAGTTTGAAACTCAGGTGTGGGTCTTAGTACGTGCTAGTTGTTAGTTCGTTACATTAAGCCCAGCCAGCAACCACTACAACATCAGTGTTATGCCTTCATGTCAGAGTTGACGCCGACGGGATTTTCATATAGCTACATACAAATTCTATGAAAAGACTTTTTCAGAGAATTGCCTTGCACGGGATCCGAACCCGCGGATTCTCTGCTTGCGGAATCTATGCAATGGAATCTATGGAATCTATACCACGGCCACCCACGGCTTAAAAAATTAAGTTATGTATGTATCTACCTACGAGTGTGTGTCTATTGTCTATAGGCATACGTAAACGAGTATCGCCTTTTTTTTCATAATAACATCTTTCACACTCATATTGTTATAAGAAATAAATAAACAATCAATCATAAAGCAATAGTTTAAGTTAACGTCGAACAAGTTATAAAATAAATTGATGACGTTCAGAGCTTAGTGGTCTCAAAAAACAATGAGAAAGTAAGTGACAGAAATTTTGACTCTCGTAGATTTATCATTTCTTATCAAAAGGGTAGGTGATGTCATAACTAAGATTTGCTATCTTTTTCGTGTGCCATGGAACTCTAGCGTAGTAGCTGAAAAAATAAGTAATGCAAAGAAACACAATTTAATTGTCTAGGAGTTGCAATGTAAAGATCATCATCAGCGTAATAAAGTTTTTTTTATTTTCTTAGAGAGATAAGTAATCGCTTCAACAAAGTAAATAAGTTAGTAAGAGCAGGTGCTTATAATCTCAGCTGGCAGATATCACAGAGGAAGTTCTCTGTGATATCCCAAACCTCTCTTAGCAAGAATCACAAAAGATCACCTCAACAATTTGGGCGTGGAAATAGTCTTTAGTACTAGCTAGTTCATCCCTGATCGACAAACTCGCTAAAATCGGAACCACTCTACCTATTCTACCGGAGAAGGGTAGCATATGTTAGGTATACCAATCGCTACGTGCAAATCAATATTAAGGCTGGATGCTAATAAAAAAAAATGATCAACATCACAATCGAGCAAACAGATCTGGTTAAAGTTAACATGGGCAAGAAAAATTCAATAGGTTTAGAAATTAGATATCTGAAGACTCAAATAAGATATCATCGTTATTTAAACGCAGTTACAAGGCTAGTATTTCTTCTAAAAATTAAGCCCTAAACGCAGTTTTTACTATTAGTATTAACAGAGCAATTTTCGTTAACATGGGTCAGGGTACACCAAAGTAAGCCCTTTCTTAAATCCTCGATAAAAGTTGCCAACATTGGAGATAGACATTTACTGTCAAACGCTTTTTTCTTAGAATAAGGGGACACCCTATATATAGTTTTGTAGTGTATGTAAAGAAAATTTTTCTATGGATTTAATCATTGATGGACTAAAAGCGAACTCCGGTAATTTTCCAGTACGAGTTTAACATGGGTCATAAGGTAACTGAGGCGGCCTGGAATATACTTATAACATTTGGTCGAACTAATTAGCCCACAGTGATATGCTGTCTTCCAAAATTTAGTGAGGGAGGTGAGAGACTTTAAAATGAAGAGCGTGGTCATTAACAACGACCGCTTGAAGATATCGTTGTGTGTATGATAAAATTCTGTATATCAACCAAACCAATCCCCTTTGACTCAGTATGAAATGCCAAATCATTACCTTATGAAAAGCTAATCGAAAATAAGACAATGACGATGGTTTTGTTATCAAAAACTAATTCCAAAAATACGGATTTGTATGCTGCTGAATAAATATACTTGTTTCTCCTTGTAGAAATGAGTAAATTGCAACGGTTTTTACTTTAACTTATAAAGTTTATTCTAAGTTGAGATATGACGATTTAAATTTGAAGGTAAAAAACTGCAATAACTTTCTGGATAGCCTGACAAATATTTTCACCTTCCTCACAATATTGTGCCAGGGTAAAGTTTCACCAATATGGTTTCCTTAGGCAGACTAAGACCAGATTTCGGCTTTATAGTAAGTTATAGATTATTATATTCCTGAGATTATTGAAGATTTTCTAGTAATAGATATAAAACAAACAATTATTATTCAAAACGAAAAGAAATTATGACATGGGACAGTTATTGATCTGAAAGATAATGGAAGTGAGTTAAAGAATCGGGAAGAAACTACAATAAAAGAAGTACGATAGGCCGTGGTCTGTGTAGGTTTAAGACTGCTAATTTTTTTTATTATATCCTAGTTATAGGTCTTAAGTATCTCTACTAAATATTATCAAATTGAATCTACGTACATTGAAGATATTTACAAAAAAAAGAATAATAATAAAAATAAAATTGGGTCATGTCGTGTGGATGTGTCTGTACCCAAATAATTGTTTTTTTTTTTTAATTTTTGTCCGTTTATTTTTGTCCGAGCATCACAAAAAACTGTTAAATGGATTCTATAAAACGGATTTTAATCCATATCTAAAAAAAAAACTGTGATATGTTTCATAACGATTGGTTGAACAGAGCCGGAAGCCGAAATTAAAGAAACATTTCAACTAGATTAGTTATAATTAGAATACATAATATTTCAAAATTTTGAACTGCATGTACACCCTGCCTAACTCGAACTGCAACCAACTTCAGACTGCTATAATTTTCAAACCGTTCATTACTGTGAGCTCAAATTTTGACACATGACAGATGATTTTATTATTTACAAGCCTTTTAAACGATTTGTGTTGAATTGCTTTATATTTGACTGGAAAACCACAAGCAGCTATCGTTAGAGCCCTTCAACACCTCAACGTGAATAAATCATTTGTGTCTCGAACAATAGCTCGTTACCGTGATACTGGCAGCGTTGCAAAACGTCATGGAGGCTCGAATTGAGTGAAATCCGCGTCGAACTAAGAAAAATGACTCGTGAGCTCAACATATCGTTGGAACGGATGCAACACATACTGAAAAATGAGCTTGAGCTCAAGCCATTGAAGTTTAAAAAAGCCCACGATCTTACACCGCAACAGAAAAAAGGTAAAATCGAAAGAGCGAAGGAGTTGCTACGCTTGCACGAAAGTGGTGAGTTGCCGAATTTGGTTTTTTCCGATGAGTCGCCATATGTTATCGAACAATATGTCAACAAACAAAATGACCGAGTTTACTTTCCAGAGAAGTCCTTCGCTCTCCGCTTGTATTTTTGGACCGTGGCCGTCGACTAAAACTGCGCGAGCTAGCAGAAATTGTAGGCATTGCAAAACGTGTGGTACATCGCATTTTATTTGAAAATTTGGACATGAGAAAGCTGTGTGCAAGATGTTTCAATTGAGTGTTTATCGAAGTTTGGATAAACATGAGTCCATCACTTTACACCCGAGACAAATAAACAATCAAAACAATGGATTCAAAAGGGAAAATCGGCTCCAAAGAAGGCGAAGACCGTTTCATCTGCAGACAAGGTCATGGCGTCGATTTTTTGGGATGCGGGTGGTATAATTTTCATTGACTATCTTGAAAAAGGAAAACCTATCAACGGCCAGTATTATGCGAACTTATTGCAACGTTTGAGTTTGAGATTTTCCAACGATGAAGAAGTGATGTCGCCAGGTAATGTCTATTTTGAGAAGCAAGACAGTTCTTATTATAAAAAGGCTATCGAACTTTTTGATCATCGCTGGGAAAAGTGTATAGATCTGAAAGGCGATTATGTTGAAAAATAAATAAATATTTTTCCAAATTTTTTGTGTTTTCTTTGTTAGATTTTTGATATGAAAACTTCAGTGTTTTCTTCTGAAAACAATTTGTTTTTCCAAAATGTAAATTGAAAAAAAGGTGAATTATATTGAATGAATTATTATGAATTATTTTTATCCTATGATAATTTAAAGATTGATTCACCATTTGAATGTTTTGGAAATAATGTCATGCAAATGATAAGTTATTCGATTAGTATACTTAAAATACTTAAAAATATTTAAAAAATTATAGGTTTGCTAGCACAGACCGCTGGCACAGACACCTTCGTTGTCGTTTCAATAAATCGGTTGACGTTTGGTTATACTAAAACCGATATTTACCTCAATAACGATTCAATAACGAACACATTTCAGGGCAACGGGATTCCTGAACTATCTTTAACTTGGAAACAACAACGGATTGACATTTCTGGATCTTCATCTACCATTTCGTAAGCTTTCTATATTCAATATTTCATTGCACACAGCAGAAGAAAAATTTCCAATGATTCACGTTCAAATAATTAACATACACATACCACAAAACTAACGAAGTAGACTAAAAGTTTGGCAAAGAAAACACTAATTTTTGGAAAGGAATTACACAATTAGGAAACACTGCTCAAACATGGTAATTTCCCCGTGTATATTGAGCGCAAATGACACAACAACAAATATGTACATGTCAAGTTCATATACATATAAGTATTATCCCTACTTCGCTAAAGGATGCATTTAAAGAAACAACGCCCTTTTCTCGTACAGAGCATATGGTACATTTAATCAAAGATATCATACTTTATTTTATTAAGAAGTAATCATATTTCACGGGTGGTAAACTTCACGACATTATTATTATCGCATCTCGTCTATTAATTATTTATTTATATTTAAACATACATATTCACTTATTCGTTGAATATTGACTATTTAAATATCTGCCTAAAATATACGGTAAGGTAAAATATAAAACGAATAAATTTGTAAGCTATCAATATTGAGAGAATGTTAAAACTTATCAATGAACAATAATTTATTATATTATCCTTCAATAAAGTTTAAACGAAATCCGAAATTTAAAAAAAGTTAAGCTTGTTATTGTTATTATGCGGAATAACGGATATTGCTAACATATCCTTTATCGGAATTTATATCTGTTTTTATATATACGTATTTGTATATATATTTTAAGTGGTCATTATACACCGCAAAAATTATTGTCGTTGGAATGAAATCCTTTATCCGTTTTTAGTGACTTTAAAATCGAAGGAAAAGACTTAATATGACTCGGGCTACATATTGTAAAATGATATAACGTATTCCTTTCAATATAATCACACAAGGGACTCGAATACCCCTAAAATGTGTGTACACAATATCTGGAAGCTATAATGAATAGGAAATAAAGAGGTCGGCAGGGCATTCAATACATGGGTTTGAAAATTTAAAAGAAAATCAATTTTTGTATCTTATTTAATAGTACAATATGTCTGGAATATTCTCCCAAAATTTTAAATCGATCAGGGTAGAAATATTAAAGACATACCCATAAGATCCGCCCATCAGGCCACGTCAGGATAAACTTAAAATTTTAATCGCATTATTCTCGAAACTATTTTTAAAGTCGGTGGTTATGATTTTTTAAAAAGATATGAACCGATCTTAATCAAATTTTGCACACTTCTTCAAAAACATATTATCTAGTTCCTGTACAAAGTTTTTTTTTTATCATAACTTGTTTTATGAGGCAATACGTGGTGAAAATTTGATCTAAATATGGGATTTATGAGATTTCGTAATTTCAGACGAACCAATCATGAGTTATCCTGACCACGGCGAAAGAACTTTTTTTTTTAAGAATTCAAGGGGAATGAAGTGTCAATGGCTAAATTTTCAAGATTTTTTAATAAAAAATTCACAAAGTACTTGTCAAATATGTTTCTTTAATATGCTAAATTGTTTGAATAAAATACTTCATTTTATATCTTACAAAAAATTAGTAAATATACGCTTTTTTTTGAGCCATCAAAACCCATGTAACCCCATAAGCGAGTGTTACGGTTTAAGAATAAATCCCGATATTTCAGAGTGAGACAAAGTTAAACAGGAGACATTACGTCGGTTTTCAGAGTGTCAATTGATTGACTGATATTAGTATCACCTATAAGATTTATCGCACGGTTTTAGGAGCATCTGACCAGATGTGGGCATTTTGGGCATATGAATGCTTGAAATGTTGAGGCCAGATCGGAGGGGGTGAAATATTTCTTACATCGCTTGAGAAAATCTAAACATTTTGCAACATTTTTGGCGACATCGAATATGTGGTGATTTCAACGTAGGTTGTCACTGACATACATACCGAATATGGAAAGTTTTTCAGTTTCAACTATGCCAGTGCCATTCATGGATTATGAATGGATATTTATGTTTCGCTTTAATGACAGTAGACAGCATTGAGTTTTGGAAGCATTAAATTCCACTCTATTGATAGTTTCCCAATTGGTTATGCTGTTAATATTGGAATTTAATGAGCTTAACCTACACTGCAGCTCCCGTTCTATGGCCGGAGGAACGTGAGTCCGGGAATGAATATAAAAAGATAAAAACCAGAGAGTACAGTCATCAACAAAGGAATATATTTGATAAGAGGTAGTAGATAAGAGATCATAAATGAAAATTCAAGAGTATCGGAGACAGAACGGAACGCTTTTTTGAACCATCAAAACCCATGTAACCCCATAAGCGAGTGTTACGGTTTAAGAATGAATCCCGATATTTCAGAGTGAGACAAAGTGAAACAGGAGACATTACGTCGGTTTTCAGAGTGTCAATTGACTGACTGATATTAGTATCACCTATGAGATTTATCGCACGGTTTTAGGAGCATCTAATTTGTAAATATCAGACTTGATACCAATCAAGACAAATTAAATTGAACGTTCCGAAAGCAAATTTTTAATTAATTGAGAGTGAGTACATCGATCCTATTTTCGACAAAAGCGCCCGATGCCAAAATCTTATCAGAAGTAGAAATATCACGTGCAACTATCTTGCTTTCGCCATACTGATATACGCTTTTTTCCACTTTTCGGTGAGACCTGTTGCTGCGAAAACCATACTGCCGGTCATTGAGAATTTTTCGAGTTTCGATATATTCGGTTTATCAGCGTTTCCAGAAAGAAAAGAATATTCGTTTAGAGACGAACTGGATAAATACTGTTTTATATCACTGCGTCACTCTAGGATTTTCAAAAAATTGATTTTTTTATTGCTTTCAATGTCCCTTAGGACCTCAAAAATGATATGCCAATATATTATGGCCGAGAAATAAACCGCATTTTTCAAGTTGTCCGCACTAATAACTTAGCAATTTTCAACCAATTCACTTCAAGTTTTAACTAGATCTTTAAAAATATATTGTCTACCATAAATGTACAATAGAAAAACATTATCGACTCATTATAATTTAACATTTACAGAAGGTGTTGATACTGCCGTATATCCTTCCAAAAAAGAGAAGCCATCATTAAATAAATTATTCTACAAAAATTATGTTTAACAGTCAATCATATAGTCGTATACAATAAACTTCTACTTTTGTAAACTCGATTTATTTTATATTTATTCCGAAGAAAAAATCACAAAAAGCCTATTTTTACTACCCCTTTAAGTACTCTTGCTACTATAAGGGTTCGAAAGTGGATTCGTGCCATTAAAGTTTCGACGCACTGGAGTGTAGGCGGGGACAAATCTCAATCTGTAGTGTTGAATTGGCTTGTCCAAAAAGCTGACATCTGGAATGTCCTTGTAAATTAGCGATGGAATGGAGGATGAGGCATCATTTTTAATGTTTTTGACTTACGACCAAGTAGTATTTTTTGCTACAATTCATAATTCAACTGTTTATCTCAACTCTTTTTTATTTTTATTTTTATTTATTATTATTTTTTTTTATCTTTTACTTAAACCACTTACATTTTGCTGGAAAATTTAATTCGATTCTCCATTCACCAATGGCTGAGTCTATTGCTATTCAACTAAGGAAATCTTCTGATATTGAAATTGGAGGTGGCTGTGGCTTAGTGGTATATGCATAGACTCCTCAAGCAGAGGGTCACGGGTTCGAAACCCTTGCGAGGCAATTTTCTAAAAAAGTCTTTTCATGGAATTTGTATGTAGTTATATGTAAACCTGTCGGCGTCAACTCTGACATGAAGGCATAACACTGATGTTGGAGTGGTTGTTGGCTGGGTTAAATGTAACGAACTAACAACTAGCACGTACTAAGGCCCACTGGTTGAGGATGCACTGGCTCCAGTTTGACAACCACCTCTGGGAAAAATATCGAAACCTAAGACACCTAAGTTTCAAACTATTACACCACCCGCCCATGCCCTGGTGAAAAGCCAGAAAAAGGGTATTCATATACCCTTGGTGCGCGCGCGGAATTATAAAAAAAAAAAATCTCACCTAGTTATTGACTATCTCTTCTGCTACAGTCATAGACTTTTGATTTTGGATTGCTAATACTAGAGTGTGCCGGTTGCCGTTAAAGGTTTCAGGAAACGGGCCAGCGATGTCGATGGCTATTTGTTCGAATGCTGCTTCCCTCTTGGGCCCTTGGTAGCACACCTTATGCACTTTTTTCTTCATGAGGACCACTGGAATAGCCCACGGACTCTGCTATTCTTCAGTCAGCCCCCCAACTTTTATCTTCAGCACCATTTCAGTAACTTCTGTTTGCTTTGCCAATAGCAGACGCCCTACAGATTGACGGATTGGACGGGCGCCTCCGGTGTCAATGTGCTGTTGAACAAGTTGCGTACGTCCATATTTTTGTCTTGTGTATTCTGTGTTGTGTAGCATATATATTAGCGTGCTCACCGATTAGTTTGTCTGCCAGGATACGCTGCTCCTGATCCAAATTACAGAGGCTGAGGATTTTGTTATTGATTTTGATACTCTGGACACCCGCGACCGGTGTTGCAGGATTTTTTTCGCCTCAATAGATGCAAATTTTTCACAATATCTCCTCTTTCACCTTTACACTGAATGTGTTTGGATTTAGAATCCTCACAGGAATCATGTTGTTCTTTGGTTTCACTATATATGTAGATCATATCACATAAATAGAATCGGCGGCTATCCAAACCAGCTTCCACTTTTGCTCAAACAATTGCTTCCGACGAAAGCTCTAGAATTTGATTTCTGCAGATAACGATTTTTAAAATGGAAGTGTTGGCGTTTCCGTATATCATCGGTATCTCCGTGTTTCCGTATTTCAGAGTTTGAGCCCCAAAGTCCATGTTCTTTTATGAAATTTGTACCAATGATACACTCATCGTATATTTCAGCCACCAGAAAAACATGAGAAAAAGCTATTCCGGCCAGGTGGATTTTTATGCAGACTTCACTATATATCTTAGCCGTTTCTCCTGTAGCTGTTCTACAGCTGTTATTGCTGGTGTTATGCAACCGGCATGTCTCACCGGCGGTGTATATAATTTCTCTACACTTAGTCTTACATAGATGACGCTGTTCACATTCAAATTGATGTCAGTATTATTTTAAATTTCTTTTTGTGGCTTTTCACTAAACTTAATTTGCAAATGCATTCGGAAAATGAAAAGATATACATGCTTTATGAAAAAAATTCTCGAACAGTTTTGATAATGAAAATTATGTCTTACCAATCGAGAATATCTACCTAGGTAGATCTTGGCAACGCTCCAAGATTTGTGGGTCAGAAATAAATTTCTTTTTCAATTTTTTTAGAGGTTGGGTAAGTTTTTAAGCTCCTCGAATTTATAAACACAATTTCTTTTAAAAATAAAATTGTTTCTTCGCTCGATTCCTCTTCGCAGGCATTTTCTTCATTTATTTTCCAAATTCGAGTTTAATAAACTGGATATGGCATATAGGTCACTTAGAAACATTAATATTCTGATATATTATACCCTCCGAAAACATTCAGACAATTTTGAAGAATTTTTTGTTAATAAAATATCCAGTGAATGAAAGGTTCCCAAAGTGGAACAGGTGTTTAAAGGGATTTTCAGAAGTTAACTTAAACATAAATAAACTAAGGAATCAACTTGATAATCGAACACTCTTTTGAGCTGTTCATACTAAAAATTTTGATACAATTTGTACAGCTAGAATTGATATATAATAAATAATAATAAAGATAAATAATAAATGTTCATTCTTTTAAATTCTCCTAATAATATCTGCCTAATCAGTCAAGTCATCCAATGTTACTCGTATTTCTAATGAGTAAACAATGTCCTCATTCGTTCCCATAAACAAAAGTAGATTGGGGTCAAGTCTGAAAACTGTGGCGACTGTAGAATTAGTCCATCCCGCCTTATCCACGAATTATTATACACACGATTTTATCACTCTCTGGCTGGTCTTTTTTGTAGTGTGTAGCATTCGTAGAAAAACCAGATAACCTTTTCTTAATAACACAAAATTTCTATTGCTTAGCACTGAACGCATAATTTAAAATATTTTAAGAGTAATTTCACCTAGGGGCTACCCAAATTATTGCGTTTAACTACACAAGCTCACTGCATTTCCGCAGATTTTCATTCTTACTCACTTCTAAGGTACGTAAAACTCTTAGTCTTTCTCGTAGTTAATTTTTTTATACTGTTTTTCCAAGGGTTGAAAAAACCCGAACTAATTTTTGTTTTGTACTCGTGGTTGTGATAACCTACCAAAACAAACAAAAAAGTAAAAAACAGGATGATCGGACCAACGCAGGCCCAGCTAGGCTGGACTAATAAATGAGAGAGCTCAGGTATGCCTTGATGAGTGAGATCGGTAAGGTAAGCATTATATTGTCGTCGGAAAACGCTCTATTCAAGAACTTTGTTGCAAATCAATATTGCACTTAGCACTGTAACATTGAACACGATACAGTGGCTATAGCGCCTAATTGTGTGTGCGGTGATTGTCGACCGATATACACGAAAACCAGCCAAAAAAAATATATATATATAATAAATTGATTAGTAGCAAATGATAGAGATCTATAATTTGATAAGAGTAAGATACTTTAACTGCCCATGTTATCGTTCGGTTCGGTTTAGTATTACGTGAGTGATTTTTATTTGGTGAGAGTATATGCATGATTTTGTGTGATTCATAAAAAAAGTTCGGACGTAGGCTTTGAATATAGAATTTAAATAATAATGATCAAAGATCATTTTGCAATCCCTTAAAAAATTAGAGAATACAGTAAGAAGAAATTAATGGAGATCGTTCAGATTTTCAATTCTATCCTGCGGTAACTTATCGAAATCGATTTTTCTTCATATTTCCAAAGTTTAGACATTCAAGAATATGACCGGAACAAATGAACTTTAATCGCGTTTTTCTCAAAAGTACTTTTTTCGATTTGACGAGCACAATATCTCAAGTTCTAATGAACTAATTTATTTAAAATTTGGCGTGAATGAACATTCCTTTATTATTTTTTTTCAGTTTCGTTTGGCAAGTCATCATGAAAAGACTCACACCACAACAGCGTTTCCCAATTTTTCAGCGGTATTACGAAAATCAGAGTTCTGTGAGAAATGTTTTCCGTGCGATTCGAGGAACTTACGGTGCGCATAATTGACGTACTGAAACCACTATTGCCAATACCATTCGTAAATTTGAGCCCCAGTTTACATTAGTAGATGCTACTCGACAGTTACACCACATCCAGCACGTAGTGAAGAGACTATAGTAGCTGTAGTTAAGACTGTATGCGAAAACCGTGACGAATCGATTAGTCGTCGTTCTCAGCAGCTTGGCTTGTCATATTCGACAACTTGGCGTATTTTACGTGAAGATCTCGGCCTAAAAGCGTATAAAATTCAATTTATGCAAGAATTGAAGCCAGGCGACTTGAATTTGCGTCATGGAAATGAACTCTGGAAAAACTCAATGAAATTCCGGTGTTTTATCGTGAAATTTTGTTCAGTGATGAAGCCCATTTCTGGCTCAATGGATACGTTAATAAATAAAATTGCAGTATTTGGGCTGATGGGCAAACCGGAGAGTACAAGAGCTACCATTACATCCATTAAAAACAACGGTATGGTGTGGTTTATGGGCTGGTGGAATCATTAGTCCATATTTCTTCAAACTTGAGGCAAATCAGAATGTTACCGTCAATGGTAACCGTTATTGCGCCATGTTAACGGACTATGTGCTTCCTGAAATTCAAGCACATGGTCTCGGTGAGCTCTGGTTTCAACAATACGGCGCTACGAGCCATACAGCGCGTGAAGCAATGGACTTGTTGCTACGGTAAATTGGCCGCCTAGATCGTGCGATATCACATCTTTGGACTATTTTCTCTGGAGATATGTAAAGTCTCAGTTCTACAGGAATAAGTCAGCTACGATTGACGCTTTGGAAGCCAACATTACTCGTGTTATACGCGAGATACCAGTCGCTATGCCCGAATGAGTCGCCTAAAATCGGACCTTCCGAATGGACCACTTCAGACGTAGTCGTGGCCAACATTTACATAATATCATTTTCAAAGAGCAAATGAAATGTTCTTTTAGCCGATAATAAAAATTTTAAGTTCACTTTCAAATTTATGTATTTTATTTTAGATTATAAATCAAACCTAACGATGAATCACCCTTTAATAATCAAGTTAATGAATAGAGTTCTCTTTTTGCTTTTCATTTAAT
The DNA here is from genome assembly GCA_907269105.1 of Volucella inanis. Taxonomy (NCBI): domain Eukaryota; kingdom Metazoa; phylum Arthropoda; class Insecta; order Diptera; family Syrphidae; genus Volucella; species Volucella inanis. Next base: position 108,858,405 of record OU026157.1, on the reverse strand, counting down.
CATACTTTTTTTTAATTTATTTTTGGGTTTGCTTGGTTTTTGGTTTTTGTGGGTGAATTTAGCATATGTTCCCAACTTTTTTACGTTTTTGTATTGTAAAGTTATGGATTTCTATTTGAAAAAAAATTGATTTTGATTTGCTATATACTGATAAGATAAGATAGGAATGCAAAATACGTGATCGTACGCATCCAGGTAGTTGTTGTGCAACGTAACTTGGTCGTTGAGCTCCTTTCTATTAATATTCCTCATAACAAGATAGAAATCTGTAAAAATAAGCTATATCAGTTGACGTGATTGACTGCAGAAGTTATGAAAACTCCTAACTAACAGACTCAAGTTCGAGCTATCGCGTTAAGGAGATAAGTGATATTGCTTAAGTGTGCGCCTGATCTCCAAAATGAGATTCAAAGTTTAATAGATACGATAAATGATATTTTACATAGCTTCTCGTTTTAACAATTCGGCGCTGGTCCATCTTCACCAATACAATCTTCGGAACACTTCGCAGTAGAAGTTGGAATCAGATGTGGAAGTTTAGTTCAGAAGAAACTACCTGAGGAAATAGGAGCTCTCCCCAAATCTCATCACTAAACAGTATTTTGTAGCATCGCAACATATATAGCCACAGCAAACAAAACACTGAGTTCTTAATCTCGGTTTAATTCTTATTCCTGTGCGCATAAGGGCCAGCCATTTTCAGAAATATGATCAACCATCAGAGTATCATTTAAACACGTCGCAAATTTTCTACCAAGGTTTTCCAGGTATGGAAAATGTTAGAACGAAGAAATCAAGTCAAGATCTAAATCAGAATAAAATATGTGAATTAGATCAAAGCGTTTTAGAGGACAGTGTTGGAGGTTTAAACTTATTTGATTCTGGAAAACTTTCAAATATTTTTTCTTGGAAAGTTTCGATAGTAAATCAATTCCTCTTAGTGTTGAACAGTTCATCTTTCACGTCGAAATATTCTTATAAACAATGATTATCATTGCATAATTTACTGTCGGGGTCAGTGACCACATGGTTCTGAATTCATGTTACTTGAAACAAAAACTCAACGTCGTGCGAATTTCGGAAGGCTTTAATATCGATTTGAGATAATAACATCAGACCATGAGATACGCAGGCAAATATAAAGAAGCAAGAAAGCAAAAGCCAAGGGAATCGCTCAGACAATTTAAGCTGGAGAATCTCTTCATTATTTCTGAGAGCCCCAAATTCAGAAGGAGGCAAGCTCTCACTTTTGAAAAACAACATTTGTATCTTAAGTTCATGGAAGTTGAGAAAGATCTTTCCGATATTGGAGATAGCTTAGGGGAGCAGCTTATTAGTCGTCGAAGGTTTGCTCAGGAGCTTATGTATAATGAGATTCCTTTTTCTACTTGTCTTGATTCTATTACCTAGCAGGGATATGGCAGCAGTAAGGGGGAGTCTAATGAGTACACTATTTGATGGAATAGGTCACAACTTTTCAAATTGCGCAGGTAAAAAGAAGCTAACTTTTTGTTATACATGCGGTGTTAAGAATATCATTAAAATTAATTGCAGCCGCTGCAATTCTTTAAATGAAAGGAAGGATACCAGGAAGGCAGGCAATTGACATTCGGATCATACTTATCCTCCGTCAAAGCAAAACCTTCAAGTTTTGCGAAGATCACCAAAGACTATACAACACACATAAACTCGCAATTAACACAATTAGATAAGCGTAGCACTTTTCAGACTTTTACAAAAATTGAAATATATTTTCAAGACTTCTCGATAGTGGAGCATCCATTTTTCTTTTTGGAGAAGGAGAGTTAATCTCTCTGTTACTTTTAACAAGCTTAAGAGAACTATAAATTTTTTTATAACAACATCATTACTTTTTACTTTAGGAATCGATTTTTGGGATGCTTTTGGTTTGGTTCCAGTATCTGTTTTCGAAATACGTCCTGAGCAATATTGCATTCTTGCAGAAACAATAGCAAGATTTTCATCTTTTGATAAGCATTCCATTTCACTACCCATGCAAAAGCGTAAAACTAGAAAAAGCAAACTTTGTTTGGATGCTCGAAGAGTTAATGAGCATACTTTAAAGGATGCTTATTTCTTACCCATTATTGGCGCTATCCTAGCAAGGCTCAAAATTCATCTTTTCTCAAGACCTTAAGGACAGGTTTTAGTAAATGGCTCCCTCGAAAACAGCTAAAGAGAAAACCGCCTTTCTTGTACCAGGTCAAAGTTTATTTCAATTTAAAGTAATGCTGTTCGGATTGAAATTTGCCACACAAACCACACTTGATTGATCGGGTTATTCCATACGAGTTGCATGAAGATAATCTTTTGATTATTGCAGATGCTTTTGAAAATAGCATTGAATTTATTGTCAAAGGTAGGCAAGCATTTTACAACAGCCAACTTAACATTAATATTGAGAAATCTAAGCTCTGTCAATGGGAGATTTAATATCTCGGATATATTATCGGCGAGGATAGATTAAAAGCGAATCCAGACAAAATAAGTGCTATTGAGAACTTTCCTCGACAACCACACTTAATTGTGAGACGATTTTTAGGTATGTCTCAGTGGTACATGCGAATGGCTTCCAACCTTGCACCAATTGCAGCATCATTAACAACATTTTTTAACATAAAGTTTACAAATAAATGGACTCCGGAACCGCTTGACTTGTTTTCAAAATTTAAAAATCTATGCTTACATCCCCACCGGTACTTTCACCACCAGATTTCGACAAACCTTTTTTTTATTCAGTGTGAAACTTCGACATTAGGCGTAAGTGCGTGCGTTAATACAGATCGACTCAGATGGTGATGAGAGACTAATGGCGTTCATGTTAAAGAAACCTAATACAAGCTACAATGAGCTTGAATGCTTATCAGCGTTATTCAGTGTTAAAAAGTTTCGATCATATGTGGAGGATACAAGGATTATCACAGATCACGTGAGTCTCAAGTGGTTAATGTCACAAAGTGATCTTCATGGTCGCCTAACTAGGTAGTCTTTATAAATCATTCGATTTTGAGATAGTTCATCGAGAAGGCAAACAATATATCGTTGCCGGTGCATTATCGAGGACTGAGAATGAAGAAATCACAAAAAGAACAGAAGAAATAGATTTGTTAAACGGATCTTTTAAATAAGAAGAGTACGTAAGATTTGTTTCGATGGTAAACTCGTATCCTGGAAGATCTCCGGATTTGAAAGTGTCTGTCTTTATTGATACTTTATTGATTCAAACTTAATCGTATTTATACAAATTTATTACTTACTTAGCATAACTTAAATTACAACTTATAATTATCATACAATTTGCTAATTTGATAAAAATTCAAAAAATTTTGTTTATTTAGCAGAAGTTAAGTGCAACAAAAAATTATCTAATTATTCACGATTATATGGCTCGAATTTCGTCCAAACAACCTTGCGTTTACTGCGTTTGTTGGTTCAAGGTAAAATTCACGAATTTCATGACATGTTCTCTATGTTATGAAACCTTATCATTGACCCAAAGTGGTAGTCGACGTGGTACAGTTTGTTAACAGCTGTTAAACTGCAAGGTTTCCAAAATCCCGAACGTATCTTTGAAACCGGTTTCCCATCCGAGAATTCCACTATTTACACTTTGGAAAGAGTTACATATTGACTTTGTGAAACCGTTTCCTTTCTCTAAAAATGAAAATACAAAGGCTATTGTGCTTCTGGATAGCTTCTGTAAATATTTGATATGCAAACCGCCTCAAAGTTAGCCATTAAAATACTGCAGGAAAATAAGTTTGATCTATTTGCTATACCTGAAATGTTATCAGTTTGTATCCAAAAATTTAAAGATTTTCCAAGTAAGAGTAGAGTTGAGCAATCGCTCACTGGCTTTTATTCCGCACCAGAAAGAGAATGTACATTCAGGGGATTAGTCAGAATGATACAAAAATTTGGGATTTGCACCTTGTTCGTTGAGAAACATATTTGATGACTCTACCGGATACACTCCTTATTATTTACTTAAGAGCATTAATATGGTAACGCATGGTAGTGTGTATGAGCCTTTGCGAAAGCTTGAAAAAGCTCCAACATTTTTAAACAGATTGGACAATCTGCAGAAAATAAGTAAGGAAGCTTTCAAAATCTTACAATTAGTTCAAAGAAAACGAGCTAATACCTATAACTTGCAGCTCAGGCCAATTGAATATGCCATTTGGTAAATAGTTTTTAATCGCAACTTTCATCAAAGGGATGCCTCCAAAAAATTCTCTGTTAAACTTGCGCCTAAGTTCACCAAATGCAGTGTATTAGAGAGAATTTGCAGAAGTTTACGTGTTTACATGTGAAAGAAATAAATTCTTAATATGCATGAGACACTTAGGACGTGTGCCTATCCCACGTTTGACCAAGCAAAATAAAAATACAGACCGACAAGATTCTCCAATTTCATCGTCCTGGAATAAGTCCATCTGATTTGATTGTTTTGAAACATTTGTAGAGAATTCAGATAACATTTTCTTAATTACACAAATTTTTTTTTGCTCAGCACTGAACGCTGAACATCTTCCTTTCGATCTGATCTCTTTAAGTCTTCCAAAGATTTTTCACGCTGACGGAAGGTACCTAAGGTATGTAACATGCTTAGCCTTCTTCGTCGTAGGTAATTTTTTTTATACTGCGTTTCCTAAATTTGAAAAAGTCCGAGCTAGTTTTGCTTTGGTACTCATGGTTGTGATTATCTCACACAAAAAACAGAAAAAAAAAACAAGCTTTCTTTTAGATCAGAGAAGAGCGCCGAAATACCTGGCGAACCATCCTCCAAGATAATCTTCCGAAAAACCGCCTCTAAAAGGGAACGTGAACGAGAAAGCGTAAAACAGAGTACCTAGACTCTCGGAGCACTAGTTGCCACGTTGCCACAACATAAGGAAGACTCTCTTCAAAGATCTCCGTTTTTCGCCAAAAACAAAATTAAATAAAACCAAAGTGCAAAGTTCATTTGAAAAAACCCATAATAATTATTAAAATAATCGAAAATAAAAAAAGTGTAAATCAATAAACTCATCCTGACGTCATGATCTGCGGATTTCAGAGATAAGAGTGATTTTATTATTAATCATTATATTATGATAACACAAAATGTATCTAGCACCCCATATCGAGCTAAGTATGCTGAGCCAAGCCGGACCGACAAGTGAGAGAGCCAAGGTATGCGTGATGGGGGAGATCGGTAGGGTGAGCATGATATTGTAGTCGGAAAAAGCTTTCTTGAAGAACTGATGTGGCAAATTCGAGATTTCAAGCGCGTATCAACTTCAGAGAAGAATTTATGAAGGTTGGGAAGGGATTTAGTCTAGAGAATGGACAGAGAAAATGTCTAAACGAATTGGACCAAATGAGTGATGGTATAGGGTGTACCAATCTTATCAGAACTAACGCGGACCCCATTACAAAGCGCTATTATCCTGTTTCACCAGTAGTCTAAGAAAACATTAACAGAGAAGTGGATGAAATGGTCCAGGCGGTCACTATCGAACCTGTCCCTAGTCCCCTCTTGTCCTGTCAGGGTACACGGATTGAAGCGATCAGTAGAAAACTGGTTCTGATTTCCCAATATCTGGAAAGTTTGCCATCTATGTTCGTTCACGGCGACACTAGATAAACTCAAAAATGCTTAATTCTTGTCCTCTTTGAATATTAAATCTGCCTACTGAAAAATTCCAATGGCTGAGAGTTCGAAGAAGTACACGGCACCTGTTGATAAGCAAGCCGACATGTGTGAGAAAGCAAAGTCCGTCTGCGCTGGATAACTAAATGTCACGCCAAGTAATTGAGGCGGCGTATGGAGTCCGTAGTCGAGATCCGAGAAATGCAACATTCATTTTAAAAATGAAATGCAAGGAAACGCAAGGATATGTTGAGGAATGCTAGGAAACTCAAAGGGTCAAAAATGAGCATACATAAGGATCTGCCCTATAATACTCGACAGCGTCGGGCAAAGATGATCCTGGTCATGAAGGAGCTCCGTCTTAAAGTGTCAAAAATGAGAATCTCACTACGGGACGACAAACTTTTCATCGAGGACAAGGTCTTTTCTTGGGACTCCGTCCAAGGGTTGGGATGTTGAGAAAATATTGTGGTTGAAATTATTAAATTTCTTTTTGATGAATTTTCAATTTACTTCAATTTATTTTTAAATGAAAGCTCATTTACAAATAATGGAAGCCAAACTTCAAATTTGACATCAAATGTCATTGCAGCCAGTGATGCCAATTTTCAACTGCTACTGCCCAATGGGAACTCTTTGGCTATACCCACAAGCTCTAAGCCACATTTACATGATGCATTATGTGCTCGAGTCTACCAGAGTGAAGACGAGAATTGTTTAGTAAATAAGAATATTAAATTATAATATAGCAGGTTTAAAAAAACAAAATTAATGCTGTGAATTTTTTTAATTATGTTAAAAACTTTGATATATTTGTATATTTTGAAACCCATCTTTTAGATTTTGATGAAACTAGATTTAAAAACATATTTTTAAATTATGAACGTAACTAGGCATCTGCAGTAAAAGCATAATCATTTGGAAGAGGAAGTGGAGGTACATTATTTGCACAGTTATTTGTACAAGTTTTAAAAGATTGGGTGAATTGCAGACCCAATGTTGTTATCAATACAACCAACTGCGATGTAGTTTTGTTACCAATTTATTTAAACTGCAACGACTGGCAACGAGAATTTGACAGACTGTGTGATTCACTTCAACTCTTGAATGCTTCTCGGTGATTTTAATGATCGGATAGGGTTCTCTCAAAATAATTTCGTAACTGGATATGATGGCGTATACTTAAATAAAAATCGCAAATCGAAGGATTCAGTCTGTGACAGTAAAGGATCAAAAATACTGCAAATTGCCGATGAGTATGACAGTAGTGTTCTGAATGGTAACTGTGCAGGCGACTCGGAAGGCCAATTCACGTTTATTCGAGGATCATCGTGTTCAGTTATTTATTGATTACTGTTTTATACCTGATAAATGGAATGATATTTTGGATAACTTCCAAGTTGGAGCGGAGATTTTTTCTGATCACATGCCCCTAGAAATAACCATATCTGGAACTGCAAGTGTAAACAATGTGAGCTTAAAACAATTAGGTCTTTTACCGAAGCTAGTCTGGAAAGATCGAATACTCGATATTTATCAACACAACTTGAATGTGATTATTGAAGAACGAAAAGCCCAAAATAAACCAGCTGATATCAAAAATTTGACACTAATTATAAAGAAAGCTATACCACCGAGCAAAAAGGCAAAAGTTAATACTGTGTTTAAACATAAGTGGTTTGATCCAGAATGCTTGGAAGACAGAAATAAATATTTTAGAGTTTTAAAGCTATTGAGAACATACAACTCCACTATCTTTAAAGTACTCTACAGCGAAGCCAGCAAGGAGCCAGCAACTCCTATGCTTATTGATGACAAACTTGATGCACCTTCTTCTCTTGAAGATGTTAAGTAAGCTATACAAAATTCTAAACAACATAAAGAATCAGGATATGATCGAGTTACTTTTGAATATAAAAATGCTACAGACGAATTTAAAAAAAATCCTTACGGGAGAATTCAACAATATATTCGACACCGCTCATGTCGGATAATTTCAAAAAATCTATAATATTTCCATTACATAAGAAAGGCGACTATAAAGATCCAGCAAACTACAGGGGTTTTTAATTTTTAAACACGTCGGCCAAGTTGTTAGCAGCTTTAATATACAAACGGATTAATGAATGAGTAAAGAAAACAGCATCCTTACAGATTTCCAAGCTGGATTTAGAAAGGCCTTTTTTGTCAATTTTCGTGCGGCTTTTGACCCGATACCCCGCCAAGCACTCTTTTAAAAATTTTACAAAAATGGTATATCAACTAAAATTATTCGTATCTTGAGAGCACTAGATGAGAGTAATGTCGCAATTGTCTTGCATGGTGATCTAACCACAAAAGAATTTGATACCTCAATGGGAGTTAAGCAAGGGTGTATACTCAGCACATTACTGATGCTGTACAAGGAGGGATAAACTTTTACGGAGTAAAAATTCCAGCGTTGATGTATGCAGATACCATTGTATTTCTCAGTAACTCTGTTGACGGTCTTCAGCGGATGATTAACAGGCTTGACAGGTACTGTATTACGTGGAATCTAACAGTCAACCTGCAGAAATCAAAAATCATACTCCATACTTTCCATACTCTCGTTTGGAAAGGTGGAAATTTGATGGTGAATTCGTTGAGATCGTGCGGGTGTATAAATATCTGGGTATGTTAGTATCACAAACTTAAATGTAAGCAGACACCTTGAAAAAAAAAAAACTAGCAGATACTAAGCGAGCTATTTCTTCGATATGGGACCGATGCATTAGAAACAACTACTATATGTGTTACATATAGAAACTGATAACCTACCCATGCTCCTGCATACCTTGAGAATGCACTTCAATTATATTATAAAAGTATTGGAGATATAAGGATCAAGGATTTCGAACATAATATTGAGAAGCATTTTAAGAATGAACGGAGGTATTTGCAATGTACGGAAGAAAATTGCATCAGACTGTGGAATGGACCTAGTTATTCAGACAGATGAACAACCTTCCTCTCTAAGAGTGAAATTTAATTCGTTGTTGGAGAAATTCAATCAAGTGGCGTATGAAAAATATGGTATACAGAAGATGCTGAAATATCGTTGTTCAGGAATAACTACAGCAAATTGAACTATCATATAAACGAAAACACATACTTTCTTAACTGCTATTACATGGACAAAATCAGTACGATCTTCAGAATGAGAGGTGAGATAATCAATTTAAATTTTATACACCACTGCACGGATCTACCAGCACTCTGCGAACTTTAAAACATGGAAACTAGGGAAGATGTGTTCAATTTTGTTGTAGTATGCCCAGTTTTGAAGGAATTTCGTGTTTTGCTGTTTGCAAAAGATATTTTAAAAGAAGAAGAAGCATTAAGCTTTTTGAATGGGGAGAGAGGTTGGGACAACTACACCGTAGATGCACTGCGATACAGAAAACGAGTTTTAGAAGCAGATTTTTAATAATATTATATTATTTTATTTAATTTTCGATTGGTAATTAAATTCAGTTTGTAATACTATTGTCAACCTGGTAGCCGGCCATAGGCCAAACTAATTAGACTTAATGTAATTAATCATTGTTAACCATTAATCTGAAATAAAAGTCATTTTAAACTAACTTACTAACTACACGGCATTCACTATTGCGGGAAAGAAACTGTATCAATTCTGGCGGATGCTTTTGGGCTCCACAACATTCCCGCTATTTGGCAGTGTTTAAAGATACAGTCCTTGGAGCCGAATGTATTCGTTTATCTGGATAATGTCATTATTTTGTCAAAGACTTTTGAGAGACATTTGGAGATCCTTAAGGTAGTACTAGATCGTATCAGAAACGCGGGCTTGGTGTTGAATCAAGAGAAGTCCGAATTTTTTCAAACCAGAATTGAAATACAGTGCACATGGATAAAGTTCTGTGTCAGCCCATGATAATGTTGATGGCGGTATATACAGGGTGTGCCAGTTTAGCTTTATAATCTTTTAGGATTCCAAAAAATTTTTTGGCAGAGGGAGACTATTTTCACTCCATTTCAAGTTACAGCCCACCAAAGTGGATGAACTCTAATTTGGAGGTGTAACCACTTTAAATGCTATAACTTCCAAACTAGTACAGGTACAAAAATAGTTTTGAACATTTCGAAAAGATAATTTAGTAGTGCATTCTTAGATGCTTTGGGTACATCTGTGCAGCAACGAAAAAGTTATGGCTCGTTAAACTTTTAGAAAATTTTGCAAGGACAAAGATTTCATAAAATTTATTAAGTAAAAATTTTAAGAAAAATGCATTTAAAGTAAAAAAAATTTAACTGCCAATTTTCATGATTTTGAGTTTTACGAGTCATAACTTTTTTGTTCTTGCACAGATGTACAAAAAGCATTTAAGACTTGAATGCACTACTATCTTTATTATATTATTATCTTTTCGAAATGCCTAAAACTGTTTTTGTACCTGTAACAGTTTAGAAGTTATAGCGTTTAAAGTAGTTATACCTACAAATTAGAGGTCATCCACTTTGATGGGCTGTAACTTCAAATGGATTGAGAATGTGCAATACAATTTGTTGTTTGGCGGAACTTCAGAAATACGCCCTTAAAGGATTACCCTGCTAAACTGAGACACCCTGCATAGACACACGCTTGAGCAATGATACTAAATTATTCAATTTAACCACAATAATCAGTCATTGAATCGCGCAATTATTAAATAACTTCGCGCTTTTTTGGAGTTCATAATCGTTTATTTGAACAAACCATCCATGAGCATGCCAGGGTAAATTAATTACCTATTACATGCTTTCTAAGTGATACACGCTACGTCAAAGCGCACGTGCTAAACTATACTGTTAATATAATTAATACTTTTGATTAGGTAATATTATGTATACCTGTTATAAAATCTTTGAGTTAAAGTCAACTCATGAAGCCGGATTTACTACTAAAATCAATTAAATCTGTTACGGCGTTGTCAGTATTTTATTCTTAATAAATTGTCGTAAGCTCTTCCCATAGTCATACGAATTATGATCCAAAAATGTTAAGCTTAGTTCAATTTCCAAGCTGATAGCAGCATTAAACTTTATTCCAATTGAGATTGCTACCGGACCACAATAAACGTATAACTCCTTCTAAACATCCATGACATTCGTTGAAAACTTTAATGACATTAGATAAAATATAGTAACGTATGTAGTAGTCAATTCACTTTCACGATCTTGTGATGCGACAGCTCTCTATTATTGCTCTGAAGCTACGTGAGTTATAATCCAAAATAAAAGTCTTCGGTACCACTACAGTTTATCTTATTCAGGATATAGGCATAGAATTTCATAAAAAAATAATTGCAAATTGAACAGTCAAAATGTTGAATTGACATCGGCCGCCAATAGTTAGGTGACAAAAAAATAAATTACTTTTTCTGCTTATAAGCGTTAGCCGATATTTGACTCTACTGTAGTCAACGCAACCTACCTCTGCGGTATAAAACCATCTTTAACAACTCTTCAATTTAATTTTTTCTTTGGATAAGCTCAATTTTTTTTTAATTTTAACACTATAAGTGAAAATTGAAAGACGTATCAGAACCTATTAAGCAATTTTGAGGGGTTATAAAAAAAACTTAGCAGAATTGTTTTTATATTCAAGATCAACAAAAAAACACAATTCCAGTATTAGGTAGGTATATTCATTTGTGTAAAATATGTGTAGGATTTTCGAGGCAAACTTTAGCAGTAATTAAGATATTTTAGTTAAGTACAAAAGTATTGATAGGTATTACGTTAATTTTTTCAACAATCCACCCTCTTAACTCTCTTTTTCTGAGTTATGATAATATCATAGCTTTCAGAAATGCTAAGCGCATTATTTTGGCGGCTGAAATAGGACGATCGATTTCCCTCACCATAGCCCGGAAATTGACCATGTGTACCATTGCTGTACTTACCATACATTAAAATGCGTATGTATTAATAAATATTTTGCATAGACTTAGTAAAAAATTATGATATGTCTTCATATTCTTATTCCACCTTCAAAATTGCATTCTTCCACTCGCGGTACAACACGATACATACATATTATGTACTAAAGAAATTAGCAAAATCTTAACAAGATTTTACATTAGCTCTCAATAGAGGTACGCGGTTTAAGCGAATTTCAAGAATCACCGATAAAAATAAACGTGACATTTATGCAATTTTTTCTCATTGCAGATGGACCTCATTTATTATGCCTACTTATATTTCATTTGACAAAATATTACAGGCTTTTGTAACTTGATAAGTTTCTTTACTGGCAAGAGTTTGGACCCATACAAATTTTGTATACTATCAAAAATTTTTCTTTCATATCCTTACCTGGGTATGCAATAGCAGCGCGTACGTTTTTTTTGGGAACTGATTGCATGGAGATAGCGTCAAATCAGTCAATTCGTTAATTGAAAAATCAATTACGTCAAAAATCGTAATATGTAATGTTATACCTACTTAGTCTTTATTATGAAACTGAATATTTACATTCAGTGTTAAATAGAAATACATTTATTTCGACTCATACGAACATATGTATGTCCATCTACTTTGGACTTTTTATTACAAACTTTTAATAAAAACAATTAAATGTAGATACATTTATGTGTATATACACATGTACATATGGATGTGTACATGTACAATGTTTTACCGAATCTTTTCTCTTAGCTTTTAGAGTTTTAAGGTTTACCTTTCATCGATCCCTTTTAATTCTCGTTAAACATTATCATTGCCAAAAACTTCAATCTGTTGCAATTCATTTTACTATCCGAGATCATTTTTTATCATATTAAGATTTTGCACTGGTTTTATAAGCTAAAAACCTCATGGATATATTTTTTAAATTTATTTTGCCTTTATTAACTGTTAACATACATACGAAGTGGAATGTCCAGTTTTAAAGAGCAAATTTAATTCCAACTCGACACTATTTTCATTTTTCAGCTCACGAAAACGTGATATCAAAACAATACTATAAATGCAAGATAAACAAAACGAAAAACTCAGTCACACAATGGAAAAAAAGCAACGTAGAATCTAAAAAAAAAATAAATAAATAAAAGAGAAACGAATACGAGAGTCGCTTTAAAAAGGTCAACCCGGATATAAAACTTCTGAAAAGTTGGAAAAACTTAAGAATTTTAGGAAGACTCGCAAAGAGGTTGAGCCGGTTAAATAAATATTTAAAAGCGCCCTTTTATCTCCATTAAATTTATTGCTGCATTTGAGAGTCGACTCATCCGTGGGAAGTTATTTTGCAACCCCTGTAACACTGAGCGGCAGGTGAATTTACAACGTGACATAAAAACAAAAATGTTTTTTTTTCACCTTATAGCACCATTTTATTTCACATCCCGCACTATCGATTTTTTGCACTTTATCAAAAATGAATAGAATAAATACATATGTATACGTCACAAGAGTCCTGTCTTTCCCAAACAGAAAGAATAAATGCTTAAGATTTTTTTTTTTGAGATTTATGGGATGCGCTGATACATGGCACCTCCCGATTTAATTCGGTGATTCTATACTCGGTTCGTAATTTAGAACAAATTGAGAGATAAGACAATATTTTTTATGATGAAATTAACCAGAGATATAACTTTTCAAAATGTATTGGAAAATACAGTATATTATTTTTCACACAAAAAAAAAAAAAAAAAATAAAATAAAATAAAACAAGTTACAAAAACCAGAAACCCACAACTAACCATCCAACACTCTATCCAGTGACACGCAAACTGAAATAGCAACTTCGAAATAGAAAGAGTATGTAGAGATTTGCTTATCACCTCGCCATTGCCTTGCCGATGAAGTATCCAACAACAAACATGTTAAAGAGGTAAAGATAAAGAGCTGCTGGATTTTAAATGCCTTCACATGGATTGTGCTTGTGCATGAAAAATACTCTTAAGTACCACTTAGTTTGAAAAAACTTCTTAAATCTAAATGCACATTCCCATATAAACAGGTAGGGAGAGAAGATTACATACTGACCAAACATGGTCAAACAATAAATTTATCGATACATATGTACGGTTATGTATGGACACACATTTTACGCCACATAAATGTTCTTTAATATGATTAACACAACACCAGACATTTTAATTGCATAGCAATAGAGAATGAAACGATTGAAAATAATACTCTTTCGTTTTCACGGAGTAAATTTCGCGGTATGTGGAGTGTGAGGTCAACACTATATGCGTTGCAGCTTGTTTGGAAGGTGTTCGGACTTATTAGTAGTTGTGAAGATTTTCGGAGAAGTTGGAACGTCTTAAACAAGTATTGAAAGGCATAGTTATTATCTAAATTAAAAAATCTTTTCATGTAGTTATTTTAAATTTTTTACAAAAACAAAAAAAATCCGTAAAATTTATTTGATGCTTCTGATTCCGAAAATCATTCGTAATATGTAACTATGTAACTATGTAACCATAACTAACTATGTAACTATTTTTTTCTTTTAACTAGACAAGTTATTGGCCTTTATTTTCTACATTAAAAATAAAAATTATTCTGAGATATCTCGGCTGGCTTTCAATGGGCTTGCCTTAGTGTCTTCTGTACATGGGAAACCTTTTGATATAAGAAACGAAAACGTAACGGACACTTATAGATCCCTTGGGGATGCTGTTGGGACTTGTTCAAAGAATTTATTTTTAAAAAAATTGTTAATAGGATTTAACAAAAAAACTGAATTGGATATGGAAACCCTTCCGCACAGCGTGTGATTTTAATTACATACTAAGGTTATTACTTTAACAATTTTTGGAAGCGTGTTTAATAGTGACCATTTAATATCCTTTGGACCACATCTGGACCTTTTGAAAGCCCATTTTGGACTCTTCTTGAAAATTCAATTTTTGAGAGTTTTTGGTAAGACTTCGTGGAGAAATTAATAAAACTTAAGGTCTCTTTCTTATGAATCCAATTAAATGGGAAGCTATTTTAAACCAGTTTTTCCAGTAAAAAAAAAAAAAAAAATCAAGGTAAAATAAAAAATAATTTTTTCCATGATTCCAATCTTTCGAAAATTGGATTTTATAGAGTTCTTATTGCTTATTTGTGTAGCAACATATTTTAAAACTTAAACATTATTTTCAGACAATAAATGTGTGTAATTCAATTATGAATACACAATAAAAACTGCGTGACTTTTCTGTCCCTTAGTAAATTTCACAAATCAGCTTATTTATACATCAATAATAGTCTTTCATTAAGAGAAATTAAAAAAAAAACAATAGATACAATATTGCTGACACTTGCTTTCTACATATTTGAAAAGAGAAAACAGACTTTTAACCATACTAAATCAAGTAGATACTTTTTATTTAGGCATCTACTCGTAAAAGTAGTTTTAGTATGCGAGGTATTCCAAATAAAATATGAATAGAGAAACCGGAAGAGCATTCCTTTGGCAATATGATGCCATAATATAAAGCCAAATTGTTATATTTGGGGTTATTTCGGTTTGCGTTAAATTTGGCTTTATTTCACTTTGTGAAATTGAAACAAGTCCTATTTGACGTTATATCATTTTATATGATATATAATTTTGCTTAACATATTTTAACTAATTACCATCATAAGAAGTCTGAAACAATTAAAGTGAAAACATTTAATTCAATGGTTTTGATACTTTTATTTTCAATGTATAGTACAAAAAGTTAGAGTTTAGCCGCTCACGCGACTTTATCGCTCCACTAAGGGAATGTCAACAAATGTCAGCTAGTGGCCTATGTCTTACAGGTACGTGCTGGGCGCGCCTCACTTGACTCCGCTAAGGGTATGTTAACAATCGTCAGGCAGGCTCCTATACCTGTAATATTGATGTAACGTACTAAACTGTGTTCCTGTATACTCATACTGAAATGATTCTTTATTTAGCTGTCCACCTCGCTTAACGAATGCCCTGACGAATTCTGTATTTCTTAGTCATTATAACAATCAGACATTTAAAGTCAACTTACATCGGTACCTCTCTCCTTTGTCCGCTAAGTGTGCAATTTAACAATAAAAATCACTCCTGAATCAAAACTCAAAAGGGGGTTTGGCGGGTGTAATTGAAATGGAAAAACGCTTGTTTCAACAAATGTGGCTTACAGTGCGCGCTCCTACACTGAATGAATGGCACTTCTAGAGAAATAAACTGTTTGTATTAAATAATTTGTTGCAGAAAGTATACCATATTTGGTACCGTTGAGAAAGTCTTGAAATGAAGTTAAAAAAACCTGCCCTAGTGAATTTGTTTTGCCTTACTTCCCTTATTTCATTTAGAAAATATTTTTATTAGTTTTAATTTTTAATTTTATTTAATTGGACACATGCCTTCCATATATTATATTGATTAGATTAAAATGTCAACTAGCTTGTCTGCGGTTGATATTCGGATGTTTTTTGACGTAATATTAAAAGTGATTCAATCGTAGTTCCCATGTCTATCTCATCTACATATTTGAACCTTGAAGAAGCCCTGATGCCTGATAAACCTGCCGTATGTCAGGACGGCATTTAATATATTGTTCTCAAAGTATTTTCTCTGATAATTCAATCTTGTTTGCCGTTACCGTTGGCCAAACCGGATACATAAACCAAATCTGCATGTTCTTGTGTGCAAAGTTAGCCAAGCTCAACTTTTTAATTAAAACTTCATTTTTTCGGCAAATATTTTTACTACGTTCAAGATATTTTCATACTCGTATATTTTTTTTTATGTACCTGTAGCTGAGTAGCGTTTACCAGGAACTTAAGAAATGCAATTATTTACTCGTATATGAAATGCCACATCTTTCTAATTTGATCCTAAATTAATTTTTTCCAAAAAATCATAAACATTATTCAGCAAATCAAATTTGAATTTGGGAAGAAAAAGTCTGACATTATTTTTTGTTATTAATACACATTGTTCGGTTACAAAAAGAGCAGATTTATGAGACACTTTTTTGGAACAAAGCAGTAACAAATTTAAAATTTTAAACTTTGACCTTGATTTACACCCTGGAGTTACTTTTGGACATTTAAAGTAGTCAAATGTACGGTTTTTAGATAATAACGCCTGTTGTTATATTATCAGTTGGAAAAACTTTCGAGGATATAACAACAACCATGAAGTAATATTTTAACTAAACTAAGTCCACGATGATGTGCAACCAAAATCATGAGCTACATAAACAAGTAAGCTCTTTCTGCCTGTAGCCTGTTCTTCTCTGTCAATTATTTTATGGATAATTATGAGTAATTTAAAATTGTGGATAAAAATTGGAGTTTGTTAGTACACATTTTACAATAAAGGGATTTGATAATTTTATTGTTCCTCAAAAATATTGTATGGTTTGTTATAATAAGCAGATAACAAGGTATGTTTTTAGGTGAAAAATACACGAAAAAAGATTTTCCTGTCTGTTTAACCAAAAGGTGCGAGTAATGTTTTAGATCGTTTCGTTTATTTGTCATTTTTAACAATATTAGAGGTCATCAAATGTATCTCTGCCTATTTTCATTTTTTTTTATAAATATGGATTCAAAATTTTGTTCACCATTTATTACGGTATTCTATAGAAACTTTTCAAGATGAAAACGAAGCTTTTTTCTCGAAAAAGACCTTAATAACACCTTTTTGTCAATAAATAAAACTGATACTAACAAATAGAAAAAAACAGGATTCTTAAGTTTCTAATTTTTGAGTAACAACCCATATGACAAAAGATCTACAACACCGACATCAGATATTCCTTATCAGAAATGGCATATAATTTTTAATTTAAATTAACGTGAACTTTTCCTTCCCCATATTCAAAAATGGCTTCTGACGAGGTTCGAATTCACATTCAGAATGAACATAGTGGTTGCCATAAGCTGTCAAATCGTCAACTGGTAGCTGATTTGATAATTTGGGATCTAATTTTGTTTAAAAGTTATCAAAAAGCATATACTCCTACCATTCGCGAATAATTCAACAAAAGCTGATTAAAACTGTCTAATTCAAAACCTATTACCTGATGTGTATCATTCCTTTCTAAGAAAATATAGTAATAATTTTTTAAGCTTTTGTTTTTTCCATAAGTTCAAAGCATAGCTGGCATATACCATAACAAACTTTAAGCATTGGAAAATTTGCTTTTAGATGACAGGGCACCTAACCAGATGTGGGTGTTGATCACCAATTTCAGGGCAGATCAAAGATGGAAAAGTATTTCTCGCATCGCTTGAGGATACCTAAACATTTTACAACATTTTTGGCGACATCGAATATATGGTCATTCCAACTTATGTTGTCATTGGCACACATACCGAGAATGGAGAGCTTTGCAGTTTTGACGATACACGTGCCATTCATTGAATTGTGCTTGTTGACATTAGGAGAAGAAAGAGATGGTGGATTTTTATTTAATAGGAAGAATGGCTTTCTTTGTAAGAATTTTTGGAGAAAGTGAAAATCCACTTCCAAACTGAATTTTCATGTGAATCATGCATTTTTTTCCTATATCATTCCATTTCTGATATATTTTATTAAACTCGTATATTTCAGTTGTGTAAATAAGAGGAAAAAAGGTATCTATGTTTAAGGCAAACTGCTCACATGTAAAAATTTTAAATGCGTTCCGCTTTTTAAAAATATTTCATCCCCATATAAATAGTTCTGTTCAGTGAGACTTTTCTGGGCAGAAAACGGAAGAAGCTGAAGAAGTGGAGGGAGCAGTTCGCTGAAGAAAAGAGATCAGACCGTGTGTACAAATATGCCAAGCTTGAGGCCTATAGAGAAAGAACCGCTGAGCTGGTCAAACAGAGAGAAGAGAAGCGCGAATTGCGGTTGGCTCTAATAGATTCGCTAAATAAAAAATAAATGCATAAAAATAAAAGTATAAAAATAATTTTATGATTATTTTTATTTTCTTATCTCCTCAATTAAAATACGAAAACACTTCTTCACAAAGCCTATTTCGAAAGCCTCGCTGCTGGTCAGCAATTGTATTGAAATTGTCATTTTCTTCAATGTTTTCGTCAAATGGCAAGGCATCAGCGTTGCATAAATTATGCATCACAACACAAGCTCGAATAAAATGACAGAGTTTCTTTACTCCTCTCAGCTTGCAATAATAAAGCTGTCGAAAGCGCTGTTTAAGAACACCGGAACTTAATTTCCGGTTAAAAAACTTCTGTCTTAAAGAAAAGTGGCAATTGTCGGAATATGGGTTTATTAGAAACTGTGAGCACGCGTAAGCGGAATCTCCCAATAGAAACTCGCTCCCACATAAATTAGGTAATTTAGAATATACATATATCCGAATTCTCAAAAACACTGTTGTCATGAACAGAAATCGGATATCCAACGAAAATGTCTGTAAACTTCCTTTTCTCGTTGCATACTGCTGGAACAGATAGACTTGTAATGCCCTTTCTATCAATGTAATCGTCTTTTCCATGCATAGGGGGGTAAATTTTTATTTCTTTACCATCTAAGATCCCTGCAAAAGTAAGAAAAGAAGTAGTTTACTACATCGTTTATCAATTATTATATGCAATTAATTTAGTACCTATAACACCTTCAATTCCAGTTTTGTTTCTCAAATACGAGCTGGTTTCCATTTTCTCATTTTCAGTAGACCATCGGATGACCGAATCGCAAAGATTGCTGATAAAATACAACACTCTATTGATAACACTGCATACAGTTCCCAAGGCAAGGTTGAATCTATCAGCAATATCCCTGAAGAACAAGCCTCATGCCCAGCCAACCAAAGAAAGAGCGCTGTATGCATTTCAGCAGAATATGTTTTGCGGTCCTCTAATTTCACGTAAATATCCGATGTTGAAAACGTTTCTACCAACCGTTTATAGAGACTGCGAGATATACGGAAATGTGTCAGAAGAATAGTAGGAAGGAACTATTTCTTTCAAGAAATGTGCGATACAGTTCCTTAAATCTTTCCCGACAGAAAAAGGAATAACACTCACTAAAGTCTTCACATCTCTGGAATCTGTTGTTCCATTACTCGACAAACTGATATCACTGATAGTGGTAGGTATCACTGTCCACTAATTCTTCTAACATAATTTGTTGAATTTTATTTAAAGCCTTTTTATTAATTCAATCTTGTATTTCACTTTGAGAATCTTGTCAACTTTTCAATAACTAACAAGAAATGACAAATGCCGAATGTCAACATTTTTGACAGCTAACTGTGATTTTCTGTTTTTAACTTTGATCTGACATTTTTCACGAATCTATGATTTTCTGTTCTAGTTTTTCCTCACTGAACAAAGCTGATGTGAACATGATGTTTAACCGCAGAATTTTCATGGTCACGCTAATGTGAACAGATACACTGAAAATGGCTGGGTATTTCAATCTCGCTTTAACGACACAGAGATCAATGAGTTTCAGAAGCATTTAATTCCACTCTGTTGATGGTTTAGCAATTAACTAATCGGAATATAATCAACCTTATTTTGAAATTCGTTTTCATTCGAAAGTGAGAAAAAGTCGAACGATCGGTATTTTGACATTTGAAGGAATAGAGAGTTCATTTACTAAATGAAGTGCATTTTGCCAAACGAAAGTTAATTATTGTTCGTATTTTGAGATTCTATTCCTTCGAAAGAACTTTAATTTTTTATACGTTTGCAATTTTCCGGACGAATAGATCAGCCTAATATGTAATTAATTTATTGTTTGAATTATCATTATTGAATTTATATTTGTAATTAATTATTTTTCTATTATATTCTATTTATTTCATTAACTTGCATCATAATTCATGAATTAATTAGTTAAAATTTGACAAACGTGTTAGTTTTTCCTATAAAAGCTTTTAAGCAGTAATTGAAAATATCAAAAAAAAAGCTACTCGGATTAAGTTTAAAAAGAGGAGCAATGATTGTAAACGCGGGACTCAATCAGACGAACGTGTATAAGCATTCACTTCAAGGCCTTACCTAGGAGGATTGTTCATATATGTTCTTTGTTGGAAGTTTTTGTTTAAAGACACTGTCGTAGTCTTACCTTGGACTTGCCTTAAGACAGAAAAGTCCAGAGTGCGTTACGTTAATTTTTCTTGCTGTTTTGAATTAAAGTCAAAATAAACATTAAACAAAAAGAAACCCACTTTTATTTGAGAGCATCCCACTCTGCATGTATATATATGACAGAGACGAATTTTGACTGCATTCGGAGATGCAAGAGGTTAGCAAAAAAAGAAGGGATGGCGAATTTCTCTAAAGAACCATTTACAAAATTCCCCACGGTTATAGCCACGAATAACACCCAAAATGGATCATTCCCCACATGTACAGCACGATTTCGAGGAGAGACAATAGACAAGTTTTGTGCAGAAATGGGAGATATGCTCATTGTTGCTTATTTGGATGATATAATCGTATGCTTTTCAACATTTAAACAACACCTAGAGGATCTCTGAAAAATTTTGGAAAGGCTAGGAAGATTCAAACTTCATGTGAACAGAGATAAATGCCGATTCTGCTCCGAAGAAGTCAAATACCCGGGTCACATTCTTAATTCTCAAGCTATCAGTATGAATCCAAAAAAGATAGAAACTATCAAAAATCGTCCAGAGCCACGGAATGTTAAACATATTCTATCTTTTCTTCAAACCTATTCCTGGTATCGACGCTCAACGCCAAATTCTGCCAATATATCAAAACCCCTAAGTCAATTGACAAAGAAGAAAGTACGTTGGTCATGGAACTCTGAACATCGGTATACGTTCGTAAAATTGAAAGAACTCCTGACTACAGCCCCGTTTTTAAACAAATAGAACCAAATAAGCCTTTTCTTATAAAAACAGATGCCAGTAAATATGCACTCGGAGCAGTTTTGCTCCAGGAGGAGTGCCCAGAGGAGCATTCCATAGAATATGGTAGCAGACTGTTAACCGACACAGAAAGAAATTATTCGACAATCGAGAGAGAGGCCTTAGTGTTTGTATGAGCAACCATGAAATTTCGTGATTACATCGAAGTTTCGGAGGTAACCCTCAAAACAGACCATCAGCCTTTGAAGTGGCTTATGATGCTGAAGTCCCCGACAGTAAGATTAGCTAGATGGACCCAGTTGCAGCCTTTTAACATTCAGATCGAATACAAACCGGGTCGTACGAATATCATTGCCGACATGCTTTCGAGGCCCCCATGCGAAGAGGAGCATACAAAAAATTGTAAAATCTTTTCATTCCCAGTTGGTTTACCACGGAAAGGATGCAAGGAGCTACTACAACTACATATACAGATCTAAAAAAAATAATTGATTCGCTCGAAAGTACTGACGAAGATAATGTTAGCAGTACAAGGTTACCAACCTGAAACCAGCAGGACTGCTCCAAACAGTCTCAAGCAGTCAACGGTTCGAAACAATCGTTACGGACTTGTTTAGGTCACTACCTGTTACAAACGATGGATATCAATGGATATTTAGCTAGTAGGTGGGTCGAACTTTTCAAACTGAAGGAAGCCACAGCCGAAGCCTGCATAAATCTATTGATTGAAGAAGTGTTCCTTCGTTATAGACTACCAAGGTGAAACATAAGTGACATTAAACAAACATACACACCAGTCTACCACCCAAAAGCTAACCCTGTGGAAAGGAAAATCAGAGACCTAAAGATGCAACTCTCAATTCTCGTGGAGAAAGATCATGCGTCATGGTCCCAAACATTAGCAGCAATAAGGTTTGCTATGAACACTGCATTATGCAGCATCACAGAATACTCCGCAGCTTTTCTAACGTTTGGGAGAGAATTGCGCAACTTAAACGACGTAAAACATGATGTGAAAACAATTGTGGGATCCGAAAATTTTATTCCTCAAATAGCTCCACATTTGAAAAGATTGGTTGACATTTTGAAAAATGCTAATACAACACAAATTGTTATGAAATTGCCCGTGAAGACTCACCCGATGTAGCTGTCGGTATCTGTCATTCATCTGACATCAACCCGTATCGTTGTTAGAGCGATCGAATCCCGATGATAACATTGCGCCGAAGAGGACGACCGAAGAAGCCAACCTAATTATTAAAATTATTAAAAAAAAAAAAGTATTTGATACCGTTAGGTGAGCTTTATCCGTAGATCTATCGCGCCTGAGGAATTGCCAAATAGGCTGTTAGAGTATATACGTTTAAGAGGATAAGGAAACGCGAAGTTGTATAGTTACGGTAAAGTTACTTCTTGTATTCGATTTCAATCGCAATCGATTTGTCAATTGATTAGTTTATTGTTCCAGATAATGTATTACCAGTCCCAATTTTTATTGGACGTGATCTATTGAAGAAGTTGTGGATTAAGATTAAGATTAACTATGTAACAGCGACAAAAGAATCGACAAAATATTAATTATGACAACAGTCTTGTTTTAACTGTATGCAATTTGTCCGAACCATTAAAATTTAATTTTATATCGTGTTACCGTGTGTTTAAATTATTTGATTGCCCACTGATGTGGCCTGATGTAGCCTGATGTTGAGTTATCATTTGGTTTGGGTTCGGTTAATCATGATGATTTTAAGGGAGAAATGACGCCGCTTAGGGCATTCGATGAACTACCATATACTATGAACGTACACCGTGAGTTGTTTAAATGTGAAGTTATCGCTATTGGTTACACTATTGGTAACGTACAATATATCATGAAGCATGTAACCGATTACTTACTGAATATCCTTCCCCGAAACAATCAACTGAGACACCCCTTCGACATACGATGAAAATTCATTTAATACTTAATGTGCCATTTTATCATACGCCTTGCAGATTATCATACCGAGAAAAGGAAGAAGTGTCGAAAATTACTGAGGACTTGTGAGCGCAAAATTTTATCCGACCTAGTAACTCCCCATACGCTTCTCCCGTTTTATTGGTTCGTAAAAAGAATGGTGAGATGAGAATATGCTTAGATTTCCACGACTTAAATAAAATTACAGTACGAGATAATTTACTTTACCTTTGATCAATGATTGTATAGAATACCTCGAAAGTAAGACTTGTTTTAGTTTTCTTGACTTGATTTCTACCAAATCCCTATGAATGAGGATACCATTCGGATAACACATCGTTTGTTATCCCATCTGGCCATCCGTTTTTCAACGTTTCGTTTGCTCAGTTTTCAGCGATATAATTTGTTGTCGTGAAATCGTTATATACATCGATGAAATTTTAGTTGCCACTACTACGGCGGACCAGCATATTCAAGTACTTCGTAAACTGTTTACCCATCTTGTCGAGTATAAACTAGAAATTAAATTAAGTAAATGTAAATTTCTGCAAAACTCGATTAATTGTTTGGGATACATAGCTGATAATTGAGGAATAAGTAAATAAGTGATTCCCATATTGATACAATTCGCCAGTATCCGATGTCTACGAAATCTAGGGAACTCCAATTCTGTTTGGAATTATTCTCTTATTTCCGAAGATTCGTTCCTTCGTTTTCCCGAATAGCTGGCCTATTACTGAATTTATTAAAGAAAAATATACCTTTTGAATTTGCCTACGTGATGCACTTGTCTCTGCCCCGGTGTTAGCTATATACAACTCAAAGAGACAGAGTTGCACACCGATGCTAGTTTACACGGTTTTGGAGCAGTTCTTTTGCAGAAGCAAGACGACAGTAAGTGGGGTCCTGTTTCGTATTTCTCCCATCGTACTACTCCTGCCGAATCGATATACCACAGTTTCAAATTACAAACTCTCGCTATTATATATGCCTTACGCCGATTCCGCGTGTGTGTGAAGGGAAGGGTATCCCGATTCGTATTATCACCGATTGTAATGCTTTAGCTCAGGCAGAAAAGAAAAGAAAAGCCTTATTCCTTGCATCGCTCGTTGGGCACTTGACCTAGAAAATTATAATTATACCATAAGCCACCGCAAAGGTACTGGTATGGGTCACGTCGATGCGCTAAATTGTTCACCACTCGGTGAACTGACGAAAGAAGACCATAGCGGTCATTCCGCCCTCTTTGTTCAGGATGACGATATAGACTTTTACTTACATGCTACTCAATCCCGAGATCTCGTATTAATAAGTATTCGTGACCAGTTACAAGAAAAGGACGTGGAATCGTTCGAAATGTCCAACGGTTTAGTTTACCGCCGTATGGAACAAGGTCATCTCGCCTTATGTTTTCCAAACGAGATGGAAACTCCGGTTTTATGACTCGTCCACGAGAAGGTGGTTCATTTAGCTACCGATAAATGCTACAAACAGATTCGACTTCATTATTGGTTCCCATCCATGCGTCGCAAGATTCAAATCTATACTCAATACTGTATACGATGTATCATTCATAATTCACCACACCACATCAATGAGCGAAAATTGCACAGCATTCCAAAAGAACCCGTCCTATTTGCTACCATTCACATAGTAGTGGACCACTTCCAAATACTCTTAATAAAAATAAGCATATATTGGTGATTATTGCTGCATTCACCAAGTATGTGAAAATATACCCGGTTAGTACAACCAGCACTAAAGAAGTTTATGCGGCGTTAGACAAATACTTTTCATACTACAGTTGCCCTCGGCGACATATCTCCGAACGTGGGACCGTCTTTACGTCTTACGATTTTGCTGAATACCTAGGTAATGTTTTGTACGTTAAAACCGCTGTAGCTTCCCCGCAGGCAAATGGTCTAGTCGAGCGTGTGTTAAGTAAGTTAAGTAAGGTGTTAGGCAACGTGAACTTGAGACCGATAAATTAACTGAATATTTAGACGAAGAAAGGGTTGCGGATCAACCTCGCGATTTAAACGGTACACGGACCAAAGCGGCGATTGCGTAGTGTTTTACGTAGTGTTTTACCTCGAAAATATGTAATGTACATAGAAGGTGTATATGTAGTGATCCTTAATGTCAACACGTCGATTGGTCAGAACAAGAAATTGATTCCAAATTATTGCGGCCCGTACGTTGTTTCAAACGAGACATTAATAATTGTCAAATAACACAAACACCATGCAGCGGCGTTCTTGAGGCTGCAAGACTAAAACCTTAGGTCCAGGCCGGAGGTGATTCTTTGAAAGGGCATGATGTGGGCAATAAAGGAGACATAGATCGAGGCCAGAAGGAGACAGATTGGTAATCTGCTACATGGCCCTTATCAGGCCCATGTTGGTATTTGGGTGTCCCGTGTGGTTCAATGTGCGAGCAAGCTTAATGGAAAAGATTCAGGTGTTTGAGAGGGCTTGCCTTAGGGCTTGCCTTAACTTGTACATAACACCAGAGTCGGAGTACAAAAAATTTTATCGTAATGAGGTCCTGTACAACAGAGCAAACCTAATACGAGTGGACAACTTCGTAATTAAGCTGACTCGAAGGCACATTGCAAGAGCAATGGCCTCGACGAATAACCTGATATCTGGGGCTTACTATCCCAATTACCGTTACCACGAGAGTGTGCGCTCTGACGGCTTCGTTCCCCCGGAAGCATTCCTCTACTTAGATCAGATAGGGTTGATCCAGGATAGATCAGCAGTTCCGTTAATCTTCCATGTCGCTCGAAGAGCTGGGGACAGGCGACTCAACTACAACAGAGACGTCGCACATAGAAGTGTGGATTGTCTCAGGTTCAGTAGGGCGGTGGGGAATCGCGATAAGAGGGATGTCGTTCGGCAGCATCAGCATTTCTGGTGGTTGAATGATGGAGATGTTTCGTCGTCGTTTCCGTCAAGTACGGACCAGCCTCACTAATGAGGCAGAGCTGACCAATCTATTTGCTCTGTAAATAGCGATGGCCAGCTTGCATAGGTTTAGGTTAGCACTTAAGAAATATACACATATATTAGTATATACAAAGGTATATACCAATATATGTATATAATTGTGTAATGTCTATGTGTGTTTATGTGTGTATTGTGTATGTAGGATTAGGTAGATTAAGGTTTATTTTGAGTTAGATATTAAGTTTTTATAAAAAATAAAAAATTACATCCATAGGCTAAGTTTTTTCTTAAATATTTTTTCTTAGCCCTAAGTATACAAAATAAAAATTTTTAAATAAAATGTAAATGAAGTCGAAAGACATAGATATAAGAATTTAGATTAGCTTAGAGTGCCTGTGTGGGGCCAGTAAGTTAGTATAAGATTGTTAAGTAATTGTAAGCTAGCATTTAAGCATTTTTTGTTAGTATGTAAGAGTTAGTGTTTAAGAAAATAAAATGCATTTAAAACTAAAAAAAAACTAAAAAACTGCATGTTTATTCAAACGAAAATTCTGAATAAATTTTTAAACAAATGAAAATTATTGTAAGTATTGCAAAAAAAACTGATTATACATACATACTTAGAATTTTCAAGCTTTAATGGATTTAATCGATCTATTATATTGAGCCTCCTAATGCGCTCTTCATCGTCTATTAATAAAGAGACTGTAATGTCTTTTATCATCTTTTAAAACCTTAAATTTATAATTTTGAACCACGTTCACTCTTAGCAGATCGCCGATCTATTTTAATTTGAACAGTACTAAAATTTAAAGGTTGACCAGATTTGTATCGAGAATATCGATGTAGCAACTTCTTATTCAATAAAATGTATTGTTTCAATTATTTTGTTTGCATGTTTGATTTTAATAATATGGGTATGTAATTTTTTAATAAACACTCTAATTTCACATTTTTGTAATATTTAGAATATACTTTTCAATATATTTATCAAATTTTGAAAATATAAATAATTATAATGAAATAACAAAAAGTAACTCCTCATTGAAAAAATGATAGTATATGGTCAACCTACAAAAAATAAAAATGTCAAATGAAGTAAAATGTATTTCAGTTCATTTCATATCTTTCTTTAATGAACCTTATTCCTTCGAATGTCAAAATACGAAAAAATCATTCAAAGGAATAGAGCTTACAGAACAAATTATATCTTTTACTTAAACCACTTAATCAGTTCTGTTAATTCACACGTCAAACTCAACTGGTGAACTCACTTGCATATTTTGGGGATGATGATATTTATACTTCCCTGATAACTTTCGAGAATACTTTATTCTGTACCATCCAGCCAAGGTACATAAAATAAGGTAATAAATTGTACTTGGTGCAATTATTTTGGTCTCGTTCTGCGCATCTGTCAAATTCTGACAATATGACCGACCACAGTGACGACAAAAGCGGAAATATTTTAGTTCCATTAGATTTTTGGTTACAAATTGATTAAACAACGTGTAAAGGTGTTAAAAAGCGTTTTGCTGTGTACGGGTGTTGTGTTAACAACTATAAAAGCAAAATCAAACTGGAAATGAGGAGATATCGCATCACTCGTTTCCAAAACAAAGTAAAATGTGCAAGCAGTGAGTTTTTTTGTGCTGCCGAAAAGACAAGTTAAATACAAAAACGGCGCGAATTTGTGGCAAACATTTAAAAAAAAAAAGTGATTTTGTCATAATTCCATTATACGAGTAATATGGAATAGTTCTAAAAGCAACAAGAATTAAAGAAGATGCTGTTCCTTCACTTTTTATACCATTGCAAAAGGATGAAAAAGTGACGAGCCCACTGGATTTACGGAGTCAAAATAGACATTTGATCCCAAGGTATGTGAAGAACAATTATTTTAACCGTTATTAACCGTTATTTTCTTTTATTTCATTGATGCACTAATTGTGCATGACAAGGAGAACTTATAGTAGATCTGGAAGTCCCGCGGAGAATTTATTTCTATCAAACAAGTGTGATTGCTCTACGCAAACTGATGCTTCCAACGTGGACTGCGATCAGAGTTGCGAGTTTAGGAATTAAACAAACACTAAGCCATAAGCTAACAATTGACTTGTAATTTGAAAAAGAATAAATTCAGAAGCTAGTTGTCGAATTATGAATTGCACCAATTGCAATTCATAAGCTAGTCGGTGAGTTATGAATTACACCAATTTCAATTCATAAGCTAGCTTTGATATTATAACCAAAGTGATTCAAGAGCGCTTAACGTATTGTATATTAATGAGTAGCTATTTATGCTTTATGTGTTAAATAAGCCAATTGAATTAGTAGCAATATTGATAAAATAATATGTTGAGCCAGTGGCTTATCATGCCTCCTGCTCTTTCTCCTGTGAGCGTGTGTTAAAACCGTTAGAATAAAAAAAAAAATTTATTTGGTCAATTGATTATCATAAATCATTCACAAGTCGATTGTTTAGTGACCAACTCAATTTTATGCATAAGCTAGCTTATGAATTGAAATTTATGTAATTCATAATTCACCGACTAGCTTATGAATTGAAATTGGTATAATTCAGGAAGATTATCGCTGCAGTAGAAGATAACCTATCCTTGCGGATAGTAGAGGTTGATAAATTCTTCAAATTTATTAAAGCTAGGAACAAAGTAGTATTTGATGATAACAATAACGAGTGGAAAGTAGTAGTAGGAAGGAAGGTAGTTTAGGGATTTTAGAGGCGTGCCATGATAACCCATTAGCGGGGCACATGGGCGGCAGCATAGAAGTCGATGAAGGCCTACAACCTCAGACGGCGAGATGTGCAATATCTCCCGAACGAGCTAGTGTGGCAACGAAACTTCGTGTTGTCTGACGCAGCTAACTACGCGGCCAAGCTAGCGCCGAAATTCGTGGGACCATTCAGGATACATAAACGTGTGTCAGCGTGGACATATAGTTTGGTGCATTCGAATAGTCAAAAAAAGATATCTGGCGCGCTGAGGACCTTAAGCCCTATAGCGACAACCCAGAAGAGTCCTGTGTCCCATTAAGAGTAGAGTAGTGCAAGGGACCGTTTGGGTTAAAATTTTGATTTTAGTTTTATAGGACTGGCAGTATTGGCCGTGATGGTCTTTCCAATTAACCCATAGTCTCGGGAAATGGTTTGCCCGAGGATGACGGGTGGGGGAGGACGATCCCCGGAGCATACACCCCAACGAAATCCAAGTAAATGAAGTCTTAAAAAGGCAACACATCGCACACTCGATGTGGATATTCGATGGGCGAAGAGATGACGATAACTTCGACAGCTGCATCCAAACGAGGGAGCTACGGAAGAGCAACGGTGGTGTGCAGGCGGACGGCCAACGCAATAAGGTACTTCCCAACGACGAATCAACTTTAAAAGATTGGTCCGATGGGTTAAGGGACGACGACCCCTTTGAAGCCAGCACCCCACCGATGAAGCACCAAGGGAGCAGCAGAGGCAAGTAGGCGGACGGCCAAATTATGAGCCAGCCTCCAACACGGGAGCATAGAAACATAAAACAACAACAAACAACAACAACCAACAACAAACAACAATAAACAATAAAAACGCCAGGAGGGCAGAAATGCCCACAACAAAAAAAAAAAATATATATATATATATATATACAAAATAAAATAATTGTATGGAGTGAAACGCTATTGATCAGTCCCCATTCCCCTCAGATCTGAACGCCGTTCGACTGGAGTAAGTAGGAACCCAAAGTAAAGTAGCAATGGCACTGATACTTAGCTTTGTG
This sequence comes from Volucella inanis, assembly GCA_907269105.1. Taxonomy (NCBI): domain Eukaryota; kingdom Metazoa; phylum Arthropoda; class Insecta; order Diptera; family Syrphidae; genus Volucella; species Volucella inanis. Next base: position 108,828,259 of record OU026157.1, on the reverse strand, counting down.
TTTGGGGCGGCGAACTAGAGAATGCCTAGATCGGGGTATAATCAGGTTAGGATTATACCCACATATCCTTCCTCCTTCACCCAAACACTCCAATCGGACTTTCTTTCTCTTTCGCGGTCGTGTTGATTTACAATCAAGAAAGAAAGGAAACTCTGTTTTTCGCAATTTATGTGTAGGATCTTTTGGTAGGGGAAATATGTAGAAGTAAGTTACATGGATAGGATCCAAAAACTTCCATAAACTCTCTCAGTGGAGTTACCAGTGATGACTGGAAGTAGGAGCGAACACCATTACTGAGGAGTTTAATATGAGTGTGTGCAATTGGTTGTAGTTGAAAGCCCCGTTGTTGGGTCCGCTAGCGCCATGAATCTATGAGCGAGCGTGTGTTTGAATGTGTGTGAGAGTATGGCGGGAGTTTTTATAAACAAAAAAAAAAAAAAGATCTGGAAATCCCTTTTATTTGTGACGATAAACACGAGTGAGGGTCAAACCCAGAATTTTTTTGAATTGCGAATTTTTTGAGATTGCGAAAAGCAATCTTTTTTCTTTCCAAAAAAGTAGAGAAGTTTGGTAAAGGCGCGAATTTCCCGGAGAATAAAAAGGGGAGAAAAAGGATTATAAGGAGAAAGAATGAATGGAAACGCAGGATAGAGAGGAGCAGCAGGACGGTAAGAATCAGGAAGATTGTGTCAGAAAGGGGCACAGTCACCGCCAGAAAAAAAGAGCTAAGTATTGTGCGAGTTGTAGTGCAGGCAGAAAAGCGTTTTGGAAAAATTGAAAATGAAACTCCGGTGGGCCGCGCGTGAGTTAAAGAAAATTTTCCAAGCACAACGGGACACGCGACGCGTTAACTTAACGTTTTGTTTTTTTCTTTTTGGGACTGTGGAAATAGAGGGTTACTCTAACGACGAGTGTACCGCTAATTCACTCTAAATAAATCGTCGAGCTCCAACGAAGCCGTTATAACGTGGTGCAAAATCTGTTTTCTTTTTTTTTCGGTTTTCAATTTCGGGAAGTTTTATTTTCTTTTCTTTTTTTGCTTGAAAAAGGTTTCGTAACTCCTCTAAAATCATGTGACGCTCAACTTCATTTTTTTTTCCCCCAGGTGCTACCTGGAGTTCGAACGAACGCTGTATTGGAATAATGGGATTCCAAGTTATTTTTGATTCGAGGCAACTTGACAGTACCCTCTTCCAGCTGTGATAACACTTAAAAATTAGTGCTCAAAATTAGAGGTATATCCGGCAATAATCAAATTCGTGTTGAATATTATGAAAAACTTCGATATGGAAGAATCGACAAAATTTGTGTATTTCGTTTGGTGAAATAAAAGTCAAAGATGAAATTGTCTATAACAAATAGAAGGACGAAACTCTGAAAGCTGCGAAATACGTCCAAGTAACGTTGAATTGACGAATTTTTGTTTTTACAATCTTATAATAGTTTTAGGCATTACCATGACGAATAATTCTCTTAAACTTCTGTACAACAACTTAAAGACTGAATATAGTATTTACTGACATACAGACTGAATTAAGAGAATTCTTGAATGGTATGTTTTATTCATTAAGTAACCATATTTTCTTTAAATACAGCTCCTTCGTATTCACATCTTCCACAGGCAATACTTTAGTGGATAATACACCCGATTTAGAAGGTACGGGTTATTTAAGTAACACTACTGAAAACAGTTAATCCTGACTTCATATCCACTGAAGAGCCGGTAGATGAACTGGATTCTCTACAGTACGATGAACTGGAGCATTTGGCAAGATACATTTGCAACAGGATCAAAAATCCAGATTTTTCTGTTCAAAATATCCAGCAAGAGACATCGTTCACGTGGTAGTCAGCTGAGGGAGGAATATCGTCAAAAACCTAAAGACGATAGTAAATATGGAGATGGAGACAATTATTAAAATGTTTATTAAAGATGATATAGTTTAATGTCGTAACTATTTAAAACAGTTACTTAATCTCTCAAAAGACATACCGTCCGAAAGAAAAGTGAAAGAAATTTTCTTCCGTACGTATGCACCTTAGAATTAAACACCTAAGTAATATAACGTAAGAAAATTTAACAAGAAGAAAAAGAAAAATGATAAAAAAATATTGTAAAATAGTAAAATAATTTGTGATATTTATTATTTTTTTTCGTAAAGATAGAATCATTTTTATTTTAACTTATGTTCTAATAAATAACATAATTATGTGTTCAAGAAATGTAATTCGTCTTTTTGGGTTATAGTTTCTCATACACACACATATTAAATTTGTTTCCATTCGCAGATGATTGCTGTTTTAGAATCGCTATTAATCAATATTTATCATTATAAATTATAAAGTCTCCATAAAGAATTCGAACTCAAGCAATTATTAACGTACAGAATATGTTAACAAAAATTGATCACTCTCGGCAGCCAACATGGATTTTTCGATATTTACTTTTTTGACACATTCGCAATATATTATTTTATTATCTGTACCGTGCCATTTAGCGTTCCACACATATTTCCATATTGCTAGAAATTTCGATTCTATTCTCCATTCACCCATGGTTGAGTCATCTGTTATTTAAATACGGAAACCGTTTGCTATTAAAATATATATGACAAATATCGCAATATTTTGGGGGGTGCTGGACTTTCCAATTTAAGAGTCCTGAAGGCCAAGTTGCGAGATGGATCGAACAGTTGCAAGGTTACAACTTTGAAGTGCAACACCACAAGAAAAAACCCCACTCAAATGCTTCCCCTCGTCGACCTTGAGGAGTACAATGTGAACACTGCAACCGTAAGGAAGCGAAAAAGCAGACCACTATGATAATCAGGACTCAACCAGTAGAAGGTTGGAGTAAAGATGCACTACATTGCGCACAACAGGCAGATAATGACATCGAACCAATATTGGTCTGAAAGGAACATCTGGAAAGACCAAGCTAGCAGGAGATATCTGGAGTCAATCTCTGAAGACTAATTGACAGTGGGACTCGCTTTGTTTTTAAGTTGGTTTGCTGAAGAGAAAATGGGAAAACCCAGATGGAACAACATTTCGTATGCAGCTAATCGTCCAGGGTCAGCCAAGTGCTCCATAAAATACATTACGGAATCTCAGGAAGCAATTTGGGAATAAACAAGAAGGTGGAAAAGGTAAGGGGACGTTTCAATTGGCTAAGCACTAAACAAGATTGTGAGAATTAGTGCAAGACTGCGTAAGGTGTGCCAAAGTAAAGCAACAGGGACGAATACAATACAATGTCGGAGCACCATTCGAATGAATAGCCATCGACATTGTTTGGACGTTTCCCGAAACTTTAAATGGCAGCCAATACAACCTCGTGGTCACGGATTACTTCAGTAAGTGACCGGAAATGTTTACCATCCCAAATCAAGAGGCTAAGACCGTTGCAGAAGAGATAGTCAACAACTGGGTGAGCAGATTTGGGATCCCAACGGAGCTGCACTCCATTGAGTATGGAGTTTCAATTGGAATTTGAAGAGTGAATTAAAAGATTGGTTAAGTGGCTTAAATAAATTATAAAGAAAAGTAAAACTGGTTGAGATAAGCGATTTAACTGTGAATTGTAATTTAATTGAATAAAGCGATTATATTGAAAGGAATAAGTTCTATCATTTCTACCCACGCAAACGTTTACCATATTAAGATTACTTTTTTTATAATATGTGCGCGCTTAAAAGCTTTCACACACCGTGGGCAAAGGAAAATCAAGGAGGATGGAAAGAGGTGTACGAATGAAAGTTGGTTTTAAATGGTTGATGGTTATAATGACTAGAAAATAAAGGCAGCGTCTTACATAAGCGAATTGTATGGCTTAGGAACGAATCACGATATTTAAGAGTACGTCCGAAAGTGGGCTTAAGGGTAACTGATGAGCATTCATAGCGAGACGGGTGTTACGGTTAAAATTTTTAAGGAGCGGAATGCTACTTGATTGATATTAGTATCACCTATGAGTTTTATCGCACGGTTTTAAAACCTATATAGCAGGCGTAAAAATGTTCTGGGCGCACCTGACATGATGTGGGCATTGTACTCTAATTTCGGGCGGATTAATGCCTTATATATTAAGGCCAGATCTGAGGGGGTAAAGTATTTCTTACACCACTCTAGAAATCCTAGACATTTCCCACCATTTGTGACGACACCGAATATGTGGTCATTCCAACGTAATTTGTCATTAAAATATTGGGTCTATAACTTAATTCGTGCGGTTTGCTAAGAAATGGCTAAACTTGTATTATTCCATTGTTATTTTCCCATTGGAACATGCGTTGGAAAGCTATTGCCATTGTACGTCATTTCAGTATATGTCATTCATATGAAGCTTAAACAACAATAATTTGTTTTTCACTCAAATATGTCGAACTTTGTGCCTGAAAAAGTGTTTTTGAGGGGAGTTCTTCTGCATTACTTTAATATGAAGAAAACTGCTGCCGAAAGTCGTCGTATTTTGGAGGAAGTTTATGGTGAACATGCGCTAGCTGAGCGAAAGTGCCAAAAGTGGTTTGCACGATTTAAAAGTGGTGATTTTGGCTTGGAAGACGATGAACGTCCTGGGCAGCCAAAAAAATTTGAAGATGAAGAGCTGGCAGCATTACTCTATGAAGATTGTTGCCAAACACAAGAAGAGCTCGGAGAATCTTTGAGTGTCACTCAGGCAGCCATTTAAAAACGTTTAAAAGCAGCTGGATATATTCAAAAGCAAGAAAATTGGGTTCCACATGAACTCAAACCGAGAAACTTCTAAAGGCGGTATTGCTTGTCCGAAATGCTGCTGGAACGCCACAAAAGGAAGTCATTTTGCAACGGTTACTGGTGATAAAAAATGGATCCATAACGACAACCTCAAGCGCAAAAAATCATATGTGAAACCCGGCCAACCAGCCAAATCAACGGCAAAGCCGAATATCCATGGCGCGAAGGTAATGCTCTGTATTTAGTGGGATCAGATGGGTGTGCTGTATTATGAGCTGCTAAAACCGGATGAAACCATCAATGAACAAAGCTATCGAACACAATTAATCCGTTAAACACAGTTAATCCGACCAGACACGAGGCAATAATCTTCCATCATGACAACGCTCGGCTACTTTGCTATTCCGGTTAAGAACTATTTGGAAAACAGTGGATGGGAAGTCTTACCCCACCCGCCTTATAGCCCAGAGCATACCCCTTCTGACTATCGTTTGTTCTAGTCGATGCAGAACGCCCTCACTGAAATACGGTTCACATCAGAGCAGAATATCAAAAATTGGCTTGATTCATTCTTGGCTGCCAAGCCGGCGCAGTTCTTTTGGGATGGGATCCACAAATTGCCAGAAAGATTCGGAAAAGTCATAGCTTCAGATAGCCAATACTTTGAATAATACTATTGTAAATGTTTTTCTTAAACAAACGTTCAAATTTTGAAAAAAAAAAAACCGCACGAATTAAAATATATACCCAATACATACCGAGATTGTGAAGTTTTTTCGCTTTCGACGATACAAGTGCCATTCATGGCAATGGGTGGGTGTCTAAATTTCGCTTTAGCGACAGCAGACAGCATTGTATTTTGGAAACATTAAATTCTACTCTGTTAGTGGTTGCCCAATTAGTTATGCTGTTAACATCAGAATTTGATGAGCTTAACATACGTTGCCGTTCCCTTCTACAGTCGAAGAGCAAGGATGTGAGTCAGACAACGAGTATGGGAAGTAGGTAGTACTGTCGTCAGTAAATTAATCTTTTTGATTAGAAGTAGAGTATCTCTAGTTGATGAAAATTAGAGATCGTCGGAAACACTCATTGAAAATTGGACGCACTCAAGTATAGGGGATAAAGCACAATCTGGGAGTGTTGAACTGACCGCAAAGTGTGCAGCAAGCAGATTGGCCTTATCTCAAAAACTGACAGCTGGAATGTTATTGTAAGTGAGCGTTGGGATGGAGTATGAGGCAGAATTTTTTTAAGTGCTCTTGTTACTACACGAGTGCCAAATTCATGTAATCCAATTGATGATGTAAGCTGTAATTGCAGACTGAATTTGAAAGATCAAATCAATTAACTTGCGCAGTTTATTTATTATAGTAACACATATTTATGTGCTCTGATAGTCCATTCTATTGTGGCTAAAAACACCTAATATTGATATAAATCACGTTATCTAGTGGTCATTCCTCAGCCATTGTTATGAATTTATACTTCGCTTTTATTTATTATTCACCAAATAAAAAAATTTTCTCAAAAAGTAATCGATAGCTGACGCAAAATTGTGAAAACTACTCACTATAAACTTATCCGACTAAATCGTTCCACGTTTCCTTTGTCACTAAAGGGAAACAGTTTAACTAACCTTTGATTCAGGTGTTGCATAGACTATATTTTTGGAAGTGAATCGTTCTTTATCTCGCTCCTTAGAAATGTCATATGATAAATTAACAAAAAATTTATAAATAATTATTACTTTAGTTTAGATGTGTCGATCAATCTTGTATAGAAATTAAATATTCGTTCAAGATTCTAGTTGCATATAATTCATATAGGTCGAGTTAATTTAAGCATCATTAACAAACATGTATACAGTAGAGGCGGAAAGTTAATTTACATTTAAAGAAAAGAGGATGTGTCAAAGAATAGCGCTTTGCGACAAACTACTACTAAATAAAAAAATTCCAACAAAGACCATATTCTGCTGAGTTGGTTTCTTAATTCAACTGTACTTTTCCTTTTTTAACGTAGGATTGATTTAAAATCAGTTTTACAAACCTTCCTTACTACCGAAAACTGATTTGTCGTTGAAATTCTTAATCAAAGGTTTTATGTCATCAATAGCATTTATTTTTGAGAGAATTTGTAAGACATTACATAACATCAACTTTGTTAATTAAAGATTGGTCTAAAATAATCTTTGGAATTGAAATATGGCAAAGAAACAAATATGCTTCGGACGGCTTTCAATATTGGAATAATAAATTTGTCAAGGTGTGAGACACTACCAGGACGAAAGAAACCAGTGCCATGCGTTACAGTTATGCAGCATTATCTCTGTATATCCGATGCAAAGATGAGCAACGAAGTTGTTCGGGACGATATCATTCACCAGAATGGATCAAATTTATTTTTAGTTCACCAAAGAAATTAGTCTTCCATATTTTTAGTGGCCAAAAGTTATATGATCCTTTGGCTCCTTTTGGAAGTAGCAGATTTCTTGCAGGTCTGCAAAAACAGAACGGTTACGAGATATCCAACTTAAATTCTTTTACAAGGGATCTTGCCGAAATATTAGGTTGTGCATTTATTTTCCGGAGCATTAAATGGACCTGCCTTACTGTAGCTTTTGTGGGTCTGCTACCACTGTAAATAATTTTCGTTTTGTTAAGTTTTTTTATTAATTTTAAGTAAACGATTTACTTATTAATAAATAATAGTTACTAATTACAAAAAAAAAAATGTATGCACTAATTTAGTTAAACATGTATTCTTTTCAAATAAATTAGTATCAAGTACAATCACAAATCATCGTCAATTTATACTATACTAACGGTAGCAAGGACGCAACACTTAATCTGTATTATTTGATTTTGTAATATTACTGCCAGACAATTTTAATATTTTTTTTGGTTTTGTCCGTTTAAAATTAGTAATATTATTATTTTCTGTTTTTTAATTACTCCTTATTATATTATATGATTTTAAATAATATTTAATTTTGATTTAGAACATTACCAATATATGTAATTTATCGATCAAAACCAACAATTGCAAAACAGACATATGTAACAAACAAAACTAAAACGATTGTTTGACTGCAAACAATATCTTACATGACATAACGATTTTCAAAAACAACAAATTATTTATTTATATCAAAAAATGTTCTCTTCTCTACGTAACGCAATTTAACAATGTCAACTAAAATCACATCTATCCCAATCGAAAGTCTACACACGACTGATATTTTACATTTCTCTTTAATTCTTGGTCTCCATCTCGCTCTCGTTGCTTCTCTCTCTTTTCTCGTTACAGTAATGAATTTACTAAAGCAAATTTCAAAAATTTGCGTTTAACATTAAATACGTTAAACAGTCCACAGGACTTATACGCGTTTCAATAATGTATATACCTGAATTCCCCTCGATACCTACCTGACGACTAAATTTTCAGATTGGTTTATAACTGCTTGGTGAATACGCACCTTCAGCACCAAAATAGTAGTATAAACACTAACCCCCTGAACGCTTGTCAGCCGAAATTAGTTGCCAAATTTTTAAGTTGACAGTATAAAATATAAAAATATGTTACCAATTTTCCCTATTTAATAAAAAACTTGTTCCGGTTTCATTCATTATCCTTAAATAATACTTAAATTTGAACTAGCCTTGTTGCGGTTTTATTTTAGTCATAGATATGGTCCCGCAAAGTCTTACAGTTGTTCGTGTTATGCATTTTGAAAAGCGGATGTCACGTTTTCTGTGCTGGAAGGGAATTGGCGTTGTAAATACATATGAATATAATATCGGTTTTCATTAGAATAATTTGAACAAATTCTTGCAGTCTCGAGGACTTTTTTTATCAACAACATTCTCAAGATACCCCTATAGACAATATCATAAAAAATCTGACTCGGTTGAATCGGAGGTATGCATGTTACTGACGTGCTCTGGTGCTTCTTTAGTAACATACATATATATATATACAATATCTATATATTTATGTTAATTTTCAGTCAACTCTCACTTCATCCGCACTTAGTCGTGGAACTCTAGCGCCTACGACGAAGGAACGAGCTGAGCTGACCAAAATAAAAGTGATTAATCCAAAAACAACAAAACTAGAATTAAAAACAAAAAAGGGTATATTATCTGTGACGACAACAATTGAAGATTCCAAATTGAATGATGTGGTTTTCGAAAAGGAAATTGCTAAGGTAAATGCAACACCAATTGAAACTTCTAAGGTTGCAATTAATACGGTCACCGATGTGGTTGTTAGCGCGGTTTCTAAAATGGCTCCTGATGACTCAAAAAAAAAAGTAAGTTTTTATCTTAAAGTTAAGCACTGCTTATATTTTCAGAGTTGAGGGTACTAAAAACCCAACATTAAAAATAAATACTATAGAAAATCCACATTTAATTGAATCTACAATAAACTCTAACAAAAGGATTATTCATTTTCATTTGAGAATTAGTAAGTTCCAACAAAAAAAATAAATGTGTCAGACCTAGCTTTAATTTAATATAACCTCATTATTTAAAACAGTAATAGGCAGTGTGAGTTACTATAATGTACTACAGAGGTTCAACCCTGGATTGGGTAACCCATGTATAATACCGCATTGTAAAGCATGCTTTCACTCTAAGACTATTCAAAAATTGTTCGAAGACCCTAATACATCAAGGCATCATATACGGGCTGGTAAAATAAATTTTACTGCACAGGATATCTTATATATTGTATTATGACTACCGAAGATATCCAAGAACTAAAGGGTGATCGTGAGGTTTGACTTATAATGTAAAATAAAACACATAAATTCGAAAGTGAACTTAAAATTTTTATTATGAGTTAAAAGAACAATTCATGGCATTTACTTTTTGAAAATGATGTCATCATAGGTGGTCCATTCGGAAGGTCCAATTTTGGGCGACTCGTTCGAGCATAGCGACTGGTATCTCGCGGATAACACGAGTAATATTGGCTTCCAAAGCGTCAATCGTAGCTGGCTTATTCCTGAAGACCTGAAACTTTACATATCCCCAGAGAAAATAGTCCAAAGGTGTGATATCGCACGATCTAGGCGGCTAATTTACCGTAGCAAAACGTGAAATTAAGTGCTCATCAAAATGATTTCTCAACAAGTCCATTGTTTCACGCGCTGTATGGCTCGTAGCCCCGTCTTGTTGAAACCAGATCTCACCGAGAACATGTGCTTGAATTAAAGGAAGCACATAGTCCGTTAACATGTCGCGATAATTCTGATTTGCCTCATTTTTGAAGAAATAAAAAAACCACACCATACCGTTGTTTTAAAATGCATGTAATGGTAGCTCTTGGTACTTTTCGGGTTGCTCATTAGCCCTAATATGGCAATTTTGTTTATTAACGTATCCATTGAGCCAGAAATGGATAAAAAAATAAAAGACACCGGATTTTCATTGAGTTTTCCAGAGCCCATTCACTGAAAATGTGACGCAAATTCAAGATGCCTGACTTCAATTCTTCCACAAGTTGAATTTTGTACGCTTTTAGGCCGAAAAACTCACATAAAATACGCAAATCTGTCGAATACGCCAAGCCAAGCTCAGCTACAGCTGCTATAGTCTTTTCACTACGTGCTGGATGTGGCCTAACCGGTTGAGTATCATCCACTAATGTAAACTGGGACTCAAATTTGCGAATAGTATTGGCAATAGTGGTTTTAGTAGGTCGATAATGCGCTTCGTTAGTTCCTCGAAACACACACGAAAAACATTTCTCACAGAACGCTGATTTTCGTAATATAGCTGAACAATTCGGAGACGCTGTTGTGGTGTGAGTCTTTCCATTATGACTTGCCAAACGATACTGAACAAAATTGACAAAACAGTTTGATATAGTCACGCGTGATCTGTCAAAAAGAGCCTATTGAAAATCCAACCTCACGATGAATCACCCCTTACAAGTAGAAGAAGAAACTTATGAAGCAAATTTAGTATAGACATCTGACAGAGCAATAAAAACGGATTTGACTAAGCCGAATAATTAAAGTTATATTTTTATTGGCATTCTAATAGAAAACTGCATAAATGTTAAGCAGTATAAACATTTACTAAGGTCCCAGCTAAAAGCAAAAACTTAAATAACAAGTTATTTGCAAAAAGAGAAGAAAAATAATTTTGAAAAAAAAAAAACAGAATGATGTTATCTTCTCAGAAAATATAATTGCTTATATATATAAAAAACGGAATCGTTTGGCAGAGGAAAAAAATGAACAAGCAACTGAAGATGCTCGAATTGCCACAAAAAAACTCGTGAAGAGCAGGAAGAGGTATTCGATAAACGCGTTATTTTCAAAATCAGCTTTTCTGAATCGGTACCTTTTCAAGTACTATTTGTACTATGAAAAAAAAAAAAACATTTTTTTTTTTTTTTTGGTTTTTTTAGTTTTTTGCGTGTTGTTTTAACAATTTTAATTTTGTTGGATATTTAATTCACTAATTAGATTATGATATTTTTTAATGATATGCCATTTCGGTTTTTATTTCACACCAAAAGGTGCGGGGCAATTGTGTTTAAAATTTACCTAACACAACCTATAACAATAAGAACAGATTCTTAATGAAATTTCATTCAAAATTCTCCTTTTTCTTCTATACTCTAGCCCCTTTCACTTCGTTGCACACTTCAAAATTGAAAATTGAATTTGGGTTGCTTTATTGTTTTGCGTGTTTCGATAGCTTCCATAAAATGTGTATGGTCATTAGTAAATTTTGACAGAAAAACTACGCAAACGCATTTGTTTAGGTTGGGCACTAAAGGCCAAGGCCCAAAGAATCCGTTGCGTCCGTTGCGTCCGTTGCGTCGATTTTATCTTCTGACAGCTGAATAGAATATACACTTTGTTATGGAAGCAGGTCCATAAACAACGGATATGACAGAAAGGACAGAAAGTAGGTTCACTTTCTACTTTTTAATCCGTTGACAGTTCATACATTCACACATTGAGGACCATACATTCACATATTGAGGTTCACGCATTTACAAATTGAGAGTAAGCACTTTCATTGGTGGAGACATTGAGAGAAGGAAGAGAAATTGTCATAGCTTTTTTTTTTATAATACCGCGCGCGCACCAAGGGGATATAAATACCCTTTTACTGGCTTTTCTCTAGGGCGCTGGCGGATGGTGTAGTAGTTTGAAACTCAGGTGTGTTTGGCTTCGATATTTTTCCCAGAGGTGGTTGTCAAACTGGACGGGACGAGCCAGTACATCCTCAACCAGTGGGTCTTAGTACGTGCTAGTTGTTAGTTCTTTACATTTAGCCCAGCCAGCAACCACTCCTACATCAGTGTTATGCCTTCATGTTAGAGTTGACGCCGACCGGATTTTCATATAACTACATACAAATTCTATGAAAAGACTTTTTCAGAGAATTGCCTTGCACGGGATTCAAACCCGCGACCCTCTGCTTGAGGAGTCTATGCATATACCACTACACCACGGCCACCTCTAAGCTTGAAATGAAAACATTGACATTAATTGAAATTTCAATTATTTTGTTTCGTTTGCGACGGATTCTTTAGGATTGTCATTTTCGTCAAATAAGTCAACGTCAACCTATCCGGCAACGTAACGGACACAACGGATTCTATGGGCCGGAGGCTTAAGTGAACGAATTTAAGACAGTTTTGTACAGAAAATCTCAATTGTTTTGATATATATATTTTTTTGCTTTTTATTCTAAAAACATTAAAAAAAAAAATAGTTTTAATGAGTTTAGCAGTTTTTTATTTAAAATCTTGAACTTCCGGAGAGTATTATTTCTGCCTAGGCACATCTGAATGACTTTAGATGAGTTCTTCCGAAAATATCTCTTTGTATTGTCGATCTACATACTTGTATATGCTTGAAAGTTTTTGGGAGCACTTTGATATAATTGCGTGCTTTTCAATATACATATATATTTTATCTTTAAACGCTTTCTATAAACATGTTTTCATGTGAAACTTTAACTATTAACTAATTTTCCATAAAGTAAAAAAATCCAATTCGAAATAAAAAGGTGTGCCCTACTTGTGAGCAAATTGGATAGTGACCCGTGTTAATTGCTGTGATTCTTGCTGTCGCGGCGCGGGTTCTGATGATTTTCGTTATCATGTAGTGAGTAATGGTCGAAGCTAGATTCCTAGGCAACAGATCAAGAGCATAGGGTTTCGGGGACCAGAATGCAGATTCTCTGAGCTTGAAAGCACTACACGAAACGATGTTTTTGATATGCAAGTCAGTATATAGAGTAGGACGTTGAGACATTCGGTCAGGCTCAATCGTAGCGCCCCTGCGGTCCTAATACTGGCTGTTCGTTGTACTCTGCTAAGTTTTGTGATGTTGTAGGCTTTAATTAAGGCGGGCCACCATACGAGCGATCCATAAGTTAGGCTAAAGCCCCCACCCTTTTATCAACGGTCTTGCTGCTGCCGTAGAAAGCGACTCATGTTTTCTTTACCCTGCGTTCTATGTTTAGTTTCCAGTTGAGCTTGGAATCAAGAATGAAGCCAAGGTACTTTGCACTGGAGAACAGAGTAAGTTGGTATTTTGTAATTGATGGTAGGGCAAGTTCAATACTTGGATCATTAGCCGATAATAATAACGTTTCCAGAAGAAACGCTTTGGGACTGAGAAAATTCTTCAGATTGGCTTTAAGCGAACGAAGGGGTTAGATAAGGATGTACTTTAAGTTCACTGTTATTTGCACTCTTTATAGATTACATTGGCGGGATACTTTTGGGAGGTGTTGAGTTTGCAGATAGTGATAAAGGCGCTACTTTTTGCAGACGATTTCAATGTTCTTTGGCATGGTGATCGCACACTCCCTGTGATTAACTCTCCATGTCGAGGTATCCTACTGCCATGTCGTCTTCTTCCAAGCTCGACTTTGTGTTAGTTAAAGTAATACTTACTCCTAGATCCTTGTGTGCTATGTATTGCTACATTCTTCCCGCCCAACCTATCGAATTATACCAACTTGTTGTAATGGATAACTTGATTGATTTATTGGACTCGCTTGATGATATCATTACCTTCAGTAATTTTAATACGCCTCAGCTGAAATGGACTCCATCTGAAGATCAATCTTTTTTCATCACTTTTAATCCCATTTCTACCAAGGTATATTTTTCTTAGATCTGGTCTTTGTTAAGTCAGACACGTTTCCAACAGCATTATTTTCTCGATTAACGAAACTCTCGGTTTGCGCAACTACTCGATTATCGCAAAACTTAAATTTTTTTCATTGCTGACCTCTTGTAACTTTTATTACATCACATCCTTTTGTTTTTGCTTGTCTTTTGAGTTTCTCCACTTTTTCTGGGCAGTTATTTTACCGCTACTTGAGAATTGAGAAATAAATCTACGATTTTTCAAAAATGTTGGCAAAAAGGCCGTCGTGTTCAAGGCTAATAAAATGCATGGATGACGTTAGCATTCTTTGAACAAAGGTTCCACGGCACATTTGTTTCTGAGATAAAAAAAAAAATCCTATCGATTGCTGGTCATTTATTCGTGTTTGCCTATTTTAGTTAAGAGTCTTTCTAGGATTCAAGGGTCTTATACAAAAAGCGCTATTGCTTCTTGATATGTCGAAAGATGGCGGTTTCAAGTTGTCCTATATGTCTCCTATCTCCTCAACTATTGATAACTTTCATTTTCCTCTTCTTTCACTTTTTGATAATTATCCCCTCCAGTCGCCTTTCCTCCCAGTCTCACTTTTTGCAATTTTAACAAATCTAGTTTCAGTAAAATCAATATCTATTTAAGCAGGGTTTTTTTCGTGTTTACCGATCCATCCGCTTTCTTTTCCATTGCTTACAGAGAAATATCCAAATCCATCTCCCTGTAGACTCCGCACTCTACGAATCAGAAGAAATAAGTTATGGGCACCCTGAATAGTGTCCAAACCAATCTTATAAATGACTCCAAGTCCTTTTTTCAGTTTGGCAATTGCAAAAGTAAGACCGACGGTTACCCTTCCTCTCATGCTTTCGAAACGACATCTTCAAGTGATGCTGCTACCATCGCCAATTTTGTTGCTACATTTCTCAAACAATCATTTGCCAAGATCTCTCTTCAATGACCTATCAAATTTGTCTGTGGGCTCTTTCTCACTCGGAACTTCGATTATTAAACTAGAAGGTATTTGCGAAAAAAAAAATTTAAATTTAATGATATGGCAGTTTTTGGTCGCCAAAATTACAAACTGGAGTGTCATTGTGTAGAAAAAAAACATACAAAATAAGCAAAAAAAAAAAAATAAAAATAAAAATAAAATAAATCAAAGCGATCGGATGATTTGTCTTCGAGTTACAACTGCAGCAAATTTGAAAAAATTCATTGAGCGGCTACTCTTTAGAATGCTGTAACTCAAAAACTATTTGAGATATTCATTTGAAATTTTATTAGGTGCGCAACTAAGTTATCGCTTTTTTTTTATGAAAATGCAACTTTATTGTGAAAAAATGTTTACAAATGAGTAATTCAAAGTATTGCCCATCCCTAGCTACAACTTATTCCCATCTTTTTGGCAGAGCTCGAATACCGTGACGGTAAAAATGTATATCCTTTGAGGCTATCCACGAATCAAGCCATTTTCTGTTTTATTCATATGAGCGGAACTGCTGATCGGCCAGACCATGTGCCATCGAACGGAACAAGTAATAATCGTACCCCGCAAATTCTGTGGAATATGGGGGGGGGGGGTGGCACCTCCCATTTGAAAGTTTCCAGTGTTTCGATCAATTGAAGTCGATACCGTTCCCAGTGATGGTTTCGTTGGGTTTCAATATTTTATAATAAATAACACAGATCTTGTCCCTCTAAATACACAGAATAACCTTTGCAACGTGAATATCCGGTCGAGCCGATGACGTAGAAGCATGACCGAGCAGCCCCCATATTCATTGAGTTACTGTAATGAATCCATTTTTTATCACCCGTCATGACGCAATGAAAAAAAACTCTTCCTTTTTTGCCACTGGAGCAGTTGTTCACTGCGAAAAAAACAACACTCAACGTTCCTTGGCTTTAAATTATAAGGAACCCAAATTCTTTGTTCCAACGCATGCAATCTCTTGGAAATGGCTTATCGGGTAACTCCTAATGCTGAAGCAAGCTCTCCTTGCGTTTGGCATGGATCCTCATTGAGCAATGCCTCCAATTCAGCGTCTTCGAAGAATTTTGGCTTTCCTTCACACGGGCGGTCGTCAACATCGACATCACCGTCTTTGAAGCGACGGAACAAATCACGGCACGTTTTCTCACTTAGAGCAGCTCTTCAGCCGCAGTTTTCTTCGAATAAAAAAAGAAAATCAACACTTCTACCAAATAGCGATTATTTGGCACAAAATCAGACATTTTCAATCAAAAGTATATAACGTCAAAACAAAATCACTAATGTGTCAAAACGGTTTGTCTAAGCTTGGTTCATGACGTTTTGGATATGTCAAATCAACCAGCACTTACTGCTAAGAACTTAGTTGCGCACCTAATATATCTTGAAAATATTGCACTTTTTCCTCACCCGACCAAAGAAGTTGACAAGCCACAGGCTTAAGGTCAGAATAGAGTTCGTTTAAAGACATTAGTTGTGATATTAGATTAGAAACATTTGTTCTATATAAGTCAGTAACTGAGGAACGATCACGTGCTGAGAAGTATGTGGGACTGGATGGACACAATATATAGAAAACGGTAACAAAACGGAAAGATCAGATAAAACATTTCCCCAAGAATTCGCTCGTATGCATCTGTAAACTCTGTTGAATTGAGATTACCTTCCATTTAAAACACATTGTTTGTACTTGTCTTCTTAAATCTCATTTTAATATACACCTTTTTTCTTCTGTCGCACTTCTTCCTAAGAATTTTTTCTGGAAAATAAACACAGTAAATTTTAATTGATTTTTAATTTCAATATATACCCTAGGCAAAAGCTCACGTTCAATTGATCTCCGAACCAAATTCGAGACACCTTCACCTTTTTTTTCGTTCTATCTGCACAATAGCACTTATGAGTCGATGTGGAGATATGAATATTGGATTTTAACGAAAGTTTCTGTAACTAATGCATTATCAATATTGTTACAATTTAGAAAATTGTATCGCTAACATAAGTGTGCAATAACGTGGAATAGGTCTATCTTAGTTCTACATAAATCTAGCTTAGTAATCATCTCCTTTATGAGGGAATTCGATCCTGTTTGCGGCTGGCAATTGGGTATTTTTTTATACTTAGTCTTGCCACAAATTCTGTTACACGATTTCAAACGCTTCAAAACTTCTTGTGAGAATGGAACTGTTAGCTTTTTTTTCATAACACATGCACTGATAAGTCAAGAATACTGGTCAGTTTGGTTTCAGTTTTCAAACTATTAACATGGAGTGGGGCGTTAAAGAGAATCGAGTTGCGGTAATAGCGTTGCATAAGTGCGGAACGACTTCTGGCCAAATTTTCGAGTTGCTAAAACCACTCGGAATATCAAGAATATTCGTTTATCAGGCTAAATGCTCGCTTCGGCGAATTGTCTGGAATAGAGGACAGGCCAAGAAGTGGTCGCCCGCGCGTCGTCCGTACGAATGCAGTAGTAAAGGTAGTGCGTGAACGAATTCGGAGAAATCCCCTTAGGAAGTAAAAGATCATGTCCAAGGAATTTGATATATCAACCGAATCCATGTCTAGGCTGTTTCGGGATGATCTGAATATAAAAGCCTATCGTCAGTCCACGGGTCAACTTCTAACTCCTCAGCTAAAAAAAATTAGGCTGATAAGATGCAAGCGACTCCTGCAGTGTCACGCGGAAAATGGCCACGAAAACATTCTGTTTACGGATGAGGAGATTTTTACTGTGGAAGAAGTTCGAAATGAACGAAATGACAAAATTGATACCACTTCATCTAAGGAAGCGAAAAAATTTGTTCCAAGGATTCAACCATGGTGTCATATCCCTCCATTTCTGTGAAAAAGGCGTAAAAACTAGTACAAAGGTTTACCAAGAAGATGTGGTAGAGGGTGTTGTGAAGGGTTTGACCAATACCTTTTCCAATGGATACAGATGGATCTCCCAACGGGACTCTGCTCCAGCGCACAAAGCCAAAACCAGGCATGAGTGGCTGAGAGTCAATATTTTTGGCTTTATAGCAGCAGAAGATTGGCCGTCGGGGAGTCTACATTTGAATCCAGTGAATTATGGTTTGTACATAGTCAGAGTTTTAGAACATGGCCTGCAAAACTTCGCACAGAAATTTTTAAAGCCTGAATGAAACGGTTTTGTATATAGGGTATATAATTATTTTTGTGCGGTTTTTTTTTTTTTAAATTTCAACCTTTATTTAAGAAAAATATGTACAATAGTATTATTCAAAGTATTGCCCATCTGAAGCTATGACTTTTTCCCATCTTTCTGGCAATTTGTTGATCCCATCCCGAAAGAACTGCGCTGACTTGGCAGCCAAGAATGAATCAAGCCAATTTTTGATAATCTGCTCTGATGTGAACCGTATTTCAGTGAGGGCGTTCTGCGTCGACCGGAACAAATGGTAGTCAGAAGGGGCAAGGTCTGGGCCATAAGGCGGGTGGAGTAAGACTTCCCATCCACTGTTTTCCAAATAGTTCTTAACCGGAATAGGCCGAGCGTTGTCATGATGGAAAATTATTGCATAATACAGCACACCTATCTGATCCCACCAAATACAGAGCATTACCTTCGCGCCATGGATATTCGGCTTTGCCGTTGATTTGGCTGGTTTTTTGCGCTTGGGGGTTGTCGTAATGGATCCATTTTTCATCACAATCCAATGCAAAAATGACTTCCTTTTGTGGCGTTGCAGCAGCATTTCGGACATGCAAAACCGCCTTTCGACGTCTCTCGGCTTGAGTTCATGTGGAACCCAATTTCCTTGCTTTTGAATATTGGGTCTATAACTTAATTCGTGCTATTATAACTTATATCCAGCTGCTTTTAAACGTTTTGAAATGGCTGCTTGAGTGACACCCAAAGATTCTGCGAGCTGTTCTTGTGTTTGGTAACAATCCTCATAGAGTAATGCTTCCAGTTCTTCATCTTCAAACTTTTTTGCCTGCCCAGGACGTTCATCGTCTTCCAAGCCAAAATCACCACTTTTAAATGGTGCAAACCACTTTTGACACGTTCGCTCAGCTAGCGCATGTTCACCATAAACTTCCACCAAAATATATATAGACCCAATACAATATGTTTGCTGTTTTTTTTATATAGCGTTTTATATTTGTAACAGAACTTATGGCAGGACTAGGTAATTGGCGCACACTCAAAGGATTTGAGTACCCTTAAAATGTTTGTACACAGCGCGGGCGTGAGCACTCTGCCCCGGTTTGAATGGGAATGGGGTGAAATAGATATTATGTGCCATTTCTATATTTTGCGCTTCATTTCGTGTTGGTAGAGCTGGAAAATTATTCATTGACAGGAATGGAACATTTGCGGGGTTATTTTTATTGTTGTACTTAGGTAAAGAGCGATTATTTTTGTTTAAAGTAGTTTCTACTTGAGGCATGGTACTAAGTGCTTTTGTATTCTAACATTCTATTCTTATTTGCGAGTTTGACCACTTATCTCAATTTTTTTATTTCCTGTAATGTTTCTACCAGCTTGTTTAACTTAACAATGTGAAGTATGGTTTATTTTTTATTTTTTTAAATTAGCGCGCGCTCAATTAAGTACCGAACGTTCATTTTGAATATTTGACGTTTATAATGATCAGGAAATAAAGAGCTTCACAGGAAATTCTATAATCGAAATGCACGGCTTAAAAAAGAATCACGATATTTCAATGTACGCCCGAAAGTGAACTTGAGGGTAAACTAATAAGCATCCATAGCGAGACAGGTGTTAAGGTTTAAGGTTTAAAAGGGCAAAATGCTACTGGCAATTTCAATGGAGCACTGGTGGTGAAAATAGCGATAGAGCAAAGTGAGACAGGAGACATTTCGTCGGTGTTAGAGGTTGTCAATCAACTGGATGATATTAACATCACCTATGAGTCTTATTGCACGGTTTTATATCTTGCATTGACTCGCATACCGAGAATGGAAAGTTTTTGGGTTTCAACAATGTACGTTCCATTCATGGATAATGGCTGAGTGTTTGGTTTTCGCTTTAAGGACACTAGACAGCATTCTGTTTTTGAAGCATTAATAAGCTTAGCATACTTTGCCGTTTTTCTTCTATAGCCGAAGAACCGCAACAAGAGTCCGGGAACGAATATGAAAAGCAGAGAGTACTGTCGTCAGCAAAGGAATATGTTAAATTAGAAGTAGCAGCCAAGAGATCATAAATGAATATTAAAAAGAGTGTCGGAAACAGAATGGAAGAAGAATGCCCCGGGGCACACACCAACATTTATTTTATGAATATCAGACTTGAAACCATCCAAGGCAACTTGAATTGAACGTTCCGAATTGTAATGTCTAATTCATTGAAGAAGAGCGAAAAGAGTCTGATGCCAAACTTTGCTAAGTGCCTTAAAAATATCAAGTGCAACTATCTTGCTTTCGCTAGATTGATGTATGCTTTGATTCTTCTTTTCGGTGAGACGTTAGTGCAATGGGTCTGAAGAAGAATCGTTTTTTTTTTTAGGGGCGGGCTGGACAAATACTGTTTTCCATCTGCACGGAAAGAGTCCTACAGAGGAGGATTGATGAAAAAGCTTACGCTGTGGTTTTGCTAGCGAGAAAGAACACCTTTTCAGAACAAGGGAAGATATACCTTCTGGACCAGTGGATTTGTGAATGCTAAAATCTTTAAGAGTGCTACTACACGAGTGTCAAAGTGGATTTGTCCCATTGTAGATTCGATGCACTCAAGTGTAGGCGGAGAAAAAGCACAATCTGGGAGTGTTAAATTGGCCGGAGAATGTGCAGCAAGCAGATTGGCCTTGTCTACAAATCTGACAGCTGGGATGTCATTGTAAATTGACAAGGGAATATGAATACTCTTTCCTGGCTTTTCACCAGAGCGCGGGCGGATTATATAGTAGTTTGAAACTCAGGTGTATTAGGTTTAGATATTTTTCCCAGGGGTGGTTGTCAAACTGGAGCCAGTGCATCCTCAACCAGTGGGTCTTAGTACGTGCTGGTTGTTAGTTCGTCACATTTAGCCCAGCAAGCAACTATATATACAATATTCATATATCTACATACAAATTCTATGAAAAGAATTTTTCAGAGAATTGCGTCGCACTGGATTCGAACCCGCGACCCTCTGCTTGAGGAGTCTATGCATGTACCACTACAAAATTTCTAATAATTTTAACGAACGACCAATAATTTTCACTACCTCTAGGACATTGTAGTATTTTATGCCGCAGGTTTTAGTCGTATTGAAATTTTACACGTTTAAGAACGTCGTTGTAGTCATTTCTGGCTCGTTTAAACTTTTTTCTGTTTTCCTCTGTCGAGTTGGTCTTGAAAAACCGAAGAAACATTCCTCTAACACTGACAGTTTCTTTACAGCTCGAGTCGTACCATATCTTTTCTTTTGGTTTGATAATCTTCATCTGATGAGGGATAAAGGCTCTCATTAAAAAGAGAATAGTTCTGTGATCATATCAGCAACGACATTCACATAACGACCAGTTACAATTCTTAAAGAAGCTGTTTAGTCCTTTCCAATTGACATTCTCTCTTTGCCATACGGTTCTTCTAGAAATCTTTTCTCTAACTGTGTATTCAGTGTACGAGAAATTAGGTGATATGAAACAATGGTCTGTCGAGCCTTGAGGGGAGTGCATATCAATGGTGCACTTATCAGGGTGAGAAATTTTAAACAAGTCCAGGGTGTTGGCGGTATGACAATTAAGATCTGGTATTCGCGTGGGCTCATTACAAGTTGGGTCAAGTTGTTTTCTGCAATTAAGATCTAAACACACCGTCCTTAGGGTCCTGTCTGTGCAGAATGTCGAAGCTGCGATTCAGTATTAGGATACAGGGACACAATTCTTTGAATGGAGTCAGACAGAGTATAAAACTTATTAGATGTTGAATTACTGTCCATTTTGGGGCTTCTGTAAATAAAGCAGTAGTGGATAATTTATTATGAAGATGGAATTTTAACCGGATAATCGAGTTCCGGATTGGAACATGGGTTACATTGTGGTGGTGTTTGGTAAGGTATATCACTACGCATGTAAATGGAACAGCAATAGGAAACAGTACACCAACAAAATTCACACTCACAACCCGAGGGCATAGCGACATATTTCCGCCCAGTATACTTTTCGGGCGGAGTTAAGTCGCTTTTTTCTGGCGGAGTTATATCGTTTTTCGCTCGCGGACTTATGCCGTTATCCCCATCCCGGTATCCGTTAGTTGTTACATATACTCAGTCACTGCCCGTGCCGTATGACAAATACAGAAATGATATGTGATCGAGTGTACTTACGTACAGTACACACGACCAGGAGCGAGAGACACACTCGCACTCTGTGATTTGTGGCGTTTGCACTTTGTTGGTTTTCATCATTAAGAAGATGAACATCAGTGCGAGAATCTACAGATTGTCTTGGTTGCTTAATATTTGTTGTATGTACCCTATCTACATTTTTTAATTTAGACTCATTCTTATGTCTAACATGTTTGTAATTTTTGATGTAATCTACTTGCCTTTCTTGATTCCTGTTGTCTATAACATTTGTTTTCCTATTTTTATTTGTATGTAGTGTGGTATCTTTTATTATAAATTAGAAAACATCCAAACATCTGTGTTTACTGATTCTACCTGGTTCATGGTAAGTAAAATATCGGCTATTGTACTTTGTAAGTGATATATGTCGGCGTTGCCTGTAGGTGCATTTTATAGTGTCTGTTTCCAGGTCTGTACGCATACTCCTTTTTTTGGTAATTTATCAATCATCGGTTAAAATGTGCTTGTGGAAATGGTAAATATCTATATGAATTATTTCGTAAGGTTGGTTAGAAGTCACTATTAATTTGAATTTTTTTCTTATATCGGTTTCCTTTTATATTTAGCTTTTGTTTATTGTTTGTTTAATTACTTGCGTAAGTTCAGGATAACAAATTTTTTCTCTCAGTGTTCTATACGATTCTATAATATCTGAGTGTTGACTCTCTCTAATGTGATACATGAATATCTGTTTTCTAGCTTCATCTTCTGTTCTTAAATCTCTTATCCTTTGTGTTAATTTCACAAATTTAATTTTTTGCATATAAATTTATGATTATTTGCTGGACTTTATTATAATCCGGCTCTCTTGTTTCAGCATAAATGTAAATTATTCGTCCGTCATTTCTTTGAGTTGTTTCGTTATTATTCATATAGATTCTGAGGCCGTAATATACAAAATTCTTTTTAATATGGAGTGTTTCGATTTTTGGTTCCTTATCGTAACTTGAAATGCCTTGTTGTTTGTATGTATTGGTTATGCCCCCTTTGATAGAAATGTGATCCAATTATTCCTCTATTCCTCAATGCTCTGTTTCGTTGTCAGATATTATATGTATATATATACTTTTTTTTTTAAAACCTAACACATATTGCCTCAGCATGCGTTAAGTTTTTTTGGAAAAAAGGATAGAGAGAGAAAGAAAGATGTTTGCGCTCAGTCTTTATTTCGCTCCATGGGTGGCATCCAACATTTAATGGAAAACTGAATTCTTGGTGGAAGTTGGCTTGTTGATTTCTAGTCAAGTACTCATTTTACTTAATTTTTGTTAAATGAAAAAATGAAAATTCGAATACCGAACCATCCAAGATTCCCACTTTAATTCTGCTTAGAAAATCTGCAGCTTTATTCTTTTGACCCTTAATATATTATACTCAAACACTTGCAATATAAGTATCCACCTTTAGTTGCGTTGGGGGAGTTCGGCATCATTTATTTTTTTATTCAGATATGGTCTTAATTTAGATGCACTCCACACAACGGCTAGCAATTCTTTACCCGTTACTGAATAATTTCAATTATACTTGTTAAAAGTCCTTGAAACGTAACAAATCGGTTTTTGTCCTGTGTGAGCATACTTTCGATGGCGAAATTAATTGCATCAATATACGAGTATAGAAGGAATGGTGTTTCAAATTCCAGAAATTTTAAAATATGGTGTGTTATCAAATTAAGTTTGAGTGTCTCGAACGCATTAACATATTCGAGTTCATTAATCTTTATTATGGGCATTATGCCCTCTTTCATCAGGATATGGTCTAAAAGCTTGGTTTCTTTTCAGGATTTTAAAAATGTCAGGATTTTAAAAATGTCAGGATTTTTCAAATGTTCTCATAGAGAGGTGGATAATATCAAAATTTCGTCTAAATAGACAACGCAGGTTTTCTTTATGTATTCCCGTAATATGTGGTTCATTAATCGATGAAAGGTAGCTGATGCATTTTTATACCCAAAATTCATACGACCATATTCTTATTGTGGAGCTATAAATGCAGTTTTTGCTAATTATATAATCTGGATGCATTACTATTTGATGGATTCTTCTGCTAAATCCACAGTTGAAAAATAAATTGCTTTTCCTAACTTATCAAAGAGAATGTCTATATTTGGTAAAGACAAACGTTCGTGTATTCAGTGACTGGATTTAACGCTCTATATTTTAATCGACACGAATTCGGTACTGCAACTGATGATCTCTATCGATCTATCTATATGACCGAGGAAGCGTACCTAGCTACTCATACACTTCGTAATTATACCCTGTCGCTCCATGTCTACGACTTCATGTTCGCATTTTTTTGGCAACCTATACAATTTTAAAGTGATTGGTTTATCTTCTTTAGATGAATTTCGTGTTTAATCGACGAAGTGTGGGTTAACCGCCATAGCGATATTGATATCTTGGAATTCATATAGCAAGGAAAACAATGCTGATTGTTCTTCGCAATTGAGGCTGTTGAAGTCAGGATTACCTTCTTCTAGATAATTGCAGAACATCTCTTGTCTACGTTCTATCTTTAGATTGGTTTCGCTGTTTAGAACTATATTTCCTTTCTCGTTATCAATAGTTTTAACTATTGTATTTTCTTAAAAACATCCAAACCTAGTTTATATAGTATAGGTTTATATAGTATAGTATAGGTATAGTTCTTTTTGTCGTAATATTTAATATATGTACGTATTATTAGTGTAGTCGAATTCCGTTTTCCGGAAATTGAATTATGTTCATACTCTGAGTTAATAGAGTTTATACAATAGTTAATACTATTAATAGTGTTAATTGAAACTTGTTGACTATGTAAAACTGGGTACAGTGTCATGTCGTGTCATTTAATGTTTGTTCGTTTTAATGATTTTCATGGCACTACCTGTGTCTATTAAAATAATGTCGTTGATATTGAATATAAGTGGCTATGCCCATTAGCTTTCCAAGGATTCATTCAGAAAAACCAGTGGCTCTACTGAATTGGTCTCCTGTCTGACAGGCCCTTTGTCAACCTGTACATTGTTTTTTTCCATGGGCTGTAAGCTTGGAATCTGATTTTGCCTGATGTTTCCGGATGGTGTCCGTTCGTTCTGATAATAACTATTATTATATTATTATATTATATTCTTAAAATTCCTTGAGTTCCTATAACAATTTTGTGCTGCCAACTTTGGTATTGATTAAACGAATACTTATTTTCTATGGTCTTTAAATTTCCATGGTCGTAACCAATGCAGGAGAATAACTAATTTATATCTTGCATATCTTATTTGCCTGCTACTTCTCTAGCTAAATTACCTACAATGATATCTCTTAACTTATTTATTTATAATAATATTGTGGAACAACTATTTCTCTGATTCTCGACTATCAGAAAGGTTGGCATAAATATTAATCTTATTAGTAAAAATTCTAATTTATTAACCAAATCATAGATTGATCTTGCTTTCATTCTTAATACTCCCCTCGGTAAGACGGTATTGCTGACGAAATTTACTTGAAGATCTCTTTTGATTGGTCTCATGTAAACACGCCATTAACTAGGAGTACATCTATTGCTCGTCCTTTGACTTTCGTCTATTGAATTATCGTCCAAGTTGCTCGGTGCGAAATTTGCGAAATGGTTTTCCACGATGACTAAGACTTGTTGTAAAAGTATTTTTAGAAAACATCAGGTTGAACAAAAGCAAATTTGTTTTTACTCTTCGATCTGTTCGGACATGCGCTGAAGCCGCAACTTTTACTTTAATTTCAATTTCTGGAGATGCAAAAGTATGTGCTTCCCAAAAATTTACCTTCGTTCTTGCTCCGTTGTTGTTCGTGCTGTAACCTTCAATATTTACTATAGTCTCTCGACCAATCCTTCGCGCTATTTGTAATAAGAATAATTTTCTTGCTTAAGACTCCCTCAAACAAAGCGTTGATATTGGTTCTTTTTGTGAAACATTGGAAATATTGATTGAATTTGTGCGTAAATACCCATTTTTTACGACCAGAGTGATAAAAACTACAAGACATTGTTTTAAAGTCTGAAATATGGGAAACTATTGGGAAAGTTTTGAATGAAAATAATAACAAAAGTTCCTCTTCCAAGCTACGTGACATTTTGACAGGTAAGACAAAGCTACAGAAACAAAATGTTGTACAGTGATGACCGCTCTTTATTCGAAGTCTTCTAACCCGACGTAAAATAATTTCTCTGCAGCGTTAAATAATGTTAATGCGGTGTTAAAAACATGTTCTGTTTGACAGGGCCTTGTGACTAATAGTTCTCCAAAACTCACTTAAG
This sequence comes from Volucella inanis, assembly GCA_907269105.1. Lineage (NCBI taxonomy): Eukaryota > Metazoa > Arthropoda > Insecta > Diptera > Syrphidae > Volucella > Volucella inanis. The sequence continues at coordinate 108,801,793 of OU026157.1, read as the reverse complement.
CGTTTAGTGAGGCTAAACAAATGATATCTTCAAAACAATTCATTATGTATTCTTTTACATGACGGATGTTGATAGGCAGCACCAATAATTGTGGTGATTTGCAAAAGGAGAGACTCATTTAAAGGTATTTTTACATTGTATACAAACATATATAACACATTTATATCATATTTACTTAATAAATATTTCCGAAATACTAAGTTTTTTATGAAAAAAAACTACATGTACATGTATAGTATACGAGTACACATCAATTGACATCAATCGCTTACATGGATTTGTGAAAATGCATCTGAGTGGGTCACATAATATACATTTGATGAAATTTGATTGACGGATATCAAAATATGTTTGGTTTTGTTTGATAAGTGTCATGCTGATTGTTGTGTGTAAGGGTTAGATTAACCTAATTGTTTCATTTGTTTTATGCAACATGTTTTATGTTGCGGAAGAGGATACATGTTGGAGAAATAAGGGATGGTGAAGTCCAAACGCTCGGTATCGGAATGTTTTGAAACTTAACAACTTTATGGGACGTAAAAACTCAGGACAGCGACCGAACCAAAAACTCCCATGAATATGAAGTTTTGCCGAAAAAATATAGAGAAAAATATCCTGATGCACAAAAAGCGGATGTCACCAAAAAATTTAATACGTCGCAAACGAATTATATAGTATTATACGTATTAAAGGTTTTAATAAAAGCCCGTTTTTTTTATTTTTATTATAACAATCAGAATGCACACGTACACAGTATAGCTCCAAACTTCAACTGCTATGTTACTTTTATAAATTAATCTAATCAAAATTCTTACGATCTAAGATTATGACCTAAGTCAAGAAGAAAATGTTGGAGAGGAAAGTCACAGTGGGTAAAAGTCACATACTAACTGATTTGTAACATAACTTCATTTTGTGAGCCTTCCTTTCTAAGTATTTTCGATAATAGATTAAAACGAAAAAAAACAAATTATAAGCAAACGCTTATAGATATTTTAAAACTTTCCTTGTATCTTAATGCAAATATGGTATTGGGTCTATAACTTCGTGCGGTTTGCTAAGAGATGGCGTAACTTGTATTATTCCATTGGAACATGCGTTGGAAAGCTACTGTCATTGTTCGTCATTTCAGTATATTTCATTCATTTGAAGCGTAAACAACAATAATTTTTTTTCATTAAAATATGTCGAACTGTGTGCCCGAAAAAGTGTTTTTGCGGGGAGTTCTTCTTCATGAAGAAAACTGCTGCCGAAAGTTATCGTATTTTGGTGGAATTTTATGGTGAATATGCGCTAGCTGAGCGAATGTGCCAAAAGTGGTTTGCACGATTTAAAAGTGGTGATTTTGGCTTGGAAGACGATTACCGTCCTGGGCAGCCAAAATAATTTGAAGATGGAGAACTGGAAGCATTACTCTATGAAGATTGTTGCCAAACACAAGAAGAGCTCGCAGAATCTTTGGATGTCACTCAAGCAGCCATTTCAAAACGTTTAAGAGCAGCTGGGTATATTCAAAAGCAAGGAAATTGGGTTCCACATGAACTCAAACCGAGAGACGTCGAAAATCAGCTTTGCATGTCCGAAATGCTGCTGGAACGCCACAAAAGGAAGTCAATTTTGCATCGGATTGTTACTGGTGATAAAAAATGGATCCATTACGACAACCCCAAGCGCAAAAATCATATGTGAAACCCGGCCAACCAGCCAAATCCACGGCAAAGCCGAATACCCATGGCGCGAAAGTAATGCTCTGTATTTGGTGGGATCAGATGGGTGTGCTGTACTATGAGCTGCTAAAACCGGGTGAAACCATCAATAGACAACGCTACCGAACACAATTAATCCGTTTGAAGAGCGCAGTAGACGAAAAACGCCGGAATATGCGACCAGACACGGGGCAATAACTTTCCATCATGACAACGCTCGGCCCCACGTTGCTATTCCGGTTAAGAACTATTTGGAAAACAGTGGATGGGAAGTTTTACCCCACCCGCTTTATAGCCCAGACCTTGCCCCTTCTGACTACCATTTGTTCCGGTCGATGCAGAACGCCCTCACTGAAATACGGTTCACATCAGAGCAGAATATCAAAAATTGGCTTGATACATTCTTGGCTGCCAGGCCGGCGCAGTTCTTTTGGGATGGGATCCACAAATTGCCAGAAAGATAGGAAAAAGTCATAGCTTCAGATGAGCAATACTTTGAATAATACTAATGTACATGTTTTTCTTAAATGAACGTTCAAATTTTGAAAAAAAAACCGCACGAATTAAATTACATACCCAATACATAAGGTTTGTATACATTCTTTTCTTTTATCCAAATCCTAAATGATTAAATATTAAAATTTTAATTAAATATTAAAAAAAAAAACAGATTAAAAGTTAATGCTATGTAGTTCTAAGTCCTAATTCATTTCAAAACTTTCAATGTAACGTTCTTTTTATTAGTTCTTAATACAAATAAATAAAGTTAGTACACATTCCTTTTTTATTTTTTTTTTTGTTGATTTATATTTTTAAACAAATCAGGTTAATAGATAGCAAATAAATATTAAAAAAAGTAAATTTTAAGTAAATGCTTATAGCATATTTATATATATGAATCTAGGTTATAATGCTTCAAAAATTTTAATGTAACCTAGAGATATTTTATTTGTTTACAAAATCAACATTTTTTTTAATTATACTATACAACAACACTTAAGTGTAATGTTCTTAGTATTCCAGTTTTGTTCAATATTCTACCGGGAGTATCTCACTGGCAACCATTTAGGATTTACTTTAAATGAACGGTATTAGTTCCTTTAAAATTGAAGTTTTAGTTTCTAATATGATGTAGCAACGAATATGAATATCCATTTAAAACCGTCTTAAGAGATATTTTAAGCAGCATGAATCTTTGGACGCATTTCTTTCCCTAACCACAACCAAATACTTCACTTGCTGTATCCGTTAAAAAGTGATAGTTTTATCACTTGATTTTCAAGATATTTTTAGTTTTCTTTAGTTGGTTTTTCTATGATGTAATTAACTTCTGGTGAAAACTTACCGAATTTTTTGTATTTAGGTTTATTTTTGACGACTATTCCGTTCTTTACAATGTCCGTGGATTGATTCAACGTGTTCCCTATTTGTCTGTTTCTGTTATTTATTTTCAGTGCTTTGTCTTTTTTGAATTTGTCCGTTTTTGAGGGTTTTGCAATTGTTTAATAACATTATTAATTATTTTTGGGATTTATCGCGTAAATTAACATTAATGAGTCGAATACTTTACTCACCCCAAACGTTTCGCATCAAGTTACATTGAGCGTGGTCACCGGTCAACGGTAATGTTGTCCGTTAATGTTAGAATATTTTCTTTAGTTAGATTTTAGAAAATAAAATTGATTTGCCTTAATTTGGTTATCAAATCGATGGTGTTGTTATAAATGAAAACAATGTTAAATAACTTTTCATCTAGTTTAGGGTTATCTTTCGCCGTTTTCCTAACTACATAATTCTCAAATGCTCATTCAGTGTAGCCTTTCAATATCAGCATTATTAGTTTTGAGTGATGCTGTTGTTTTATGAAAGGTAAAATTGGTCTCTTTTAGAAATTATTCTACGGCTGAGTGCAATATGCAAATATCCCTATCGGATATGATTTTGTTCGACTTTCCAATGAATTGGATTCGTTTCTTTATTGCACTCAGAATGGCTATCCAATTTCTGTATTATAATTTATGGATTTTGACATATTTTGGGCATTTATGAATGGTTGTTAGATACATTTTACCATGTTCAGGAAACCAAATATCGATGTGCATAATGTAAAAATGTAAAATGTTAGGGTGTTTCTGTTACTTGCATTGGCAATTGAGGTTCTTGACATCGCAGTTATTTATGAATATTTGAATTTCCATTTGTAGGTTTGGACAAAAATATGAACTTTTCAATTCTAGAAATATTTTGTTTACTTTTGCTTATATGTTCGTTTTTTATCATTGTAACTAAATCTACATCTTTCAGTCCAGCGCGGGATTTTAGTAGTTTGGGATTCTTGTTTATAAACAAATATTTTACATACAGCTCTTAAAATTTTAATTGAAAATGATAAAATCAGGACTTTTAAATAAGTTTTTTTTTAGGTTTTTATTAGGGATCGGATGTGTTTATTTAATCGGACCTTTTAAAATACCTTTTCATAATCTCTATTAAATGTCTGGTCGTATCCGGTTATTGTCAAGAGATGTTTAATACCTCTTATGGTAATTGGTAACATTATTGCAGTTATTGACTTCACTTTGTTTTCATCTGGTTTGATTCCATTGTTAATAACATGACCTAAATAAGTGGTAGACAATTCGGCAAAATGAAATTTGTTTACTTGGATGTAGATTACATTCCTTTAATTTTTGCAAAATGTTTCTCGGAGCTGGTAGAAAATATAAGAATAACATCATTAAACAAGCAAATCTTATTGATATAATCTTTTAGGATATGCTTTATCAACCTCTGTCGCGCGTATCGGCTTTAATTTGGTGAAAGCCCTTCACAAGATCAATTGTCGAAAAATAATTGCACTTCACAAGCTTGTCAAATAAGTCATCAATATTATATCATATGATTACACTTCCTGTAATCAATTTAGATTCGCCATTGTTTTTGTCCGTCTCTGTCGTTCTTTTTATGGACTTCCCGTATTGTATGGAATATTACTTGTTACAATTATCTTCTGCTGCAACATTTCAGCTATTTGCCTATCGACCTCATTTGTATGCATTTTCGGATAGCGATAGATTTTACTAAAAATGATAATGACATTTTTCGTGATGATCCGATTTCTTATTTTATCTTAAATGATAAAACGTAACCTTCTTTATAGAAATTGATTTCTACGACAGGAGCAACTATTTTAATTTAGAAACATCTGCATTACATAAGTGTATGTCTAAAATTTCTATATTCTGAGAATTTTTTGCACATATTTCTTCTTTGTAAAAAAGTATTGGGATTATAGAGTCATCAACTATAAGTTGCGTTATCAATTGAATTGATATTGTAAAAAAAAATTACGAAATAGTTAGATTTATTAAATTTAACAAAGAGAGGTATTCTAAATTTAATATTTATTGGAACACTGCGGTCGAGAACTCTGTATGAGAATTCCATCGAATCTTATCCAATAATGGATTGGCAGAAAGGTTCTCGCCAAAATTATTTTTCAAACCATCCTTTATTTGTGACCCAATTTCTTACTCTGGTTTTGTAACTGTAACCTAGCCTCATCGACACTTTTGTCTTTTATACAGGGTGTCCTAAAAATCAACGTCAAGCCGGAAACAGGTGAAAGGTCAAGTGGTGTTTGTTATCACAAAATTATAAAAAAATCTAAGTCATGTACTTAAAAAAAAAATCGAGAAATCTGACACCCTGCGACGATCTTTCAAGTACTGTGACCGCAAATCATTAATTTTCTTCAATTTTTTTTTCTCACGTAACCCTGAATAACTCTTCTGTAAATTACTATACAGCTATCATCAACTATAAGTTGCGTTATCAATTGAATTGATATTGTAAAAAAAATTACGAAATAGTTAGATTTATTAAATTTAATAAAGAGAGGTATTCTAAATTTAATATTTATTGGAACACTGCGGTCGAGAACTCTGTATGAGAATTCCATCGAATCTTATCCAATAATGGATTGGCAGAAAGGTTCTCGCCAAAATTATTTTTCAAACCATCCTTTATTTGTGACCCAATTTCTTACTCTGGTTTTGTAACTCTAACCTAGCCTCATCGACACTTTTGTCTTTTATACAGGGTGTCCTAAAAATCAACGTCAAGCCGGAAACAGGTGAAAGGTCAAGTGGTGTTTGTTATCACAAAATTATAAAAAAATCTAAGTCATGTACTTAAAAAAAAAATCGAGAAATCTGACACCCTGCGACGATCTTTCAAGTACTGTGACCGCAAATCATTAATTTTCTTCAATTTTTTTTTCTCACGTAACCCTGAATAACTCTTCTGTAAATTACAGTTCAAAATTTAAACATAACTATATCGGTATATCGGTTTTAACTAAAATATTGCTTTTTTTCCATCCATTTATCTGAAAATCATTAATCACCCAACTTGAACTGACTGTATTGACAAAAGAATGAACTATGCCATTTTGGCAAATAACTTTAAATATGGCGTATTTAGTCTGGATTACAAAATGGTATGACATTTTACTTGACTAAGGCTTAATTGAGGACAAAAAGAAATTTAGTTAAAGAAACCCGATTCATAGTTACTTCTTTTTAATAAGTTAACATGAGTACCAAATGTGAGCGAGACAGACAAAGACGACGTGATTGAGACGGGTAAACACGCCATTTCGACTAGTTTGAGTGAAATAGATAGAGATGCCACCCTTGTCATTTTATTTAATATTTTTCCCATCACAGAGCACACAGAACACTACGTTCTCTTGATGCTTACTTTACACAACTGTTGTTTGTGGCGTGACTAAACGCCATCTGTTTGCCTTCAGTGGCAATGCAAGCTCTACACCTTTTTACAAATGATCTGGTAATACGACGGGCATATCTTCTGGAGTTGATGTCTTCAACGGCTTCTGCAAGATTTTGGCATAGCGATCATGCGATTTGACAGAGAAAATACCTCTGTCTTGACAAAATTGTTCTCTTTCTGAATAATCTCGATGTAGCAGACTTTGGACTCGTTGTGGCATCTCTATCTGTTTCACTCACTCCGTCTCAATCACGGCATCTTTGTCTGTTTCACTCACACTTGGTACTCATTTTAATTTATTAAAAAGAATTAACTGTGAATCGGGTTTCTTTAAAAAAATATATTTTTTTACGCCATATTTAAAGTTATTTGCCAAAATGGCATAGTACATTTTTTTGTCAGTACAGTCAGTTCAAGTTGGGTGATTAATGATTTTCAGATGCATGGATGGACAAAAAAAAAATATTTTAGTTAAAACCGATATAATTATGTTTCAATTTTAGACCGTTATTTACAGAAGAGTTACTCAGGGTTACGTGACAAAGAAAAATCGAAGAAAAGTAATGATTTGCGGTCACAGTACTTGAAAGATCGTACAAGTGTGTCAGTTTTCTCGATTTTTTTCGAGTGCCAATAATTTTAAAAGTTCATGACTTAGATTTTTTTTTTATTTTGTGATAACTGACACCACTTGACCTATCACCCGTTTCCGGCTTGAGGTTGAATTTCGGGTCACCCTGTATATCCTGTGAGAACCGATATTGTATCATCAAAAGTACCCAAACCGTTTGCCAGGGAATTACCCTGTCCAAAAAACCGACTAAACAATGTATGTATATTTCGGTCTAAAGTGGTTGGTTTGTTACCGTAGAATAGGGACTTGACGTAGCCCCAGAGAAAACAATCGAGTGGTGTCAAATTGCATAACCGAGGCGGCCAACTGATGAATGCTCGCCGTGAGATGACCCAGTCGCAAAATTTCGCCCTCACAACTTGTATGGCATATAGCGCCGTCTTGTTGGGACTACAGCTGAGATATATCACTTGTCTAGCTCTGACCACAGAAAGTCGGTTAACATCGCTCAATATCTGAGACCATTGACGGTAACGCCGTCTTCTTCATTTTGAAAGAAATAAGGTCCGATGATGCCGACATTCGATAAAACGTATAAAACAGTCAATCTTTTTGGATGCATTAATGCTTGGCCGAACACTTGCCAATAATGGCAATTTTGCTTGTTGATATAGTCGGATCTCCGGCCAACATTTCCAGCAAACTCACGGGATAGTCTACGGTCTTCCGGCTTCAATTCTTGCGCCAGCATAACCGTATGCGGATGTAGGTCCAAATCGAAATGAAAAGTAAGCAGGGCTGACTCTCTGGCGATACGTTATTCAGCTGATCGGCGCTGAATCGACATTTCTAGGTCTTAATTTTCTTAATTTAGCATCAATTTGGTTGGTGGCTTAATATCCAAAAGAATTTACTCACGCTCAAACTTTTCTACGGTGCGACGAATGACCTGCACACTGAAGCCATGTTGACTACCGACCTAACAACTGAGTCGGAATTTCGATAATATTTTTCGCACATTCGATGCATGATGAAATAGCAAATTTACTGAATATTTTGAAACATAACAATTGAAAAAACTATCATTGCTATGTGGTCACCCGTTACAATCAATTTTATATGCGTCCTTGTAACGGTTTATAAGTCTGAATATTATCTTAGATACATAGTTGGTACACATTTTTGTATTATGGTATACCTATTTTATTATTCTTATAATGTATTTTGTTGCACATTTAATATTAAGACTTTCAGTCTGATTACTTTTTTAAAGTTTTCTATTGACTTCAACGTATAGATAGATCTATAAATCGCTAAGTCCTTCACTTTTTCTTAGCGTATTTTCTTAATATTTATTTTGTTTTATTTTATTTACTTTATACTTTTGAAATAAAATTAAGTTCGGTTCGTTATTTTACTAGGCCAGTAAACGTATTTAAGGCTTAAATAAAAGCCACGTTAATGTTTAATTCCAAAGTTTTATTACAACAATCGGAATGAACACGTACACAGTATAGCTCTAAACTTCGGCTGCTATGTGACTTTTACAAACTATGTAGTCTAATTCACAAGATTTTTACGATCTAAACTTATGATCTAAAATTATGACCTCAGCGCACTTGGTCTTTTTTTCCTTTCTTTCTTTCTTTTCTTTCATAAAATTCTTTTCTTTTTCCTCTTTGTGCAAAGTCAAGGAGCAATGTATGAAATACATTTGTTGGCATCACCCATCACACATCCGTACCCCAGAATAACTCACAAGAACTATGTATGTCAATCGATTGAACGTGTAAGGGATAGCGTTAATTCACACGTACACGATACATGATGCCAGCTGGTTGACCGTGTGAGGTTACATCGGAAGATAGAGTTTTAGAATAAGATTAGTTAAGTAAGTTAAGCTTAGTTCTAAAGGGTTCTTGTTGTAGTTGTTTGTTTTTCATATAAGAGATAATGAATGAAACAATCGAAATTCATTGCAAGTGAATAGATTCAAAAATACCTGTATACATATGACCGAGAGTGTATGTACATATACTCGTACAGCAGTGTAAACAATTTTAAGCTCGAATCTGTGAACCTGGGAACTATAATCATCCCAAATCTTTTTTTTACATTGCTTTTTGAGGACTTCCTTTTCAAAGTTAATGACTAAAAAAAGCTGCAAACATACACCTACACTGAAATTGAATTATTTTTACAAGTAGAGGAGCTACTTCATAAAGTACTGCTCTCCATACTGAATTGTATTATTCAGTATTTATGGCCAGACTAGGTATATTTGTTAAATTTAAAAAAAAAATTCTTAACAAAATTAATTCTGCGTTTGTTTTTTGTTTTATTCAAAATAATTAATTAATTAATTCCGTTTTAATCATTTAGTTTATTTTCTTTTCAAGCGAACGAAATTCGATAGTAATCGTTCGTCTTTGGAGCGAAATTTCATTACACCCAACCGTGCTGTGACCGATTTTCTTCTTAAACCAATTGATTTGGAGACCTTGCCAAAAATTAAACGTCGTTCTCCATATGAGCAAGAGCCACCAATTACTGTATACTGGCGCAAAGATGTGGAAGCAAAAGCTATAGAGGTTTGGGGTTCAAAAGAAAATCTTCTGCGTGAATGTCTGAAACGTGAAATTGAACGAAAAAAACATCAGCAAAGTAAGAAGTATTTTGTCACCATTTTTTATTTTATAATTAAATAAATTATAATTAATTTATTTTATATAAGATATTTTCACAGTTAAAATACGCCTAAGAGACTATCGCAGAGAGATAGGAAGTCGAACAATGGTAATGGAAGATGAGCCTGGATTAAAGGGGAAATCTGCCCGTGTTGTTTTAATTGCGATTGGAATGTAAAGATGAAAGTAATAAGTTGTATATACAATTATTTTTGTGCTTAACAGAAATACAACAAACTTTATTGTCAAGACGTTTGCTTGGATTTCTAGTGGTTCGCATAGTATGTTTGCTGAAGCTATACATTCTCTGGCTGACACTATCAATCAGTTAATTCTCGCCTATGGCATTCACAAATCCACACAGGTAAATATACATATGTAGCTCGATATTAGTGTATGTAATATAATTTACCGGACATACTGATTAATAGAGAAACTTTAAACCTCGTTCTTTAGATGGCGGATTCTGATCATCCATATGGATACTCCAATATGAAATATGTGTCTTCCTTAATATCGGGGGTAGGAATTTTTTGCGTTGGGACTGGATTGTCTATGTATCATGGTATTACAGGGTTGTTGCATCCTGAGCCAGTTACTGACTATTTTTTCGCTTTATGTACTCTTGGTGGGTCAATGCTTTCTGAGGGAGCAACTCTTCTTGTTGCTATTAACGAAGTTAAGCGTTCAGCAGCTAACAATGGAATGACATTTAAGGAATATGGTACTTAAAACTGCGCTTAATTTAAAAACTTACTTATTATTTATTTGTTATTCTAGTCTTACGTGGAAAGGATCCTTGTGTAAATGTTGTTTTAACAGAAGATGCAGCTGCAGTAACTAGTGTGGCTGTGGCTGGCACTTGTATGAGCCTCTCATCGATAACCGGATCCCATGTACCAGATGCTGTTGGATCTCTTCTTATTGGTGGGATATTAGGCGCTGTGGCATCCTTTATTATATACACAAACGTAGCTGCTCTTGTGGGGAAGTAAGTGCAAAGAATCATATAGTTTCTTATACTCGTATATATCTTTTTTGTTTGCGATTGAACCTGTTCACGCAATGTTGTTTGTAGCACTATCGATCTAAATATATATGTATGTATGTGCGTGCGACTCTAATGCTTTGATCCATTATCTTTTTGCAAAATTCAGTCATAATTGTTAGGTCTATACTTGGATTTGACAGATAAATTTTCTATGTACTGGGCATAGAGGCATTTTGTGAACACTATTAAGTTCCTAAATCATTTGGGTCAGATATAGCCATAAACAGTAACCTTGTTTAAATATTGTGTTAAGTTTGTTTTCGTTAAGGCTTTCTTCTTGCAGTTACAAATGGAAAAAAATTAAATATCAATATGTCGTTTCTCCAATCACGATTCAAATTCTGTGTTCTTTCAGCTTACCGTTCTCCAGTTTTTTTTCTAATTAGAATTGGTAGTTTTCCTTATAATAGCATATTCTGCCATACATAGTCGAATATTATAGGTAGCCTTAAACATTTACCTTTCTTAAAAATTGTGTTAATTTTTCCTCTATTTTTGCTAAGGCTTTCTTTTGGCAGTTACAAATGAACAAAAAGATTCATATGTGGGTGACCGTGGCTCAAGTGGTTATTCATTCGGCTTATTCATTCCATATATTGTATAAGTAGCAATTGCAAATAATTTAAAATCTACTTTTGTTTGTGAATAGGTTATCGTGATATTTTCTATTGTCATTATCATGCTTTTGGTCTTTTGGATGTCGAAGGTATCGTGGCGAATAAGTTGCTCTTTCCTTTTAACCGCATGTCAGTGCCTTCCAATGAATACAGAATAACTACAAACAAATAACTGAGAGTGGTGATTCTAGTATCCCTTATTTTTAAAGCTATAGATTTAAGAGTACACATTGCATAGTTCATTCAAAACTGTCTGTATTATAAGAATGACTCGATATATTCTATTTGTTTAAAATGATGTGCATATACTCGTATACAATTTCTGCCCCAGTCTTTTATATGTAAATTGGTTCTTTGATGATAATGCAAATAAAACCAAATCATTAATGACAAGGAAAGAATCTATAGAATCTTGACCAATTTTGAAAATGAGCTGGTTAAAATTCCAGAAGAACCTTTTAAATATAATTTTTTATTGAAATTTGCCACCGCATAATAAAAGGGATATGACTTTGGGAGCTATTTTAGCTGAATTAGTAGATATTAACGATGTTGCATATTTGTAGGATGACTCCTTTGTCCAAAATAAGATTATAGAACCATTGTTGTTTGAGGATTGAAGGGACATTTTTTATCAACGCATATAACATTTTCTTTAGCCACTCGACGACAGTTTTACAGTATTACCATTAAATTTTCAGATATCCAATTTGTAAGCATGTTCCATTTTTTTCCCATGTTAATTTTTAATTTTGAAGTCACTCCAAAAAAGGCGTATAAACATAATCTTTCATAATTTTTTTTTCCTAATAAACGTAACAATAATAATAAAAAAAAAATTATCAACAAGTTTGCAGAAAAATCCATATTTGGGAAAACCTATAGCATACTACATATGTACTATGTTTAAAATAGTAGAATCTTTTGGGATCGCCATTATTTTGGTTAATTTCCAGACCTTCGGAAGTACTTTAATGGAAAAATCGCACTGAAGATTCCGGAGGTAGGCTAATGCGATTTAGGGAAGTTATAATAATAATAATAAGGTAATAAGGTCATATCTGGGACTTCTATTTGCCTTCGTTTTGTATTGTATGTAATTTTCTATTTCTTTCATTGTCCTTAGTGAATGTATTTCTAAAATGTTCCGCTAATATAGTTGCTTTTTCTTTATCAGTTCGAGCGCATTCATCGTTATTGGTTTTACCAAGTATGGGGAAAATGTATTTTGATTTTTTAATTTCTTACTTTGTTTTCACGGCTTCTGGGAGATTGCCATCTTTTCCTGACTGTTATTTTTTCTTTTATTTTCTTCAGTATTTGCGTAGGCGTATGGGTGTCTTTCGTGATAGCCGTTATAGTAGGAATAGTTCTATCAGTTGCTTTCTCTAAAAGTAGCCCAGTCAGTCATTTGTTGCACAATTTTATTAGTTTAATTCGTGATAGTTCTGTAGCACATTATAACTGTGGAGTGGTCAGATGACAGATCTAGGCAAAATTTTACTGTCAGGTCATCTGATTTTATATTTTTAAAGATACAAAAGCATATAAGATCAGGTATCTATTTCCTGTCCGTAGGCCAGAATTTTGGTTCTCCAGTGCTTAAGAAGTTGATTTTGTTAATTTTCAACGCGTCTATTACTATTTTTCTTTTGTTTTTGTTAGTCGGGATCCCCAGTCAATATGTTTGCAATTGAAATAACCTCATGCGATAGATCTTTCTCCTAGTGTTGAAGTACAGTTGAAATTGTTCTTTGCTAATTACGTGTATTGGTTGGCAGTAAAGTGCTGAGATCACTAGGGATCCATTACTATCCTCGACTAGTATTGTGGTAGATTGAATAGAGTCATGTTTGTCAAGTTCAGTACATTCGACGTTTTTGTTGATGATGATTGCAGAGCCACCATATGATTTTCCGTTTGAGTGATTGGTATGGTAAATATTGTATCCTGGGATTCGTTTTTAATAGGTATTTCAGATATTAGCATTGATAAATTGTCTAAGTTTCATAAGTTGTTGAATTAGACCGTTCGAGTTCCAAACTTCTATTGTAAGTTTGTTAACACGGTCCATTGAATATAGTTAGCAATAACGTATGTTCATCATGTTGCTGATTTGCATCAAGAGTTATTTTATCATCTCTTAGTTCGGTTATATCGTTACTGGGTTGTAATGCAATTCTTTTGGTTGTCTTGTACTGATTCTGCATGTTCTAGTTGTGGTGCTGAATTATCTTGATGTTTTTGTTGGCTTTTTATTGGTTTGTCTTGAGTATTGTCGCAGCGTGCGACCTTGGCGTGTGTTTGTGCGTGAGTTGTGGGAATTTCTTTAATGTAGCTATTAACCTTGTCATAAATTACGCTGTATTCTAAGTGTCCTGTAGATATCACATCCTATGTAGTTTACCTTACCGTATAGGATACATTTTATTTTGTCACGTGTATGTGTTATGTTGCAATCTATGTCTTATGAGCAGCAGCACATATGACGCACACTGAATTGTTAGTGCAGTAGTTTTTTGTGTGTCCATAATTTTGGCAGTTTGTTCATTGAGCAATGAATGTTAATTTTGCATTGCACTAGTTGTGTAATATTATATATGTCTTTATTATTTTCTTAGTTTTAAATTTCTATAGCAAAAATAGGAAAAAAAAGATAGATGTAAGATAGTGTAAATACTTGTTACACTATGACCATGGTCAGCTAGTTCATCTGGGATATACTCGGAATCTGCGTTGGACTTTGTTTTTATATGTCAACGTTTTCATTGAATTCTTTTAAGTAACATCGGTTTTATAATTCGATTGCAAGATACATTTCTTTTGGAAACTCAAAAATACAGAACATCTTAATATAATGGCACTGCATTTAAATTTTTATTGAACAATGTTGCCAATGCGATTAACGTGATATAACAAATATATATAAGTATTAAGTACTTATGGGACAGCAATTTTCTAATTTATTTAATTACAATATTAATTTTTCTTCAATTTCGCTATTTGTACCCCTTGTGGGATGTTGTCTTCATGGATTAAAACTATATTGCTGACTTGCAGATTTGGCTTATCTGTTGACCACTTGTGACGTTGTTGTAGCTCGGCGAGATATTCTACAGGCCAAATTTTCCAAAAATGCCGTTTGACTGCATTGATTCGCGTCCACTTTTTGATGAAACTGATGTTGGAGTCATATACAGGTTCAGAAGTCGCCTTTACTGAGGTCCTATTTAGTAGATGACTTCGTAGTAATTTGAATCACAGAAAAGTGGTATGATAGATCGGGAGTAATCTTGGTATTTTAGAGGGTTCTAACTAGATGACACTTTGCTATCTTGACCTGGGGGTATAAAATGGAAAGTTATATTTTCATTAGCCAAAAGCTGTAAATTAATTTTTTGATGAATTTTTCAAAAACATTTGACCAATATTTTAAAGCGTTGTTTGTGCCCCAATAAAATTTGTTGCGTTATCTGAATAAATATCAGATGGACACCTATTTAATGCTGCTATAAATCCTTCGGAAGACAAATCTGACACCAATGTGCTGTCTTAGAAGAATAGCATACAAATATAGCATGGTATGGTATCTTGGGCCACAAAAACCAATTCTAAATGTGCTGTCTTAGAAGAATAGCATACAAATATAGCATGGTATGGTATCTTGGGCCATAAAAACGTACACCTACCCGTGAAAATGAACGCGTTGTCCTCATTCTTTCTGCTGTAGGTTTTTTTTTAAATAGCGCGCGCTCAAGCTTAAGGTACTCTTAAAATGTTCCCACGCAGCGCGGGCGAAAGAAAATTAGGGAAGAAAGAGAGATAAGTACCGATGTACGTGATGTAGCTTACCAAACTCTACCGCAATGTAATTCGTGTTTCAATCCGGAATTGAACTTCATTTGATTAAAACTCCATCTCCGTAAGTAAATTATCCACTACTGCTTTATTTACAGAAGCCCCAAACTGGACAGAAATTCGACAGCGATGCGCTGTCTGACTCATACAAAGAATTGTATCCCTGTATCCTCATACTGAAATCGTGATTACGGGCGATTTCAATATACACAATTCTGGTTGACTTCGACATTCTGGACAGACAACAACCGAATGACGATATGTTGAGATCTTCGCTGCGGAAAACAACTTTACCCAGCTTTTAAATGAGCACACGAATATTAGACGTAGTTATCCCGCCAATACCCTGGACTTATTTGTAACTTCTCACCCTAATACGTACACCGTTGATGCGCTCTCCCTTCTAGGTTCTTCCGACAATTGTGTCTATTACCCAATTTCAGGTGGGAGTACCTGAAATACCTGTTAGAGAAAAAATTCCTATAAGAGCCGTATGGCAATACGATAAAGCCAATCAAAGCGGATTTAACACATTCTTTAGGAATATTAAATGTTTGTTATTTTTCCTCGATAAAGACGTGGATGCCGTAGCTGAAAAGATCACAGACACGGTATTCTCTTTCGAATGAGATGCTTTATCCCTCATCGGATGAAGAGAATCAAACCTAAGGAAAAGGCATGTCAGGGTTAGAGAAATGTTTTTTTTTTTTCGGTCCTTCAAGACCAACCCGACAGAAAATCAAACGAGCCAGGAATGTCTGCAACACCTTTCTTAAGCGTGTGAAATTCCAATATCACCAAAAATTAATGCAAAAGAATGCTACAATGTCCCAAAGGTAATAAACATTTTTTGTCGTACGTCAAAAACATTAGACATTCTGAGTTATCCTCCATCCCAACGGTCATTTACAATTACATTGCAGCTATCAGCTCTTTGTACAAAGCTAGTCTATTTGCTGCACAATTTGCGGTCAGCTAAGCAATCCATTGGGCTTTGTCTCCGCCTCCCCAGCTAAGATAGCTTTCCATCCATATTTCTTAAAAAGTTTTTAACACTTTCCCACCCCTTTCAAATCTATTGCGGTTATCGCTTTCTGAAAGTGATATACAAAAATTAATTAAAGGGCGAAGTCACTAATTACCCTAACACCTCGAAAGCATTTTGTACGAAACCTTTAGCTTGCAATGCAAATCTCTTATTTTCCCTAATCAACACGGGTTTCTGAAAGGTAGATCAACTACCCCTAAACTCGTCGAATTCGTTTCCTCTCTTCTCTCACCCTTAGAAAGTGGTAAAGTTAACGTTTTAACAACTGATTCCAATAAGGTTTTTGATAAGATATTTCATAAACATATCCTGTTCAAGTGGTCGGTTCTGGGCTTTGAAATCATTTTACTAAAATGGTGTTCCCCAAGGTAGTCACCTAGGTCTACTTCTGTTCATCCTAACTATTCATAATCTTGAACAAGTCATTCAGTACTCAGCACTTTATCTCTATGCTGACGATACCAAATTTTTTAAACCCGTTTCCTCACAACATGACTCAGACCTCTTTCCAATAGATCTAAATAGTTTTTTTTTTTATTGGTGCATCAAGAACTGCTTAGAACTAAAAATCTGACGTAAGTGCAACAAGTCTCCTAACCGAATTTGCTTTCTCCAAGGCCAACCTACATATATCACCTGTTGCTCGCATATTGATGAGATAACTACTAAAGCAAACTCATCACTTAGCTTCGTTACGGTAAATGATGGTATAAAGATATCTGGAAGCCGTACGTGACCAGATCACTATACATATATCACTTGGAGCGAAATAGCCACATTTTATTTTCTCTTTCTATCCCAATTTTCGAAAAACTTAACACAAGCTTTGGCATCATAAGTCTAGTCATGCCCACTCGAGTTTTAAGTTCTTTAAAAAAAAAAAGGAAAAAAGCCAAGCCTTGTGTCCCTTTCAACGAGTTCATTTATTCCGAATTGAGAGCATCCAGCGTCGTTTTCTTCCACTTGCTCTCCGGGGTCTACATTGGAACGATCCTCTAATTATACCCTTCTGTCGAAACCGCCTCAAACTCAAACTGCGTTGATTGCTCTCTTCACAACGTTGCCTCTTTTATCTACTAATTCACTGTTTTAGATTTTAATCGCAGTACTCTCTCCCTCAAATTGATGTCCTTCACCATGCCTAGACTTAAGCCCTAGTAATAGATCCTTAATTTTTGTTACTTTTAAATCCCAGCTTCCAAGTTAGTTTAAGCTTGTATTAAGCGAAATTATGAGGCGTCAGCCCACGCCAAAATAAAATTAAAAATTACACTTAAGTACGTCGAATCTTCAATAGGACGAATCTACTTCAACACACATAAATTTGTTGGCCCAGATGTTATATCTCCCCTTCTTTTGAAGAGATGTTCTTCCACGCTTGCAAAACCACTGCGTTAGCTTTTCCATCGATTCTACTGCTTAGGAATCTTTCCGAGCAGATAGAAAACTGCATTTATCTAGCCCGTCCCTTAAAAAAGCAAATCTTCTCTCTTCCCTTACAGACCCATCGCCCTCGTCCCTTTTTTCCAAGGTCATGGAAACACTGATAAACCGTGAGCTCATGAAATGTATTTAAACTTGGAACCCTCTCAATGACCGCCAGTATTGTTTTCGTAGCAACATGATAGCATGTCTCACCCAAAAGTGGAACCAAAGCGTACATCAATCTGGCGAAAGCCAGATAGTTGCACTTGATATTTCTAAGGCATTTGATAGAGTTTGGCATCAGGCTCTTTTGTCGAAAATGCGTGCTTTTAGGATTGATGATTTTCTTCTTCTATGGATTAGAAATTACCTTTCGCAACGTTCAATTCAAGTTGTCTTGGATAGTTTAAAATTTTAAATTCACAAAATAAATGCTGGTGTTCGCCAGGGTTCCGTTCTGTCTTGAATTTTCATTAATGATCTCTTGTCTGCTACTTCTAATCCAATATATTCGTTTGCTTATGACAGTACTCTCTGTTTTCCATATTCATTCCCGTACTCGGCTGTAGCATGGGAATGGCAGCGTATGTTAAGCTCATTAAATTCTGATATTTAAAGAATAACCAGTTCCAAAACTCAATGCTGTCTGCTGTCATTAAACCGAAGTTTAAATACCCAGCAATTATCCATGAATGGCACTTACATCGTCGAAAGCGAAAAACTTTCCATTCTCGGTATGTGTGTCAACGACAACTTACGTTGGAATGATCACATATTCGATGTCGTCAAAAATGTCTAGATTTCCTTAAGCGATGTTAGAAATATCTCACCCCCTTTGATCTGGTCTCGATATATAAGGCATTCATCCGCCCACAACTGGAGTAAAATGTCCACATCCAGTTAGGTGAGTCTAAAACATCTCTGCAACTGCTAGATAGGATTCAAACCCTATGGTGAATGATTCTAATATCATTCTGTCAATTGACACCCATGAATACCGACGTAATGTTTCCTGTCTCACTTTGTTTTATCGCTATTTACATCGCCAGTGCTCTATTGAAATCGCCTGTAGTATTCCACCCCTTCAAACCTTCAACTGTCTCGCTATAAATGTTTATCAGTATACCCTCAAGCCCATTTTCGGACGTACTCTAAAATATCGTGATTCGTTCCTAAGCCGTACTGCTCGCTTTTGGAATGCCCTGTCAAGCTTTTTATATCTTGGTCGTTAAACTTACAAACATTTAAAAACAATGTACCCGTTTCTTTTCTTCTTTCTCACAAAAAGATACACGTCTCACCTCTTCGACGGTTCACTTTATTCTGCTTTATTATCTTCAGGTTTTTCTTTATTCACGACATAGGTTTTCAGAGGAGAGTGATGAAACTTTGAAACTTTTTAATAGCTATGCAACTTTAAAAAAAAATTATTGGAAAGTTATTAATTCTTGGAAATCAACTCTTATTGCCAACTGGTGTTTTTTCCCTGCTGCAAGTTTTCTAAAGTATTATGAAATCTATGGATTTTTCTGCAAACTTGTCAATAATTTTTTTTTTTGTTATTCTTACGTTCACAAGAAAAAAATAGTAAAACGTTATGTTTATTGTGTATTTTCTGAAGAAAAGTGACCTCAAACTCAAAAATTAACATGTGGAAGAAAAATGGAACAGTATTAGAAATTGGATATTTGAAACTCAAATAAGATATTAATTTTATTTAAACGCAGTCTAAGTCATAAATGAAATTTTTATTATTAGTATTAACAAAACAATTTCCGTTACCGTGGGTCAGGGTACACCAAAGTAAGTCTTTTTTGTAAGTAATAGATTTTGGTGAGAGGCCCTCTGCACTCTATACCTTCAGGCAGAATATTTTCTATGTTTCGGCGTATAGCGAAAATAAGTTTGGATTAAGCGAGCATTCTTGATTTTTTGCCGACAGCGACTGAAATTAATTTTCAATTTATCTTCACTTCTTACCTTATTTTGATATTCGCATAAGCGTCATCTAAATCCCACGAATTCATGGAAATAATTTAAAATCTTCACAAAGCGTAGGTAGGTTTTTACTGCTTCCAATGAAGGAGCTTACATTTTTTTAGCAGGTTATTCTTTATGCCGCCAAACTATGGGAATACTAAATTATTTGTGTAATTAATCCTTTTCTTAAATGATTTCAGTTTAGTTTAGAAATTAACATCTTTCGAGCCCGTTGGGTAATAAAAGATGGCAAAGCACCAAATTGAAACATACTACCACTTGAACCACAGCCACCTAAAATTAGAATACAATTGCGTCTATGATTTTATGAATCCGATGTATAATACATTCTGTTTTACAATTTTGAGAAAATTATAATTTCTCTAAAACAATTTTGGTCCCAATTTACTAAATGCTAAATTCAATATTACCATATTTATGAAATTCGGCAAATATCCCAATCGATAGGTAATATTTAAATAAGTCTAATACATGATTCCGAAATCCAGGTACAACAAAGTAAAAGATGAATTTACTATGGGTTGAGTTCAATACTGCATTAATATGTATGTGGTATTTATGGTAAGGTTTGCCATAAATTTTTGTTTCTAAAAATTGTTAAAAATAACTAATCTCCGGGAAAAAACTTCTACTTCATAGTAGCATTGTCGTTTTTCCTTTAATAAGACCTTAAAAACATCCCCTTCGTTGCATATTCAGTATATTGCCGAATTTTTTATTTATTATTATTAAGCTTTTGTAGAGTCGCTAATGATATGAACGTGGCCTTACATTAGGTATCGCACCACATGTCCTTAAGGTGAAGTTGTCAAAACCTACATCTTGGAAGTTTTGAGCGACGATGATACCGGTACCTTAGCATTCGGTCATTCCAATAAGGACGAGAACTCGAGCGAAACGATTTTAATCCTCCATTATAAAATTTTTAAAATAAACAATTTTTTGATTACAGAAACTTTGTTAAGATCGCCGTTAGAGATAATTGTCCCTTGCCATTGATCGAAGAAAGCTTAGAGTATTTTTGAGGGAAGAAATATTTTACCTTATTGGACTTGAAGAGTGGGTTTCACCAAGTGAGGATGGCGAAGAACTCAATAAAATTCATCTCTTTTGTTAGCCCTAATGGACAGTTCGAGTATGTAAAAATGCCCTTTGGTCTTAAGAATGCCACATCAGTATTTCAAAGATTTATTGTATAATATTTGTTCTAAAAGAATTTATTGATAAAGTTCGCATAATTGTGTATATGGATGATATCTCCACCTGCTAAAATCAGCTTTAGAGTCCTTAGCAAAGCAAGCACTTGAGCTGAATCTCTCAAAATTTAAATTTTGCTACAGTGAAATCCAATACCTGGGTTACAGTGTCAGTACTAAAGGCATTGCACCAAACGAACGCCACAAGGAGGCCATAGCGAGGTACCCGATACCCCAAACGCATACGCTGTTACAATCTTTCGTAGGTTTATGCGCCTATTTTCGAAAATTCGTTCTACAATTCTCGCGCATTGCGAAGCCATTGTATGATATGTTAAAAGGTAATAGTAAAGTAAAATTGAACGAGAAATGTATGTGTGCCATTGAGGAGCTTAAGAGAAAATTGGTTGAGTCTCCGTTATTGTCTATATATGACCCCAAGAAAGATACCGAGTTGCATTACGATGCAAGTCTTTCTATGTATGGTGCATTCCTGATTCAGCGACATTCTGATGGAAAGTTTCACCCAGGTAGACGATAGAATTGTCTACCGAAAGGACTCCAAAGCGGTCATTGCTTTTGTCTACTAAAAGAAGTGGAAGACAATATAATTAGGTTTAGTCACGAGAAGATTGGATGCCTGCGAATAAATAAAACGTATAGCCAAATAAAGAGGCTTTACTGGTTTCATGAAATGAAGTATTCAAAGGTAGAAAAAATTATAAACAACTGCTTAAAGTGTATAATGTATTCAGCCCCTGCACGAGTAAACCAAAAAGAGCCTATATACATAGTATCCCCAAGGAACTAGTGCCCTTTGACACGATTCATATCGATCACTTGGGACCATTACCATTACTATTGAGAATTGTTAGGTTACGCAACTTCCATATGACGGGGTAATTGAATCGCTGCATATTAAAATCTAGAAGGGCGAAATTGTCTAGTGATTGAAATATGTTGATCAATCATTGACAGAAAACAACGCAAGTAGTTTTAAGAAATATTTAAATTATAAAGTATCTTGAGTTTCATAAACATGTATGGTATTTACAAACACATTTATAATTTGTACTATGCATCAATACTAGCCGTTTTATGTGATCGTGATCGATCAATTGTCAAAATGCCCGAGCTGTAGAGTCGCTAATGATATGAACCTGGCCCTGCATTCCGTATCGCACAACATGCCTTTAAGGTGAATCTGTCAAAAATTCCATCTCGGAAGTTTTGAGCGACGATGATTTCCGGTACCCCAGCATTCGGTCATTACAATTAGGACGAGAACCCGAACGAGAGGATTTTAATCCTCCATTATAAAATTTTTAAAATAAACAAAAACCAAAACGATAAAAATTGTTTCATTAAACTTATTTTATCATCTATTAAAAAACTTATTTTGAAATGGCAACAATTTTTTCAATAACAAATGCTTTATATAAAAAGATAAACTAAATAAAACCTATAAGTAAATGGAAAAAAAAAATATAAAGCTTGGAATATAATTTCAAAGATACATACATACATATGTGTTAATAATAGGTCTGTTCTTGTGTAGTGCTATTCAAAGCAATTGGTCAACGGCCACATGCACTGAGCGAGTAAGGGAACGAAAATGCAGGGGTACGCACGTCTTCTTCCGTTTTTTTTTTTTTTCTCTCTTTTTCGATTATTTTTTTATATAGGTATATTTTTGTAAAGTTAAATTTTTTCTTAAAATGTAGAACTATATAACAAGCAGTCCAAAATCTATCCACGTACACATATTTTTCGTAGCTTTTCGCAGAAAAGAGCAAAATGAGAGAAGAACTCTTTTTTTTTTGTCGAGTTTAGTCTAAGGATTAAAACTGTCAAATCCAGAAGAGTTAGGATAAAATTCTCTTTCAGAGAGAAAATTTGTTAAAAAGTAAGTGAACGTATTTTTGATTATTTGGCGTAGATTGTCCAAGTTTCTTGTAGTTTTGGACAGTAGGTACGTGAACAGATCTTTTGTCAAAACTTTTGTTTTATTTAAGACAGTCATTTAATTCTCCTTTTTTGGCAAAAAATACCCGAACTAACCTCTTATATACTATTGGTGTGTACTGCATTAACTACTGTGTTAATTAATTGTATTTATGGTTTCAGCCCACGTATGTCTATTCATTCCATAAATTATATGCCTTTACCATATATAGAAATTGTAAAAAAAAAGAATTTTAAGGCTAACCTTGAATAACTTTTTAAAGGATTTACTCCCCTTTTCTTAACACGTTCTGCAAAATTTGAAATACTAATGTTTCGATTTATGTGTGCTTATAGGTCTATTTCGCAAGAACATCTGAATAAAATAAACTCTGAGCTTGAAACTGACGTTATGATAAGAGCGATTCATGATGTAAAGGGAATTGATATGGGTAATTCTTTAGTAAGATATAAGGTAAGCTTGCATTTTTTACATTTAGCCTATTTAATTGATTTGTGTTTTTGTTTCTTTTTCCTTCTTTTTTTGGTTCAGGCTGAAATCGATTTCGATGGACGTGAATTGACCCGATCTTACTTAGATAAGCAAGATTTAGGCGAACTTTTAAAGGTAAAAGTATATTTTAAAATTATATAAAAAAATAGAAATACGTGTGAATAAGATATGAATGTTTGATGGAATTAATTATCGGTAGATTTGTTGGTATTTTTTTAGCATGTATATGTATATGTAATGATTTTTCGTCAAAACCATAAAAACCCTTTTATGTCGGTTTCCTAAACACGAAATAAAATTAAACTAAGGTAATCATATTTAATATATTTGCTGTAATTTAACTTATATGTATTTCGAACAAATATAATATTTTTTTTAAACCATTTTTAATGTTATAAACAATTGGAAATCAAGAAAAAAAAACGTAAAAACAATCGGATGTGATATTAATTTCGGGCAAAATTATATTAATCACTTTTAGTAAGTAGCTGCTTGCCTTCATAAAGGGTATGCTTTGGTAGTAGTAGTCAGTCAGTAGATTCAGTCAACTTAAGCCTTACGCTGCCCTGCTTTGGCTCCTTTTAAAATAATATCTTTTAAATTCAAACAGGTTTTGAATTCTTAATTATAAATACTTTGATTTTTTAAAAGTAAATATTGGCCTTAAATTAATATGTCAAAAGCTTTTGCAGATCTAAAGTGCTTTCTTTTTAAATTTAAAATTCTAACTGTCATATTTTTTTCGGAAAAGTATCTTATTAACCCCCATTTTTCGCGCAGCTTTGAAACGTGCACCTAGTACGTCCGAACTTGAGGTAAAACACATTTTCTTAAGGAACTTAACACTCAAGAGGAGAACTTTTAAAATGCCGGAGCACGTGTTAAGTTCTTCGGAAAATTGGATAGAGAGAGAGAGAGAGGGAGAGAGCGATGGTTTTTCAATGGGGACTTGACAGCTTTGAATTTAATTTGTGAATGCACTCTTTCACTAATCATCAAACTGTCACTGTCAATTTATTCAGTAAACTCAACATTTTCATCAAGTACACTAACGAAGCTCATTTTTGACTCAATGGGTTCGTCAATAAGCAAAATATGCGTTATTGGTCGGGTGAAAACCCACATGTGCTTCATAAATCACCACTTCATCCACAAAAAATAACTGTTTGGTGCGGTTTGCATGCCGGCGGCGTTATTGGGCCATATTTTTTCGTCGACGATAACGATTGTCACGTTACTGTGAATGGTCAGCGTTATCGCGCCATGATCACCGATTATTTTTGGCCCGAATTGGAAGATATGGACTTGGACGACATGTGCCACACAGCACACGCTACAATCGATTTATTGAACAGTTAGTATGGTGAGCGTGTTATCTCAAG
This sequence comes from Volucella inanis, assembly GCA_907269105.1. Classification (NCBI taxonomy): domain Eukaryota; kingdom Metazoa; phylum Arthropoda; class Insecta; order Diptera; family Syrphidae; genus Volucella; species Volucella inanis. Next base: position 108,776,993 of record OU026157.1, on the reverse strand, counting down.
ACATGGGCCAGTTGATTGACCGCCTCGTTCGTGCGATTTAACGCCGTTTGACTATTTTCTGTGGGGCTACGTTAAGTCATTGGCTTATGCCAACACGCCGACGACGTTGGAAGAGCTCAGAGCCAACATTCGCGTTTCGGCCGAAACGTGTGGCCGAGTCGTTGAAAATTGGGTCCAACGAATCGACCGCTGCAAACGTGCCCGCGGTGGCCATATGAACGAAGTCGAATATTTTGATTGTACTTCAAGCCAATAATAAAGTTTTTGAAATATCTCAAATGGTTTGCCTTTTATTTAAAAAAAAAAGTTGTCAAGTCGTTATTAGAAAACCCTATATTTAGGCAACCATCCATCTCATGAGATTTTCAGTTGCCTGAAGAAAATTAGTTCTTTCGGGCGCGGCTGGTATTGAACCCCGAACCGTCCGATTGGCAAACCAATGCAATACCACTTGAGTAATAGCCATCCACAACAATTGTTCAAAGTGCAAACTATTGCTTGCACGCCAGAGCTCGTCTTTGAAAGGCTCTCTAACCATGTCCATTCTTTCCAATTCTTCTCGCAGCTGCTTCGTCAATTTTATGGTTCAAGTCATTCAATGTTGTTATTTCTGATGTATACAAGTTCGGAGACCTCGGAGACCATAGAACGGGTCCATCCATCCAAGTCCATCATGCTAGTACACAACGGCTGTTCTTTGTTGCAATGGTATATCACCTAAATCAGGATGTGAGTTGACGATTTCCGCGTTGTTCCTGTCTCGGTCAACCTAGCAAATATCCTATCATTTGGGGCAGTCCTAGGTATCGTTTCAAATATTTCAATATCGCTCGTTGATCGTTACCCATACCCGTTGATGCATAAACCATGTTTGCGTTTTATTGTGTTGAAAAGTCCATCATAGATGATATTATGAATTAAACGTGAATATCTCAGTTAAAAACTACAAGCTCGTTATGCAAATACTTTTTCATTATTTTTTATATTATTTCCTAAAAGATATGCTTACTACTTTTCTTTTTTGTTTGCAGAAAAGTAACCGTACATTTTTTTTTTTTAAATCGATAAACAAACGTGCGTTACCTACCCAAGGTGGTCCTTTTTCTAAATTTAGGGGTCACAAAATGAATCTTTGAAAAAAAAAAAAAATAGATATACATTGCACAGAAATAAATTCATATTTATACCGAGGGAAAAATTCCAAAGCAGCTATTAACTAAGGGCTGTACGAGAAAAAATCCGACAACTTTGCGGTTTGACAATACTGAAATATGACATCACAGTATCGCTACCTTTTGACCATAAGTTCTTATAGTCATCACATTTATTTGAAACTCGCGATTGATCGATAGTGTTGTAATTATTTTTATTGTGATTTTTAAAATGAAAGATTAGCCTAACCGATTTGGTTTATAGGAAAGTTATTTTATATTTCAAACGGAATCAAGTAGCAAAGCCATTAAATATGCTTAAATTATCTGTATATGATGTCAAATGAATTTGACATTTTAAACTTCAAATGTTTAAGTGTCAAACAGGCAACCAGATCTGGTCGTCCATGAGTCGCGGAATTCCCAAAAGTTCGAAGTAACATCTTAAGGAAACTTAAGAAACATCTTAGCACCTCAATGAAGGACATGGCGGTTAAGATCAGATTTTCACCATCGAATGTTCAAAAATATAAAACTGATGCATTGCATTGTTTGTCATATTTCGATTGCATTTTAATGACGCGAGTTACGATCGCAACAACTACCTTGACCGCCAATAACCCCCACAACACGAGTAAGCTACACATTAGGAGAGCAAGCTACCGGGTGAAATTGGAACCCGACGAAATTCCTCAATATGTAAATCAAATCAAAAACCTAGTAAATGCTGAAGCAGCACAAATATGTATTCTGTAAAGTAATAAGATTTAACATATAAATAATTGTAAAGTAAAGTTTATTAAAGCATTTTGTATCGTTCAGACAAAGGAAAAGGTTGTTTTTTATCTAATTCCGCGGATCCCCCAACATAACTGGCGCAGTCAGCAGTGAAACAGTTTAGCAACTGACTGAAGCTAAATTGCGAAAC